>CM032405.1:7087163-7472069 GCA_019049475.1 Eueides isabella
CAAAATATTCTCAAAAAAAACGACGAATCCAGCATTAAGTTCCTGACGCCTATATCGAACTAAATGACAAAAGTGATGGTTCTGAGTTCGATTCTCATTTAACGTTAAGAGAATAATTGTTTCCCATTAATATACATAAAACACTTACCCAATTTTAACAAAAATATTGAACCAGCTGAACAGCAGGTTAGGCACTTGGCAAGCCCATCCGACGTCCGTCAAAAAGTCCCTTGCATAATCCGGAGCGTTGGCCAACTTGTATTCAACAAAGTAGTCTTTAGCCGTTATGAACATGTTCCAGGCAGTCAACGTGCCCAGACCGTGCAATATTAGCGTTAAGTATATTAAATTCCATTTGTCTTTGGGTGGGGCCAGATCCATTGCTATACCTGAAATACAACAATTATATGTTGGTGCTAGTTGGTAATTCTATTAATTTTAAAATATATTTAACTAAACATAAAGTAAACTTTATTTAAATGAAATTATTATTGGTCTTCGTCAACCTAGCGTCAGGAAAGATACTGTTTTCCTCTTTAGTCTGAATCTCAAGTACTGCGTGCTAGACAAAGCATAGGCGACGCATTTTATCTTATTGGTAATTATTATTAGGAATATTTATAAACAAAAGATACCTTTATGCAGTGAAAGATAGTTACTCCATTTTGTAAATAGAAGTCGAAGTAACATCTACACTATAAATATAACTATACCGAACTATAACTATACAAATGTACAAATAGCATAAACGAATTGGGTAATTATTTTTAATCATTATGACAACAAAAACGTTAAGGTTGTAAACGCAGAACTTGGACAGATGTGACATTTGACAAGCTCTTACAGAACAGCGGTTATAAACTTTTTGATATTCATTAAAATCTAGATCAAATGAAATAATGTGTTGAAAATAATAATAAAAAGGAGTTTTTTTTTAAATATAAAGAAAATCTCCAGATTAAGTTCTCTATGCCTACTACGCCTGGTACGGAGGCAAAGAGACGACGAAGACAGATGAGACGAAAGACGCCAAAAAAATTATATATTTTTTATATTTTACTACATTAATTTAAAATTTCACACCCGAGGCCTGTCGTGGCGCAGGGGCACAAGTGTGCGACTGTAAACCCTACAGGTTGTGGGTTCGAACGAAACGAAATCAACACTAGGTTCCCAAGTTCCCTTTACATACCCTGGCCATATGCGGGATAAAGCGTGAAACTGAGAAAAAAAAACATACCCGATTCTGACTTACGATCGAGTCGAAATGTACGCTTTTTGCACATTATTTAAAAACACTGTTGCAATACTTAGGTGCACACAAATTTATTGTCAAAACTTGCGTGTGTTTTAGTAAAGCCTTTTTTTACCCACTGAGAAAATGTAACTACAGTTTAATTGGACTGTAGCACTGCGTTGGATAGTGGGTATTTAATTAAAAATCAAGTGCCATACAAGGCATCAACTCTGGTGGCATGACGCAATTCGTCAATAAACGTCCCTTATCAATTATCTTGAAAGGTCAGAAGTGGAAATGTTTTTATTTAAAAATAATTAAAAACAACAATAAAATTATTCAAATGACTTTTTTATCCAAGGTTAGAGCGTCATTTTAAAACTTTATATGACTACATTAAAACATAGTGTTTTAGATATTTTAAACCATCTGTAATAATTTACATATAAAATTACTCCATTATGAATATTATCGTCTAAAACGTTTATTTAGTGCTGTATGTGACATTACTAAAGAGATAAACAATTTTCTAGGAGTAATAAGAAGGGATGTGAAGTTCGATTATAAGTAATATTTACTAAAATAATTTGTCTGAATCGGCCTGAAATCCAATTTTAGAAACAGCCTAATATCAAGACATTATCTGTTTAGCTTTTCGCACGAATTTGAGACATTGCGGGAATAACGGTGGAACTTAACGCCGCGTTCTGTGTAACTGCAGAGTGGAACGGATGGAGTTTAATACAGTCATCGAGATTACAGTCAGTAGTTGTAATTGTAACTTATCTTAAAAATCTCGTTAAAAGTGTAAGAAATCATAAATGAAATTGTTGTTGAAGTTCCAATAATAAATAATATATAAAAAAATATGCAACCTAAAGGAACGTTCACTGCAATTGAATTCAATATTAAATAAAAAACTAAATTCGATATGAAAATATAGATTGTTTTCATTTAAATATTAAAGCTTATTTAACTTATTTTACTGAGTAAGCTTACTGGGTCTTATGACATTAAACTAGGGAACCTATCACTAGGTTCCCAGATTCCCTCTGCCTACCTTGCCGTGTGCGGGATAAAGCGTGAAGCTGACTGACTAAAATTTACAAAAATTTGCTAGAACAACTTGCCACAATCCTTATCCACAATAACAAAGCTGAAGCTGCATCTCCAATAAATTTAATTTAATATAACATAAAATGCACGTGCATAAAATTTATGAATGTACTTAAACATAACCATATGTGTACCGCTTATATGAAGAGGCATATGGGAATTTATTTTCTAGGCATGGCGTAATGTACCATTTTTCACTGCAATGCGTGAACTTGCGGCCGTTGCGCAGAAACGGCCCGAGCACAAATTTTCTAAATTAAACGTTGTTCTACTCAACTCTGAATATATTTTTTGTATAATTTTTTATAAAAATTGCCACTCGAAATTAAATTTGTCGGAGCTTAAATAAATTCAAATAAAATGCTTTGAACACTTCTTGGCTCAGCAAAATAGTGTCTGAATGATATCTCGATGGTTATAGATTCAATCATATTCATTTCGTTGAATGAGTTACTTGTATTTTGTACATTTCCGGCTAGTACATAATGCAGCGTTGACTTTTAACACACAACACGCTCTGTGATTCCTGGCAGAAAATTGAGAATCGAAGCGTCTTTGACAATTAGTAACATCCGATACTTGATTAGTCATGTTACGGTAAAATAATTATTATATTCTCTATTTTGAAACGCTTTCATAAAACGAATACACATGAATATATTTACTTGAACCCTCAGTTTATCAGGCTTATTGAGAGAAACCGGCCGGGCTCTTTCTCTTTCTCGAAAAACTTAAATTGGTACATAGATTTGCCTATAGGCTTCAAATCGATCATAAAGCTCGTTTTGCGTAGTGTTACAACTCTTTTTTCTGTTTCCATACATAACATATTTCAGATTGTAATTCTAAAAGATAAACATATCATGTACAATAAATAGTCTTGAACTATTCTATTATAAAAGAATTGACGAGAAAACTATATGTCCTTATTTCTATGGCAACAGTGTCAAAATGGGCACAGATAGATCCAACTCTTAATTTCAATGTCGGGTTATCACGCTGTCGGTTGAGTTGATATCAATTATTTTAATATATTTCATATGAACAATACCTAAAACATTATTATATACTTATCAGGCCCAAAATAGTTGTATATAAAAAAATTGTCAGTTTGTCTGTGGATTTGTACGCGCTACATTTAGTGTTTGTTTCATTTAAATCAGTTAAAAAATAAAAATAAAAGTTACGTCAATTTAAAGTATAACTTTAACAAAATTGCTACGATTTTTTTATTCATTTAGTTGAAATATTAGCTTTCAATGTACAGATATTATCTTAAAAGTAATAATATTATAATAACAAGAAAGAAGTTGGAATTAATAAATAAAATAGTGTTATAGAAGCGGATGAAGCTGCGGGCGGGTCGCTATTTATTGATAAAATAATTTCTTTTATAATAACATTTAACAATGTACTCAGAGCTTATATATATCGAAATAACATCGCGTGCCCAATCTTTTAACATTTAAATTATTCTATGCACCATTTGCAATGAAATGTTATCTTAATTAAATAATTCCAACATTTACAGATATTTACAAAACTCATATAACCTAGATAGTTTATTTCTAGAGCTCACAAGTATCACTAATTATATACCCACTTGCATGTTTTTAAACTCTCAATAAAAGAATTCAGATCATTGCTTAGTGTTGGCTGGGTTCTTTTTATTTTAGTAAAATTAAATTAATGAAAGAGAAAAAGCTAAATTTAGTATATCCCTGTCGTCTCATCGTATAGAAAAAATTAAAAAAATACTTAAATATTATCATTAGGTTGTTATACCAGAATCGTTTCAATATAATTAAATTTTATCAAATTGTGAATTTACTTTAAAAACAATCAAATCCAGGACTTTGTTGTCATTTAAGGAATGAAGACTCTGGAATTAGTAAAAGTAAGAAACAACAGTCTAGAAGACTTCACAGTAACTTCACATTTAATGATTATGCTATTACTTACTTATTCTAAGCTCTATGAAAAATTGTCTGAAAAGAGATAGCTGGAAACTTTCTTAAATTATTAGTTTTATAAAATTTTATCAACGGATTTAGACAAGTGTTTAGAATTGGAATAATTAAAGAAACTAATTGAAATATGAGCTCTAAGATGAAGCTCTAAGATTTTTTACCATTCTTTATCATTTATTTGGGCTATCACATGTAATTTTAAAAGAATATCTATACTATATAATAAATCTGTAACATGTACATGGGAGATATATAAAAAATCTTATATGGGGGACCTTTATTAATTCAATAGGTCCCAAAATAGTATTTTTTAAAATGTGTTGTCTGTTTGTCTGTGCTTTTATGCGCGCTAATCTCAAGAAATGGCTAACTAGATTTAAATGCACTTTTCACTATTTAAAATCATATAATACTAAGAAGTGCATTTAAATCTAGCAACCTCCACTTAAGATTTAGTGTTTGTTTTATTTAAATGGGTTAAAAAATAATGTTACAGCAAAATCACTACAGAACTTTTTTTATTCATTTAGCTGAAATTTTACGTTTTAATATATAATATATGGACATTGTCTTAAAAGTGATAATGTCATAAGAGCCAGAACGACGTAAAAATAAGTAAATATGAGTGTAATACAAGCGCTAAGCCGCGGGCTAGTTTTTAATAATTCGCAAAACGAAAGACAGGCTGACGACAAGAAAACTCTACGTTGCAATGACTAAGAACTTTACTCTCAATGGACAACGATCCTGGTTACAAATCAAGCATTCCAAATAAATTGCATATACATACACTACAAGTATAGCGCGAGTTATAATATAATATAAAATTATTTTTTTCAGAAGGCAAACAGCTTAGAATATAATAAAACTAAGTTTAGATACACAGAAAGATCAAAATTTTACTTTTTATAGTTGTTCTCGTGAAATTTAATCACACTCAAAGATATATTGAAACTATTTAGCTAATATTTAATTTATTCCTTATTCTAAATAAGCAGTTAGATGAGTTGTGCGTTTTGTATCGATCTGTCTATTTCGGCATATTAAACAAATTAATATTTTAGATATAAAAGTTTTAGCATAATGATCGTCGCTTCCCACGTTAACTCGCAGGTATCAGTGCGCAGGCGGCCGATGTAAGTTCCGTAGCGCGTACCTTTGATTTAAGATCTATGATCCATACTAGCTAATTATTATTATAAAAATGGTAGCTCGGTTTGGAATGAGAAAAATCTTTTTGTCTCAAATAATACTGTTGCGGAAATTAGTAATTTCGATGCAACATACATCTACGATCAGTGTTGTGAGAATGTCATGACACAACATTGTATTAAATATATTTTTTTCTCGCAATTAGTGTTCGTTAACATATTTTTTCTTTGTGTTAATTGACCAGCTTTAATTTAAAATACTGTATTGTAAATTACAAGTTTGTTTAAAAACTGTTTAATTAATTTCAAATGATTCATATTTTTTATTTAATAAATCATGGTAGAACGTAATTTTGTATACAACTGAGAACTTTAAATTTCGGTAATACAAATAATCATATTTCATTGAGCCTCAGTGCACAAACGCTTACGAAAGGGAAACCAGACGTGCTCTCATAAACAAAAGTAAATTGGCATTAGTACTAATGATACTTTATTGATTTACTCTTAGGCTTTAAATAGATTATAAAAGGCCAGACGCGTCTACACTCATCGTTTTGCGTATTCAATACGAATTGCCTCGTTCTTAGTTAGTCAACAAAGCCACGTTATCCAAAAAAACATATACATTATTAACGATTTATTGACTTGGTCTTGTAGTTAAGATTGTTGGTTGAAATCTCAACTAGAGAAATTTTTAAAAATCCCAGTTAGGAAAACAAATAGTTTTCGCAAAAAACCGCAATGGCACTCAAATGCTTCGACAGGAAAAGACTAATTTATCAAAGGCAAAATACAAAAAGAACATACAAACATTATGGTACTATTTTAATTAAATTCAAGTTCTAATTGCTATAGATAAAACAAAGTCGTAAAACTTTCCAGACTAAAAATGTTTATTCAAAATTAACTTTTATTATTATTTTATATAATATATAAATTCTTATCGAAAACTATAATATATTTTGAACGAAATAGGATTTGAACCCGTTCAAGAGCTCTGACCAACTAAGCCATTTGAATTCGAATTGAACGAATGGCTTAGTTGGTGCAAAAATGGAAAAACCAACCAAACCAAAAAAGGCAAAAAAAATTATACACTTTTTAATTAAATTTAAAAAGTGTATAATTTTTTTTAGTAACTATAATTTACTTGGGCAGTTATTATTATTAGCTTAGCTGTGAACTAATAATAGTAACGTTTATTTACAGCTGTTGTAAATTATAATTTAATATCGTAAAGCATAATGTTAAACACTACAAACATGTCGTTTTCCGCCCCTACCAGGGGAAAGTGGCCAAAGTGTGACCTTGTATAGACCCTTTTACCCTTGAATTGTGAATGTGTAAGCTTTTATTCAATTACCTACGTAATAATCAGTCACCGTTGACTATTCTTCGTGATTTTGGGTATATTATTGCTGGTTTTGCAAAACATACAGTTTTTTTGTATTTTAATACAAATATATTTAGCTACGTATTATAACCGTACGTATAATATAGTGCTAAGTTCTATCTATAAATCGTTATGGATACAACGAAAAAGACTAGATTTATATAGTATTTTAAATACTTTTTCGCTCACATTATATTTTATATAATATATAAATATTAAATAAAAGATTACCTACGATAATAGACGCTTATTATTGTCACGTATTTATTTATTCAGTCATAACTCTGAGAAAACACAATAATATCTGTTTTGCTACTGACTATATATGTTCACACAAAACCGTTCTAGATTTTCCGCCCATTTCAAAGACATTTACGCGCTATAGCGAAATACAAGCAAACCAAAGAAACGAATGATTTAAGTAAAGCTACACCCATACTGTTTAAGAAATATTTCGTATAGGTTTTTTTAAATAATTTTAAATAAAAGCTTCAAATTTCTTATCAAATATCATATATAAATAAAGATTTAACTAAGAAAATTCACGAATCCATGTCGAAATGATTTACTTATAAAGGCACACAATTTTATTTTAGACTTAAAGTGTGAAGTACAGACAAGTGTTAAAGATTAAGTACAGTCATAATAACGTTTACGGTAGATTCGATTTTTAGTACCGATAATGTGTGTACCAAGGGAGCCGTAATAGCAAAAGAAATTGAAAATAACATACTTTATCTACATAATCTGCGAATATTGCAAAACATCATATGTAATTTAAAACTAGTGTTAATTTATTTTGTTATACACTAATGATATATAACTAATTACATATTATTAATAAAAATAATTGCTAAAAGAATAACAAATTGAATCTATAACTGTCGTATAGTCAAACCCTACCCAATTACACAACAATGATGTCACGATCACATAATATTATTGATCATAATATAATATAGAATAAAACTAAATTTAGTTACCTTTTAAGTTAAGCGTGTCATTGGGCAGGTTTGAACCTTCCCACGCCGGCGTCAGCTTTACGGGCTCATTGCGGAGGAAGGGCGCCTTCTCGCCCTCGCCCCCGTCCCAACCTGTAACAAAAACAATATTAATTCACTAATCAATATAAATAAAAATTGACTCAGCTTCACGCTGTATCCTGCACATTGCAGAGGAAATATTTCATTTCCTCAATTGGGGATAGAACCTACAACTTGTCGGTTACAGTCACGCGCTTGTGCCGCTTCGCCATGACAGGCCTCAATAATTGTTAGTGGTATTAAAAATCGCCGAATTTTGGCCATTTATTTCATGCATTTCATGTAATCCACATACAATTATAACTACATTACAAGAAGCTTTAAATTATAGTTATCAATGTTTATATTTTTGGTGTGATATCAAAGTGTTAACAAAACAGGTAGAGGTACGTCGTGGCGCAGCGGCACAAACGTGTGACTGTAACCGATGGGTTGAGGGTTCGATCCCCACTCGAGGAAATTAAATATTTTATATTTTCAAATTAAATTTTTAATGTTTTCATTTCTTCGCTTTGATACAAGGCAAAATGCGGCGTTGAGTTCCGCCACTCAACACGCTATGCCTTAAAATTCGGCGGAAAGTTGGGAACGGAAATGGAAAGGAGTGTCTTAACATTAGGTTCCCAAGTTCCCTCTGCCTGCCCTGCAATGTGAGTGATACAACATTAAGCTTGAGAGTAAGTTGAAATACAAGAAAATGGTATGCTCAACACCTAATATTTTATTGAACTAGAGTACGTGATAAAATAATCTATGTCGAGGTTCACTATAAATCGATTTATTACTACTGCAACTTTTGACTTTATTCCCAATAGAATTTTACGTTTTCCATGTGAAAGAGCTTTTTGATTTAAACTAAACTATAGCCCCATTGTTTTTGAACCGTGTCAAATTAATTTTGAATATTTTTTTAAAAGTTTTGTTTCCCATGGACAAAGAAAGCCCTGTCCGCTCCTACCCGTTATATCCAGCTGTTGTATTATTTTAGTGCATTGTCAAAAGAACTTTAGCACATTTCATTATGAGAGGTAAAATAATAACGCTATTTTATTAGATTTTACTTTCTCGTTTTTTAGTTAAATTTATACTATAATTACAGGTAAAGCATTTGTATGGCTTTCATCAAAATTTAAAGCAACCTTATATTTACCTTCTTGTTATGAAAAAGTCTCTAATATACGAATTAATTTGTATTATTTATACGTACTATAAAAGTAATACCTCAACTTCACGCTGTATCCCGCACATGGCAGGGTTGGCAGAAGGAACTTGGAAACCTAATGTTAAGGCACTCCTTTCCACTTCCGTTCCCCACTTTACGCCAAAGTTAAGGTATTGCGTGTTGAGCGGCGGAACTCAACACCGCGTTTTGCCTTGAACGAGAGCGAAGAAATGAAAATATTAAATATTTAAATTTTAAATATTAAATATTTCATTTCTTCTAATGGGGATCGAACCCACTACCTGTCGGTTACAGTCACACACTTGTGTCGCTTCGCCACGACAAGCCTCAAAATAATACCAATACTTAAAAGTTAGCTAAATATATACATTACCTGTAATTAGACTTTAATTTCTACAGCTGCTTATGGCTTCTTCGAACGATATACTTAAATATTTTAACATTTAATTTCACTATAACCGAATGAATGTAACAGATCTACTAAAATAAATTTAATATTTATTGTATAATGCAATATAAAACGTATGATAACATAATTCCTGACAACCATACAATAGGGTATTATCGCACGGTATGCAACTAACGCTTTTATATTTATCGCCAATAAATTGGTACAGTCGACTACAGACGCCATTTCAGAAAGTAGTCAATTCAAAATGGACGTCCTCATTATGGCGCCTTACTATTTTCATAAAAGTAGGAGAAAATGCAATTTGCGTAAGTTCCACTCAAACTCAGCGAGAATTCTATTCACAAGGTTTTTCTGATGAACAAAGGAAACTTAGTCTTTCAAATTGTACCACCTTTTTGTTTCTTACAATAATGTAGAAGCACCTCTGTACCACTACCAAGTATATGTCTACGGTTTAAATCGAACATGCATAAATATTTTCGATTCGTTTAATATAATTAATTAATTAGAACATAGAAATAAGTATGTATAAGAATCAACACATTAAACGAACCCATAAATGTAGACGAACGTTGTTAAGTCGTTAGTCGAATACTGATAGATTTTTGTAATTATCATCCTCATTAACTACAAGACTAAATCCAATATTTTCTTAAAAATGAAAAATGAAATAACAATTCTTAATAACATAGAGATCTTGCTATTATATTCACAGACAACAATAAAAATAGTTTTATGTTGGTCACAGAGTAACTAGATTACGAGCTGAGATGGCTGGCATCCGACATTTTCTGTATATTACACCATAAAATATTTCCCGGTTGCGATATCAAAGTTACACAAAGCATATTTGAAGCTACGAGTAAACCCTACATCCTGTGAACATTCACATACTGTGGCATGACACAACAAATTTACGTATACAGCGTATTGAAGTAATTGTATCCTGGACAATGCGGTAATTGTCGTCCATTTGTCACTTGAGCTCATCTCGCGGTTACAAATTGATAGTGATCGGTTTAGAAATATTAACTCGATTCTGGAGATAACCGATAAATTTTTGATGGTTAGTATCAAAACAAATGTTATATTTATTATTCTACTATTACGAATAAGAAACGTTTAACAATAAACAAAAACGGAAATTTTATTTAAAAGGATCTGTTTTGATTTTATGCGAGACATAAAATCAAAACAGATCCTACCGTAAAGACTATTATATTATAGTTTCTAATATACACACAAAATAAACACTAATGTACGATGTGGAAATTTGTTTGGTCGCAATAGATGAATGTAGATAGATTCTAATACACCACCAGGTTCTGTCATCTTATTTAACAATAAAATTAAAAAAAAAAACAGATGCAGAAATGAAATTAAACCTTAAAGATAAAAATTATCAAAAATAGTTAAATTACTGTATAATACTCATAATTAAACTCTAGACACGACATAACTTTTTCATTAACTACCAAGTACTCATTAAACAATAAGTATTGGCTGGATAACGTATGGCTGCAGTAATTAAATGGGGTGGAATCCGATACAAAACATAGTGAAGTACCATTTTCCTATACTTGTATAAAGTATACTTATAAAACAAAAGAATTAACAGAGCATAAGTCTTAAGCTAAGAAGCTTTTTCCAAAAGGATTACTTCCATTTCAAAGGTTTGACTTGGCTAACGTATTGTGTTTACTTAAATATAAATGTACACATACTAAACGGTATTAGGATCATTATTTTTTTTTTCATCTTCACGCTGTACCCCACACCTGGCCGAGAAGGCAAAAAGAATAAGACTTTCCGCCAAATTTGAGGAATGTCATGTTGAGTGGCGAAACTAAACGCTGCGTTTTGATTTATTTCCAGAGCAAAGAAATGAAAATAGTTATTTCAAAGAAGAAATAACATTAATAGAAATTATTTATTTCTTTGCTGGTTGTTATATTAGGTCCTTATTTATAAAATTAGTATTTTGTTGTACTGGTCACTTTAATCACAAATTTTGTCCTCTTTGGTGTGGAATTTCAAGTTCTAAATTATATCAGCTATTTACATTATTTAGCCATCTATGTTTCGTTCACCGTCATTTATTTGTTTTTTATTTCTGTTTGCATCACTCAGTTTTCAAAATAAAAATCTTTAATTATCGCGTTATTAGCCGATTTTCACCGTGGCACAATTATTGCGGAAACTTCTATCTTTCGACAACCCGAAGCACTTATTGCAGTGACCAACCAGCCGAACCCTGTCCCAAGCAAACATTGTTCCTAAAAACGTTACTTGTAAGCTTTTGGTGGGAAAGAGCCGATGTCGTCCACAACAGTTTTCTCAAATCTGGCCAGATAATTGGAAAATGATGATGGAAAAGCTAGCTGCTAAACAACCGAGGCTAGTCAATCCATGTACACCACTGATGTTTCACATCAACGCTTAGACCGCACAATGCAAAACAGACTGCTTCCAAATTAGAAGAGCTTCAATTGGAGTGTCTAAAACATCCACTATACTCCCTAGACTTTGCTTTGCTTTTTTTAGAAATTTGGACAACTTCTTGGAAGGGAAAAAAGTCAACTCCGATGAAGCAGTCCAAGCTGACATATTTTTGATTCTAGTCCAAATTATTTTTATAGTAAAGGGATCAATGATCTACCTATGTGATGCCAAAAATGAATAGATAGCAATGGTTCAAACTGTGACTAAATAAATATATTGTATTAAAAAGTATGGTATGGTATGGTTCTTTGATTGTGGCGTTCCGAGCGTGCCAGTTGAGCACATATCACTTCGCCAATGTCACGTTGAATGGAGAAGACACGAAGGAGGTTGTACGGTAGAAAAAAAAATATTACACAATAGGAGAATGCATATTAAAAAAAAAGGAGATCAAGCTAAAAATTGCCTTCACCTATAACAAAAAAAAATACATATATTAAAATAAATATATACATTATCTATACACAGGGTTAGTAATAAGAAATATATAATACAAAGGTGTTAGTCTACAATTTAATATTATTATATCTAATATATTTACATAAAAATTTACATAATGGACTAAACACAAACATTAACAAACATTGAACATTAAGGGGACGGGGAACTTTGTGAGGAAGGACATCATATAAGGGATGGATTAAGTTGGGGCATGTAAAAAGAATGTGAGAAGGGGAACCATCGTCTAGACCACATTCACACAGTGAGTGGTCCCTGACCCTGATCTTAGCTAGATGTACCGGTGTGCTCGCATGTCCAAGGCGCAAGCGACATATGGTCGATATTATCCTCCGTTCAATAAATTTTTGAGAATAAAACCATGGCCGCCTGGGGATATTAGGTTGAATCGCAGCATAGAACTTACCTTTCTGGGATTTTGACATATTCCAAAATTCAGACCACGACACATCCAAATGAGTTAATGCAAGGGACAACAGATCCTGGGCCGAAATAGAAAAGTGATCCAAACTGCCACACTGGATGGCTAATTTTGCGCAAGAGTCTGCAGATTCATTCCCACTGATTCCAGAATGCCCTGGAATCCATGCCAAAGTAACAACCAAACCCTTTAAATAACATGAGTACAGTTCTTCACGAATCCTTAAAATAATTGAAGACCTTAATTTACTATGAAAGGGATTTCCCTTTACAGCTAGTAAGCAGCTTAATGAGTCAGTACAAATAACAGTCTGTTTAAAGTCATGGGAGAGTGTGAACCGGATTGCTTCTAACAAAGCAACAGCCTCTCCAGTAAACACGGATGATTCGGGAGGACATTTAAATTGTAAAATAATTTTGAATTTTGGTATCCAGCACGCTGCACCAACACAGCTTTCGTTTGAAAGCTTTGACGCATCTGTAAAGATAAGGATATGATTTAACCAGTTTTCATTTACTATGGCTTGGAACTTTGTGTTGGTGTCAGCAGCTCCCTTGGTCAGGCCAAGATTTGTGATGATAGTGGGATGGTGTACTAAAGCTTTATAAGGCGTACAGAATAAAGGGTTAGCAGGATAGCGGGACAGAGGGTGAGGAAGGGAGGTAAATTTAATGAAGCTAGCAAGCAAGTAGGGAAGCGGCTTGCCACGAGGAATAAGGTCAGCTAACTCAGATAGCTTAGACCACAAGGGATGGGAAGAAAACTGTAGCATTTTACCAACAAATCGATCAGATAAAAATTGACGACGAATAGGAAAAGGTGGATCAACACACTCCACCTGTAATGCATTGGTAGGGGAAGACCTCATTGCACCTAAAACAATTCGAAGGCATTTGTACTGAATTCTGTTAAGTTTGTCAGTAGCAGCTTTATTAAAGGGGTCTAAAACAAATAACCCGTAGTCAATATGACTACGAATTATTGCATTGTACAGTAGTTTTTGAGTAAAAGGGTGTGCACCCCACCACACACCAGACACAGCTCTTAAAGCATTGATGCCTTTTTCACATTTTTTGCTGACATGTTCAGCATCAGCAATTCCGTTCAGTCTTTTATCAAGGACCATGCCTAAGAATTTAACACTATCTGCTAATTGTATGATATCATTACCACAGTAAATTTCAAAATTAGGTGTTACTCTCTTTTTGGAGAATACTACCGCCCGACATTTCGCTACTGATAATGCCAAGCCATGGCCAAGGAGCCACTGGTCTAGATAGTGTAAAGCAGTATTTAAACGATAAGTTATGTCCTCCACTGATTTTGAGCTATAGTAGAGGACGATGTCATCAGCGTATTGAAGGATATTACAAAAGCTACTGACAGACAATTCGAGGTCATGAGTGTATAGGTTATACAACAGAGGACTAAGAGCTGAGCCTTGAGGTAATCCCTTCCAGACCAGTCTGGAAGGCACAGTAAGAAGCGGATGTTTCACAGATATCGATCTGCCGGTCAGCAGATTGCAAATGAAATGAGACAACTTCGGCGGGATACTCAGCTGTTGCAGTTTCTGCCTAAGTACCGGAAGAAGGACATTATCATAAGCAGAAGCGACATCTAAAAAAACCTTCACTAAATACTCTCCTTTGGCGAATGCTCGTCGAATGTCTGTGGTAAAAACACTGAGACTATCTGTGGTACTTAACCCCTTTCTGAAGCCAAATTGAGAGGGTGCTAAGATATTTCTGCTTTCCACTATCCATTCCAGACGATTTTTTAAAAGCCGTTCCATAATTTTTGATAGAGCAGATGCTAGGGCAATGGGTCTGTAAGAATCGGAATCAGAAGGACATTTTCCAGGTTTAAGGATAGGAATGATAATTTGGGATTTCTAAGGTAGTGGAATATTGCCTGATTGAAATATTGCGTTGATTAAATTTAAAAAATATAGCTTAGACTTCTCATTTAGTCTAGCAATAAAAGAGTATGAAATACTATCCTCACCTGGGCTAGTGTCTCTTAAATCCGTTAAGACGTTTTTGAGTTCTTCAGACGAAAAACAAGCGTCCATTTCATCCGAAGATTCAATCAGTGGGAAAATAAATAAGTCATGAGATGGTACAAAAGGCGGAGCCAATTTGTTAGCAAAATCACACAGCCACAAAGAAGGATTATTGGAGTTAGGACTGGAATCATAGTTAAGGGAACGGCGAAATCTCCTAACATTTTTCCATATGAGTGAGGAAGGAGAGCGAGGGCTAAGGGATTCACAAAATTGGCCCATCCAATTCTTTTCTTTTTCCTAATCAATTTTCTAAACTTCGCATCACTGCGTTTGTACTCAACAAATTTCTCCATAGTCATATAGACTGCATATGACTCCTCGGCAGCTGTTCGCCGATTGACAGAATCAGAGCATTCCTGATCCCACCAAGGATTGAAATGCATCCAATTCTGAATGGAGCGTTTTCTAGGGATGTGTAAGTCAGCCGCAGACAAGATGGTAGAGACAAAACGTTCATAGCAAAGAATGATATTCTCAAAATTAGCAGACTCAGGAAGATTGCCCAACATGCAATCCACAGAGTCGGCGTACTTATTCCAGTTGGCTTATTTTAGGTTAAATTTAGATGTAGAATAAAGAGAGGAAGAAGGAGGAGGTCTATTATGCATTGAAATAAGTATAGGAAAATGGTCACTACCATGGGTAGAAGGTAGAACAGACCATGATAGCTGGGTAGCCAGAGATGGGGAGGATAGGGAAAGAATTAAAAAGTATTTGATTTTTTGTTTTTCCCATAACAAACGCTAATGTCATGTGCAAAGATCTATTATTTACGTAGGAGGAACGTTTAGTGACAGACCAATAAGAAGACCAAAAAAGCTTTTACATATAAGCACTTTAGTATCAAAATACACATAATTAATATATTGTATTATTTTCAACATGATTTACTTAGTATTATTTCAATTTATTAGTACTATTTTAACACAATTTAAAGTAAGTGTTTATTTAAACTTATAATAAAGGGAGTATTTTCAGCATATCCTTCTCAACCAGGCCATTGATTTATAAATGAATCCATTCAAACGAAATGACCCTTTTGACAGAGCACATCAAAGCAATGTGTACACAAAGCAAATAAAAATCATGTAGTTGAATAGTCTAACGATCAAATAAAATGAGTGATTGACCCTAAATATAGTTAAAACGCGAAATAAATAAATGAAAGCCCATAAAGAAACATATGTAGTCTTTTCTTATCGCGTATTAAGGACAGGACTTAAAATATAATTAACAAATTTTATTGATGGAATATTATCATACTTAGGATTTTTTTTTACTGTTTTGTTAATAAGTAACAAAAGTGAATTTTATTGGTTGGCATCGATATCCCTAACAGTGAGTCGACCGGAGAGATAATAATAGTGATAATAATAAGTTTTTTGACGTCTTAAAAATCTTGCTGAATACGCATATTTTGTACGTAAATCATATATTTTAAGTAAGTGGTTTTTTTACCTTCACACTCTATTCAGCATAAAATAGAATATTCCAAAGGAACTTAATATTAAGACACTCCGTTCCACATCTTTCGTTCAATTTTCGAAACATTTTGTTGAGTGGCAAAACTCAACACCGCATTTTGTCTTGATATAAAAATAATTAAGTAATATTAATAATAAAAAAAATCTCTATTTCACTATGACAAAGAGAAGTCAGACATGTAAATAAATACTCCAGTTTCATACTGTCGTCGGTTAACCGGCTATTAGGCTTGAGGTATGCACGGCAAACAATAGTTGGCTATTGCGGTCGCATCAACCAGCTGAGTCACTTTGGAATGCAAATATCAAGGATCTCTGTATTTTGCTTTTTGTTAACAAGTTTCTTTTAGTTTTTATAAAAATATATATTAAGATTAATTTTTTTAAGTTACAATTTTATATAAAATCGTGTACTATTTTTTTTTCAACTTCTCGCTGAATCTCGCACGTGGCCGGGTAGGTAGAGGGAACTAGGGAACACAATGTTCACGTTTAGACACTCCGTTCTCACTCCGTACTCTCCGCCAAATTTGAGGCATTGCGTGTTTTGTGGCGGAACTCAACACCGCGCTTTTCTTTGTTGGCATAACGAAGAAATGAAAACGTTAAATATTTAGGTACTAATTTTATTTTATTGTCTATATACCAACATATAATACAGAACATCGGGCCTTAAGAGCACAAAGTTACAAAAAGATTGAAATTAATAATGGTTAAAAACCGATGAACAGACCGAAGTTGGCTAAGTACATAAAAGATTATATTATGTTTTTGTTTAAAATTTGCTATATTTTTAATAATTCATTTTTTAATAATAATGTTGCATTAATCAATACTCAATTTAATTAATTAATCAATCTTATTACGAAATATTAGTTATCGACATTATATCTATTATCTTATTATTTTTTTTTTAAATAATCTCTTTAAGTGCTCTGCTATATGCCAGTGACGCGTAAAGCATTGAAAACAATGAGCGCCTTGCCAGCATTGGGTTTGCCGGACAGGCTGATAGTCAATATAATTTTTCTACGTCAAACTTCGCGACTACCTACATACGTCTTGAAAGTGGTGCAATTTTTCAGCTCGATTCATCTAGTGAGTGGCTGATACTGTGTGTACTTACATCAATCTTCACCTTTACGTTTCAAACACTTAGCCTTTTCTAAAATGTTAATATTAATAGAATTTAAAAGATATAAGATCTATATTTAATCAAGTAAAACATCTTTTTTCATAGAACTGATTAATTTTGTTAATTACGATTACAAATAATAATAATAATAATATTGATTTTAGCATATTTAAAATGATATTGATCTATGGAAAGAAGAATACTTTTTATAGAAAACGGACAATAATTTGAACGTGTCGGGATTTGAACACGCGCCTTTCAAAGAGAGTTTTTTTTAAAAGTAAAAAAAAAATATTAGTAATATAGGACTATGAAATCATTCATATAATATTTATCACAATATAAACTGAGAATGATTGTACTAAACAATAAATCTCCTACAGAAGTATCGCTATAATAGCTATTAAAATGTTACGAGCAGAACCAAAGCTGAATCGCATAGGCCTACGTACAGTACTCGGTGAGAACGAATGGCTTAGTGGTCAGAGCGCTGGAACGGTATTCCAGAGACGCGGGTTCAAATCCTGCTTCGTTCAAAATTTTTATACGCTTTTTAAATTTAAGTTTAGTATTTTCTGTCCTAAGTGTGGAATAACACTTTAAAACATAGTAAAAATAGTAATTTAATATTTTTAACGTGAATAAAATGCTTTTTAATTCGGTCAAAAACCTCACGACGCCACCGTAGCGCAGTGGACGCGGATACAAATTAACGCAATAGCTACAGATTCAAATTCCAGTAGACTGTACCTACATATATTTATTTATTTGGCTCTTTGACTGATATACATATTGGTTTAAATTTATAGGACATTCTTAGATTATTAGCATAATTTTTATGTACATCTAACACTCAATAAAAAATATAGGTTATTTATTTTTAAATAACGTTTCTCTCATTAGTTGAATCGTGGGTTAGGTTTGGGATAGAAACGGAGAAATAATGTATTGTTATTCTTCCCGAATAGCTCAAAATGGCCAAAAATGTGTAAAATAATCTATAAACATAATTTTCCTAGTGTTATTTTATTAATACGTCCTTAGCAGCAGAAGATTTGTTTATAAAGGAAACACATCTCAACACTTGCGTTGACAAATAATGGTATGTATTATTTACAATTTGCAATATTAATGAGAATAAATATAATAAAACTAGTAACGTATTCAAATAAAGTCAGTCTTACATAAGAGTATTAGAGTAAAGAGATATATACGAATCGCTTCTCAATACTTACTGCAAAAAACAAAATTTACGTGATATCAGGTTAACGCTGTATGTCGCGCATGGTAGGCACAGGGCACATGTGCACCTAGCGTTAAGATACTCCATGCCGTTCCCTAACTCCTGCCGAATTTGAGGCATTGCGTGTTGAGTGACGTAACTTAACACCGCGCTTTGTCTTTTTACCGGAGCGAAGAAATTAAAATCTTAAATATTTCACTTCTTCTAGTGTGGATGAATTCCAACCTGTTATTTACAGTCACACGCTTGCTCTCCTGCGCACCACGAAATGCCTCATCGGCCTCTACGTGAGATAACAATATAATACAAAGAGAATAACAAAGTAACTTTTTCTAAAATATAAATATATTATCTTTAATAATTATACATTTTCCATATAAAATCGCGAAATACTACTCTTATCCTCGCATTGTTACCAATAAAATCGGTCAAGTCGTCCTCACTTGTACACTCGGAGCACAGCCCGACATTCCTGCCAAGCACTCGTCCTCATAAGGACTCTTTCATATCCAGCATTAATTGGATTCTCATTAGAAAGTTCCTGCTTACTACAAGTTGCGATTCAGATACAAATCTCATTCATTCTCGTAATT
This sequence comes from Eueides isabella, assembly GCA_019049475.1. Lineage (NCBI taxonomy): Eukaryota > Metazoa > Arthropoda > Insecta > Lepidoptera > Nymphalidae > Eueides > Eueides isabella. Next base: position 7,106,577 of record CM032405.1, read on the forward strand.
CATCTAGTATGTCAATGAGGAAACTGAAAATTATGTGTATTTTAGAATCGTTATTTAGTGTTTTTTTATACACTTCAAGCTTCAGACTGAACTTCTGACTCTGTGTTGTTAGTATTTGGCTTGAATACCAGTCATAACGTGGAGCTTAATGCCGCGCTTTGCCTAACCAGAGGCGGGGGGATCAAAATATTTAATATTCCGCCGCCGATGACCTTACTTATTCTGTTTAATATTTCGGTTAATAATATGTCATTTCCTTTATTCCAAACTAATACTTAGTTAAAAATAACAATATGGAAAGATATAATAAATTCTAAAAAGTTGTGAACAATCAATGAAAAAATATAAAATACTTAAAATATTAACCTAAAATAGTTATTTGTCTGACTAACATATGATTGTGCAGTTATTTTATAGACGCAACATCATATGATGTAAGCAACCGTTCTGTTATGATTGTAGTGATTAGAATCTTTTACCTATGGCATTCTACCTGTCCGTAGAAAGATTATATTAACTCGTCTAATTTCGTTTCCCACATTTCGGCAATTGCAATTTGCGGCATTGTGTTTTGAATGGCGGAACTCAACGCCCAACGTATTGCCTTGTTACCAGAAGAAATAATAAAAAAAACTAAACATTTAATTTCCGTGAGTGGTGTCGAAGCTATGACTTGTTTCTTTTAAACTTGCACGTTTGTGGGCCCCGACAGGCTTCATTAAATCATTTATTATGTTTTCTATACACACAGTTTCTAAGAGAAGTACCTATTTTCTTTGTTCATAGGTCTTTGATTATTTCGATTTTGGAAGATTCGATTTTAAAGCTTTAATTTATTGCTTTCCTCTAAAAAAAAAATATATTTTTTATATAAAAAACGTATATGTCATATAAACATCTTTTAAATAAAGTATGAAATAGATATACTAATATATATTTTTTTAATGTAATACAGAATTGGAACATAAATCTATTCACTATTGTGACAAAGTTAGTATTCGTTCATTATATTAAGGAGATTAAACTGTCGCACGATCTGTGCCGTTGTAGAAAAACACTATGATTCAAAGAGAAATAGGGGTGGCATGCACTCGCATTCATTGGCGAGATGGTGCCCCAGAAACCCAGTAAGTTGCTTCATTCTTAAAAAAGACAACCGCTTTGTTGATGAAAATTTATTGTGATATTTTACTGTTTAATTTTTTAATAATACATTAAAAATAATGAAAAAAATTGTACTTAATAAATGTGAAAGTGGTCGGGGATGAGTACACAAGAAATACTGCACAATTTAGATGAAACTTTGCAGTTTTATAGCTTGTACATCGGAATACCAGAAACACAGGCTACAATTTATGAAAATATTTTGTATAATTTAGCTATAATATAACACTAAGCGTGTCGTGGCGCAGCGGCACAAGCGTGTGACTGTAACCAACAGGTTCTGGGTTCGATCCCCAGTCGAGGAAATGAAATATTTAATATTTTCAATTTAAATATTTAATGTTTCATTTCTTCGCTCTGGTAATACGGCAAAGCGCGGCGTTGAGTTCCGCCACTCAACACGCAATGCCTCAAATTCGGCGGAAAGTGGGGAACGGAGGTGAAACGGAGTGTCTAACACTAGGTTCCCAGGTTCACTCTGCCTACATTACCTCGTGCGGGATACAGCGTGAAGCTGGAAAAGAAGAAAAAAAAAACTAAGCTTAAGCGGACGATTCTGCGTGTAGGGCAAAAACAAGTACTTGTTTAGTAAAAATGTTTTCAATGAATCTAAAAATAATCTTATATAAAAAATATTTACATTATATTATAACAGATAAAGGGGGCATTTGAATATTCTTTGCAGTAAAATTTTCTAAGCGCTTTAAATTTCCGTTCAAAAAGATGCTTAGGCTCTCGAGTGTCAAATCAAAGACAAGGAAACCGAGCGGCAGCTTTGCATTTCGCTCGTTATTTAGTATTTAGATAAGAGAACTTCTGTTGCGAAAAATGAAAGAAACGGAATTGGAATCAATCAACCGACAAAAGTTACTAGTTTTCTCATACAATTTCATAATGTAGCAATAATATCTTCGTGTCGTAATGCAGGTTGCCAGAGAAGAGTATAAAAACAGTGCACAGTATAAAAATACTCTGTTCTGCACGCACTAAAAAAAATTATATGTATTGCGCTTGCGTTGACTTAACGCAGCGCTCTAGACTAAGCAGGTGATAACCAGCGCTGGGAGACGAAAAATTATTTAAATATCTTTACTCAAGTAGAAATCGAATCCACAACCGTGGCACAGTCATACATAAAAGCGCCAAAACGCCTTCAAATACGTTTAACTTAATTAGAAACATTTTCATTCACTTGCAGTTTAGTTATAAGAATGGAAAAATCATTTATTAAATTTAAACGAGGTCAACCACCTCAGGTAACAAAGAAAAGGGAAAAAGCAACATAGGCATTGTCTAGGCTAGTGCTATTATGTGTTGCAGGATCAAGCGCTCTCGAAGAGCTCTACGTTCAAAGACCGACCACAACCTAAGCAACTTCTAGCACATACGGGATATAACCTACACGCTTATGAGTGTGCACTTAAAAATTCACAGGCAAAACGGAATAATGCATAGTGTTAAAAACGGGAATCTATTTTTTAAATACTAATTACACGTGAATTCCACATTACTCACTCACTCAGCTTCACGCTGTATCCCGCACGAGGCAGGGTAGGCAGAGGGAACCTGGGAACCTAGTGTTAAGACACTCCGTTCCACTTCTGTTGCCCACTTTCCGCCGAATTTGACGCATTGCGAGTTGAGCGGCGAAACTCAACGCCGCGCCTTTGCCTTATTACCAGAGCGAAGAAATGAAACATTAAATATTTAAATGGAAAATATTAAATATTTCATTTCCTCGACTGGGGATCGAACCCAGGTTCTGGGCTTGCTTGTGCCGCTGCGCCTCTCAGGAATTCCACATTATATAAAGAATATGTAAAAATCGTGAAAACCAAAGATCTCGAATAAAGTATTAAGAACTAAAGATGTTAAGAACAAAACATCTTATTATAAACTTATTAATAATATACATATTATTATAATATTAAATTTAAACATTTTATATTTCAGCTTCAAACTGTATCCTGCACATGGCAGTGTAGGCAAAGAGAACTTGGGAACACTATGTTGCCAGGTTATGACCCTCCATTGTACTTTCAACCCCACTTTCTGCCGAATTTGAGGCATTATATGTTGATTGGCGAAACTCAATGCTGCGCCTTGCCTTGTTACCAGAGCGAAGAAATGAAAATATTAAATATTTCATTTATGTGGAAATCGAACCCACAAATATTTTATTATTATTTTAATCAAAAAAGCTCTTTAAACAATTTCAACTTCAACAAATAAAAGTTTTTTAGGCAATAACTGGCTCATTTCACCATCCTTCTTTTCTTCAACTTTCAAGTTATTTCAGCATGTACGCAAAAGTTTGATACGTTAGAAAATTTACATGTCAAGAGCCAACTTTGCGTCATGCAGTTAAAAGTAACTACTTAACTGATTTTTTTTATGACCAAAGTTTGAACATATTGTGAGTTTCAAATCTTTTTATAACAAAAGAATGGAAGTGGGCGTTGACAGTTAATGCAATGCATGACATGGTTTTAATAACCTTATACATATTAAAGACTATAGATAATTTTAGGCTATAATGCGTTTCATTCTACCTTTTATAATACATATAACCGAAGCAATATTTGATGTCTATATTAAAATATAAGAATAGTACGTATTTTTTACTATTATGAAAATCAGAATTTTTATTTTATACTTTGCCAATTAATAGTTTAAATTATGTATTTATAAACAAAGGTGACAATATATATTTTATTAGGTACAGCAAGCAAAGGATTTTTTGTCACCTTCACACTGTATCCTGCACGTGGCAAGATAAGCAGAGGGAACTTGGGAACCTAGTGTTAAGACACTGTTTTCTTCACTATTTTGTGGTATTGCGTGTCGAGTGGCGGAACTCAACGCCGCCCTTTAGCTTGGTATCAGAGCGAAGAAATGAAAACAAAATATTTTATTTGAAAATATTACATATTTCATTTCCGAGTGAGGATCGAACCCACAACCTTAGCCTTAATATATAGATAATAATATAACTCATTTTGAGTCAAGGTAAAAAAGCTCTACATTTTTGCCTATTTATTATGGATTAGTTTTACAGAAGCAATAATGTGCTATCGTCACGATATATCGCGTTTTAGTAATAATGAACTTATTATTGCAAAAGCTGTAACTCCTTCACGAAGCAAATGACTAATTTGATACAAATATGTCGCGTTATTGTTTCAATTATCATAACAATATGGTATTCTGTTGGTTACAAGCACATTATGGAGCATTACTAAGTTTGTTAATATAAAATACTCCTTCCTAAAAATGCTCATAGGAAGCAGTATTTTATATTACTGTCTGTCTGTGTGGCACATTGGACCAGTTGCATATGTTAAAACAGTCGTTGTAAGTTCGATTTTAAGTGCGGAAAACGATTAACGCTAAAACAATTTTTGTATTCTGACTCTGATAAAGTAATAACAAAAGACTACTCGGAACATACCATATTTTGTAATTTCGGCAATAAACAGGTATTTTTTGCCCATAGTGCCTATACAATAATTTGCAAAAAATAAAAAAATAAATTGTTAAAAAACCAATGAAACGAAACGCGAACTTAGAAAGTCTCATATTTAGTTTAAGTTTCCACGCTATTGTAATAAGGTATTTTACATTTTTGTTCATAGAGGCGTATCTTATCTTGTAGCAGTTAGTACATGACAGCACTCTTACAAACAGGTTGAGGTGAAAGTACGCATCCAAACTAGAGAAAAAATATACCACCATTCAACTCGAGTCGTATTTGGGAAAAATAAGAAAACTTGAAATATTATATTTGAAAACTACTATTGCATTCGCTTGTGAATTGATAGAACGAACTTTAATATATTTAAACTAGCACAAGGCATATTATTGCAAATGCGAAAATGGAGGTAAAAAATTAAACTGGAAAAAAGGTTAATTAAAATCCAATTTATTCAATTTAAAGTGAATTATCTTTAAAACTTTGAATTTACGATTTATATGGCAGGCCTGTCTTGGCGCAGCGGCACAAGCGTGTGACTGTAATCGATAGGTTCTGGGTTCGATCCCAGTCGAGGAAATAAAATATTTAATATTTTCAATTTAAATATTTAATGTTTCTTTTCTTTGCTCTGGTGATAAGGCAAAGCGCGGCGTTGAGTCCCGCCACTCAACACGCAATGCGTCAAATTCGGCGGAAAGTGGGGAACAGAGTGTCTTAACACTAGGTTCCCGGGTTCCCTCTGCGTACCCTGCCTCGTGCGGGATACAGCGTGAAGCTAAAAAAATATATGGGCACACCTAAAAAATAAATACCCACCGAATAAGTCTTATGCTTACGGATTTTTTATATATATTTATATATTTAGCTTCCCACATATTATTGTTCTATCAATCACAACTGTCGGAGTAGAAAAATAACATAATAAACTCCAAGGAAATGTCCATTTAAAGTTCATCGCACATCTGCGGAGAACATTTATTCCAGTTCTTTCTATAGGATAGGCTTGTGCAAATCTTTGTCTTTGAAGCCTATTACCGAGTTATCTACGAAATGATTTTTCAAAGATAACAATATGAAAATATTAAACTTTGTAGTTTGCAATGTTTTCGTAAGTACTCGGTTTTACGTGCATCTTTACCCGCATTGTCCATTATGGGTGTGTGGCATACAAACCACATTTTTAAAGTAGGTAGTCGTAGTTTCGAGGTATCTCTGACCGTAGATACAGTTACATCAATATGATTAACGTGATATATCCCATAAATAGGCATTTTTTTTGTCGTGCTAAATTCTAACCAGTGGTTCTTTTCATTCTCAGAACTTCTTTTTTCATATTTCTTTTAGCTTCACTGTATCTCGCACATGGCAAGGTAGGCAGAAAAAAATTGGGAAACTAGTGTTAAGAAACTCCGTTTCGTTCACCATTTTCTTAAAATCAAAATCTCAGAAGGATATATGTACATAATATTTATATATACATATTTGTCTTATATTGTTTTAATAAATTATACCCTTAGGTGTTGAACTACTTAAAATATAAACTTTTAGCATTTTGCATATATTTGTACAGCAATAAAACAGCGTATATCCCTCGTGCTGCGGTTATACGGCAGACAATGGAGTGCCATCATATATTGCACGGTATATTCCCAAATGCATTTCAATGAATGCAATCTGAGAGGCAGCGAAATATAAAATTACCAACATTTATATTTCAAAACGTTTATAAGCATATTTGTTTGTAGATATATAATTATTTCAGTTACTTTTTGTAGTTATTCTAATTTAGTAGAATAAAAATTGTAATTAGTAAAATAAAGTAAAACCAAATAAAAACACATAGTTAATTCAGATAATGTAGTAAAATTGATAAAAACAAACAAGAGAAATTTACGTTGAATCTTCCTGGTAGTTTTACCGTACATTACCGTTATCAATAAACATTAACGAGTTAAGGTTAAAAACAAAAGACATCATCTATTCACACAATTTACCCTGCGAAATACGAACCCCAAACTAAAGAATTAATACTGCAACGTAACTGCGCTAGTTTAGTATTTATTTTTCACATAAGAAAATAAAAATAAAAAATTTCAATAATAAGAGTTGTATAAAATTTTATCTAAATAATGCTCGTGTATTGTTTCGTTGTTTAAAAACAGATAGTGTGGCGCCGATAGCAGAGACCAAACATTGAAATACAAAACGTGTCTCATTTCCACCACGTCAACTAGATACTGTTTAAAAATATATATGTACATTTATCTACCTGCATACACTGTACTTCAAGGACTTGCCTACTTAATATATTAACCTAACTTAATGATTTATTGTGTTTCATGGTTTATAATTATAAATATTAAAGGTTGAAAACAAATTAACATTCTCTCTTGCACTCAGTCACTCATTCAGCTATATGCTGTAAAACTTGGGAACCTAGTGTTAAGACACTCCGTTCCACTTCCATTGCCCACATTCCGTCCAATTTGAGGCATTGCAAGTTGAGTAGCGGAACTCAACGCCGCGTTTTACGTAGTAGTAAATATTTAAATTGAAAATATTAAATATTTCATTTCCTCGAGTACGGATCGAACCCACAACCTATCGGTTACAGTCACGCGCTAGTGCCGAAACCGAAGGTGAATATTGGAATTCCTATAAAAATGCTTACAATTACTCTTAATAAGAGTATAAGAATTTCGACATATGACTTAATTGAAAAGACGTACTGCGTAGACGATGTCCTAGAAGCGCGGGCTCAACTCCCGCCGTATTCATTTTTTTTACTTTGTTTTTAAAATACCTAATCCGTTATGTTGTAACAAATAATAATCAATAAGCACAGATATTTTAATATTATTAAATTATTACTTTGAAATTATATACGTATGTATATTTTTAAATGTCTATTTAACTGTCATTCTGGTTAAGTACAATATTTAGACATATAAAAGTGATCCTTGGTGGGTTCATTTTCAACATGAGCACCCTTAATTATTGGCAATAAACAAGTTGTCGTTATACAGGCTTCTCATCGCCATTACATTGTGTATAATGTGTCCTTCAAATAACAAAAGGGCCATATATATGCACATGTTGTACTTGACTTGTTGTACTTAACTTGACTTGTTCATACTAAACACGACTTAACCTTACTTATATAAATATAAAATTCTTATTAAATTATGTTATTGAGTAACTGACTGACAACGGATAGCCGAAATTACTGCCAAGATGTGAAATATTGCATATTTTTTTCCTGAGGAATGTATGGAAACACTAGCTGAGAATTTCAAAGAGAAAAAGAACGTTTCATCGTTGACAAAAATTGAGTTGTAGTAAGTCACTCTTGTCCAACGTTATAAAATGTCATATAAACGAAACACAAAGAGCGATGCACCGAGTGTACAAATAACCAAATGATAACAGTGACCCCTACATTCTGACTCATCTTGGTCAATGACAAAGCGATTGTTAACTTAAAATTGCCCCATTAACAATTGTTGAAGAATAATTCATAAAAGTTACTTAAAAACATAGATATATGTACTTGTATCCAAAGATTAACGTAACGTTTTTCGCACCACAGATAAGCTACTTCCTGTTTGAACAATAAATAAACCAAATCTTTATTTAAATTTTGCATTACTCTTATATATTTAAGTTAGTGTAAATTATTTCAAACATATCAATACGTATGTATAGTGGTTTTTTTTTTTAATCTTTTTCATAAGTTTCTTTCTTATAAATGCCTTATAAGAATGAACGGCATTTATATTTTTTACCCTTCAATAGTAAATCAAGGTACCAAAATAGAAACGTCTAGACATTTTAATAAAACTATACTTAGCAATTACGTAAATATATTGCCAAAATTATCATTAATTCTTTAACTATTGTCATTCTTAGAATTTTATGGTGTTTTGTGAAATATTTTAGAACTTTGCAGCTGTACTCCGTGAAAACTACTTTGTGTAATTTTATTGTTATCTTGCAAGTTACTCAACTAGAAACTGGTACCTAATTTATTTGTTGTGTCGTACATTTTATTAGTGATTCAAATATATAATTTTTCAATTTAAATATAGATAATATATAAAATATATATAATATATAAAGATTGGGCAACCATTTGAGCTGATTTATTGCAACGATAGGCACATAAGAAAGCAGTATTCTTGATAAGGTACTGTACAAAGTTCAACATAACAGATGGAAATTCTTAATTTGTGAAAGTAAAAGTGTCCCTACTAAGTAGTAGGGAGAATTTTATTGGTCACAAAACAGCACCCATAATTGCAAGAACTGATGTAAAATGGATTATTATAGAATAAATCGAGTTCAGCGATTCTACTGAATTTTACAACAAGGATATTGAAATGATACAAAAAAACATTGCAAGAAACAATAGATTATTATTTAGCCAGGAAGTAGAAAAATTATACTTAGTTCTTGATTATCTTTGCGTTTCTAGTATTTATCAATACCTAAATGTTAATACTGAATCCTATTTTCAATTACTGAACCCTTTAATAATTTAATTTTTTTTGAAGTTGTCAGAAAAGCACACACAAGATATAATATTAGCGTACTAATTAGAAGTACAAAACTTTTACTATTTTGAGACGTATCTCATAAAAATCTAATTTTTGCAAGTTTTTACAATTCAGTGATATCAACATACCGAATTAACATTATCGCGTCATCTCGCAACCTCGATACGAATGTTTTATCTTTGTTTAACGATATATTGATGTTTGTTATATAACGTACCTGATGGTTGATAGTAAGATTTGCATATAAAAATGTGTAAAGCATAATAATAAAATTTGTAGCTATGCTCAAAGACTTTATTAACATGTAATGTCGTTAATAAATAATTCTCTCTCTCAGCTTCACGCTGTATCCCGCACACGGCAGGATAAACAGAGGGAACTTGAGAACCTAGTGTTTTCCTAATTTAATAATAATTAATAGTTCATTTCTATTTCTACTTATTTCATTTGTGATTTGGTTACCACTAGAGTGCAATGGAACGGTGTTTGAGTAAACATCCATCATGTTTTAGAGTCAATACCAAATCATTGTTTATATATGTATTCAACATTATTTTCATTTGTTATGTGTTCAGTTGCAATATTCAGAGCGCGGTCGATTAAACAATCCACGTAATTCCCCATATTTCTAAACATGTAGAAAGTGGAGAATGTTAAGGTCGTTCAGTCTAAACTCATTACTGAATTATATATTGGATGCTAAAAAAATCATTTAATTCCGTCAAGTTTTGTGATATGTTTAACAGTAGTAGTGATTACAATTTATTATAATAAAAATATATTACAATATTCAAATTAAATTCTATAATCGAATACCTTAATATGTTGAACAAAATCAATGTCACGCTTATCTCATCTGTTTACCTTTTACTAAAATATTTGACCTTCTCGTTCGTTCTACGATTCAATTTACTTGAACTTTTGAATAAAGATATAGTATTTAAATTAAATGAAATTGTTTACATATCAAATGTTATGAGCCGTTTGTCAGCGCGACGTAGGTTCCCACTCAGTGGGGTTATATATTTTCATTTCCTTACAGAGCTCTGATAGTAAGAAAAACAAAATTAAGCAGTATAAGAAATGAATTGAAGTAACACGAGTTTCTCTACTGCATTGCTTTATACAAGACGCAACATTAACCTTCATTTTTATTTTATTGCATGAAATGGTAATAGCGCGCTTATATCACAGTTATCTTACATGCGACGGTTACAGATTAAAAACTCATTTGAGAAAATGAACACCATGTGATGTCATTTTCTCGATCTGGACAAATATAGTGTAATGATGGGTTTCTTCGCCTAGAAACATAGTCTATCTCTCCCAGCGGCAGTGTCTAGTGCAGACGAAAAATGTGGCGCAGTAAATCATATCACTTGGTATCTTTTGTTTACTAGTTATTTTTTTGTATAGCCAATATTTTTTTATAAACGACGGTTTGCTTATCAAAAAAATAAATATAAGAATCAAATGTTTTATGTTAATAGTGTATGAACGTAAAATTATGAAATATTATTCATTTTAATTAATAACGTATTCGTAACAACGATAATTTTAAAAGTTTTATTTTTATCAGAAATACAAGTGATTTTTTTTTTTAAATTATTCTTTGAGTTGTAGTTGTATGAGTACAAGTTTAAGTCCAAGTCCGAAATGTGGCAGATGCCACAATTAAAAAAACTTATTCAAAAAAATGTCTAACCTTAACAAAAAGTAATATAACTATTAAAAAAAATATACAACTATAGTAAAACTTACGTCTCTGTCCGGGCATGACGACGGCACCCCGCTCCGATCGGAGCAGGGTCTCAGCTTCAGCACCGCCCTGGTGTGACATTTCCATCACACCCACTATCATAAAACTGATATGAGCATCTGTATAGTCCAATCTGTGGACAAAATGTCATAATGAAAATATAGTTTTAAAATAAAATAGTAATTTGATGAAGATATTTTCCTTAAAATAGGGGGAAAATAATGTCTCAAACAATAACAAGCTTGCAAGCAATTGACAAGTTATAGAAAAACATAAAAATATTAAATAAAAAATAGTAAAAATGATTTGATCCTTAAACTATAAGTATAATAATAATGCAGGCACATATAAATCATATTTTATTAATATTTAATCTTATCTATTTGGCAACTAATAATTTATTTTACATAATATTTTAATTTTAACAAATACCTTACATATTATAATAATGCAGATTGAAATGTAAATTTATAATTTACTTATATTTCGATCTTAATATATGTATATATGTATATAAATAAATAAAAAGCTACTTGTTACAGAAGTATTATAGCATCCTAGATGCAACGCAATAGAATGATTTCGATTTCTAATTGAAGAAATGTAATTTTATATATTTTAATTTTTTAGCTCTAGTACTGAAGCGTGACATTGAGTTCCGCCACTGAACACTCAATACTTCGCAATTGGCGGAAAGTGGGGATTCAAACATTTTAACACTAGATTCCCATGTTCCCTCTGCCTTCCCTGTCATGTGCGGAATACAGATAAGACAAACAGAGACACTCTATTCTGTGATTTTGCCGCAACTTAAAGAATAAGCATTGAATAGCAAAAGTGCATTGAACATAGCAATGCCAATAGAAAATACAATCTTCAATTGAGTGACTATCACTCAAAAAGAACATGAAGTATATACATCATCAACTATGGCAAATATACATACACATTTAGAACAAATATATAATATTCATGTAAATATGTTTGACAATTGTATCTCGTTTATAGAAACACTAAATGCAATATGCTGTGATTCAATTATCTCCAATTGTTAGTTGACCTATCCATTCAGATCTCTGTTACAATTTAACTAAATAGAGTCATGTTTAGTCATACAACACTTCACAAATATATTTATGGATGGAAATTATAGTTACATTGTTTTTTTTTAATATATATTTTTTAATAAAATAATAGCCCTAAAGTAAGGATATATAAATCTCCTGGCATGTTGGAGCTTAAGGCTCAGGTAGAATGTAATCAGAAATAAATAATTATATATTACTAATACACATATTTAAAATTTAAAATAACTGTCAAAACTATATAAAAATGTAAAGCCTATTGCACTGTTTGCAAATAGTTATAAGTGGGAAGTGTTTTTTATTAATTTCAAATAGATCAAGTTCCAGGATAACGAGGAAGCCATCCTTAAGTAAATTAAGGATGGCTAATTAATATGTAGCAAAGGAGTTGTTATTGAAAATATTTAATCTTCAACTCAAAAGCTGCTTGCAAAAGCAAAGGCCATTTGGGATCTTGAGAGGTTTAAAGCCCTAGTATGTGTAATATTATTTTTTAATGAATATTTATTAGGATATGTCTGATAGATAGGATGATATTCTTATTTCTTACATTTAAATCAAAGTAAATCAACTTCGTTTTATTCATTTACAATTAGTTATTTTATTTTTTTATATGACTTAGTTCTTTAAAATAAATCTATCTAATAATCTATTATCCTTACATTATTAAAATAACCAACATAATTTACTTATCATAAGAAATGATAACAGAAAAGCCTCTTATCATGTGTTGATAATTAAATAATAAATATATTTAATTATATTTTTATTAAGATACTATGATTTTTATTAATTTACTGTAAAGGACTTTTCAATATGATTTAAGCCTATAACAAATATAAAAAATAATTTAATGAACTTGTCGTTTGTTGATGTTATTTTATAGAATAGTATTTATGCATTGAAAGTTATAGTTTCAATTTTTAAAGAAGTCTCTTCTTTTGTGATAACTTTAGTGTTTAGACATAATTTTCGAATATATTAATATAAATGTTTTATGAACATAAAAAAGAATAAGAAATATAGGAATACAGAATACTTCTTTGAGTTGTTGCAATAAAACGGTATCGAAAACAAAACGGTAAACTCTTCCGCATAGACCCGTAAGATGTTCTATTAGGTCAGTAAAAAATGTTAGCTAAATGATAAATGATAATAATAAAAACAATCAAGATAGTGTTAATTCGTATAGAGAATGAAATAAAATAAGAAACAAACGATTAAAAAAAACGTGCTCTGTCCAGCGCGTGGTGAATGATTCTATAAAAATATAAATATATAATAACTTACCAAACAAAAAACTTTGCGAAAATCGTGTTATCTTATTAATCAAGTATTAATTAATTCACTATAAAGCAATTTGTAGTAAAAAAAGGTTATTTTGGCCAAAACTGCACGTGCGCTATCCGTTTATACGCGGCCGCCTGCACTGTACGCTCCCGTCGTCGTTACTCGCTAAAGTCGCTAAGTCGCTATTCTATATTCGTATTCATTTATTTCATAGCGTAAGATAGGAGATAGGTTATGTTGGTAGCACTTCGGTTCGTTCATTGCTCTTTAAGGTGTTTTCACCAAGAATAAATGTGCTTATCAATTTTAGAGTAGATTAATAAATTATAATATATAAAAAAACTATTTTCTCTTGAGATAGCGATTTTCAATGTTATAAGATTTATAAAAAAATATAAATATTAATAACTTTTACGAAGCATATTTTCACCTCTTCCGTATTTTTATATGTAGAAAAAGGAAAAACTATTATCAAGAATATTATTATTTAGTTGACAGTCCCTTAAAGCACGTAAAAAGTCAAATGTTATGTGTATTCTATATTAGTATTTAATAGATAAAATATATTAAATTTATTACTTTTACGTTATTAGATCATAAAATACAAAATGAGTGCAAGTGTCCGCAAATTTAAGTTTGTAAACTTTCAATAATTGTACTTCCTGATAATCTACAATCCTAAGCTGATATGACACTCTCGGTCACATTTTAAATAAATAAATTCATTTTGTGACTAATGGACTCATTATAAAAAAGTTGTATTTTCTAGGTACAATGTGAGTTTTTTTATATTGCATCTCTTTATAGCATAATATTCCTTGATAGCAATATTAAACTAAATATGTCACTGTCAGGCATTACGATTTTTCCTTTTGGTCCCATTTACTTGGATCTATTTTTAAATTAAAAAAAATAGTTTCGAAATATACGTTTCAATATTCTTTTACTCAGACTTGTGTCTCAAATATTACTTTTAAAAATTTATTATACATTTTCGTTAAAATTATATTTCAACCATGGTGAATTCTAGTTTAGCATACGAAATACTTTTATATATTAATTCGTTTTATTTTGGACTATTCGCTACATGTGAATTAGGTACATTAATACTAAAATCAGTATTGATTAGCATGAAATATGAAGAAGTACCAGGACAGGGAGTGGGTAAAAGATTAGGTCAAGACTATGGCGTTCTAGTGGCTCTATTTATAATAGAAGCTGCTCGCCTGATTATCGGAAGAAAAGGAAGTCTTAGTGAGAGAGGTATTTAATAATTATTTAATAAATACATATAAATATTGAGTAAAAATAATTAAGAGATTTTAGACACATTTATTAATTATTTATTAATTCTGTATTATTGGCAGTTGTTATAGAGGAATTGCTTGTAAACGCTACGCTTGTGGGTTCAACTCTCTCTAGGGAATGATTGATTTTTTATTCCTTGCTGTAAGATCATAGAGGAAAAACAGAAATGTTGAGCATTACATTTACTCTGTGTATCCTATACGTCCTATGCAATCCTATATGTGCAAACAGCAAAAAAACTAAGAAAATCAGACCAAACAAATGATAAATTAATTTAACCATAATAACTAGAAACTATTTTTTCTTTACAGATGTTCCAGTGATGTTTTCAGTATTACTAACAGTTCCTTCAATAGTAGGTGTGCTGTATCTCCTCAAATGGCAAGTAGTTGTTTTAAGAATTGAATACATCTGGTGCACATTAATGTTGTCATTGCAAACGTTAGAGTTTATATTTGCGTCCATGTTTATAGTCACAATGTGTCGGGGGCCTTCATACGACTAATAATGCATTTTGATACCTTTATTAGGACCAGTTTATTTATATGTAAACTATGATGCCTTGTACTTAACTTGTTTACAAAATTATATACAAGTAGCTTGCAATTTGATATATACTGTATAGATAAGATCTTTTATTTTTGTGATTTTTACACATTTTAAATGGAACTCTTTAAACTCATTGGGTGATCATATATATTTTAGTATTTTAAATTTTTTTTGTACAAATTTGGTCACCAGTAAATCACACATGATGATTGACTGACACTGAAATGTATAAAACTAAAATGTGTATACCTGGTAAGAGTTTCATTAAAAAAGTGTATTTGTAGTAACTTGTTCATTGGTTAAAATCTAATTTAGCATTTGGTGCTGAAGCAAACAAAGAAATTTTTTAAACTTACATTTTTCTTACTTATTACAACAATATTATGTATAAACTTTGCTAGTCAAGCTAGGAATCTATAATTCTTGTTAATCTGCTTTTACTTCTAAGTATTGCTGCACAGGCTTGACATCTGTGCATATGATTAATAATATTTTGAGCCAAAAAAATATATTTTACTGTCATTTTAAAAGTGTGTGTGTGTGTTTCTTATTACAATTTATTGACATATGTTTTTTTCTTAGGAAATTTCAATGTTAAGACTTGTTATTACCACTATACCAAAGATTTAATAACTTGAATAATTCATTATTGTATTATAACATAAGATTTAAAAAAAAATGTATAAGATTATTACTATTATGGTGCCCATAGTTAATGTGCTGATGATTTTTCTCAAGATCTAATCCTTAATAACCTCCCTAATAGACAAATAGTTTTTATAGGTTTTTAATAACAGAAATCTACAAATGATTAACTTTTTAATATATTTTATTAGTAATATGGGATGTTTTAGATATGCTTATGTCCGAATAATATTTTAGATTGGCAGTGAACTTATTGATAATACAGGCAAACAACTTTAAAATATGTATATGACAACAGGTTGGACATGATTTTAGTTTAAAATATAAATATCTCTATCAAATGTTGATACATCTTTCAGCTGCCAATTTAAAATATAATTTGATTTAAGTGTATACTGCTCAGCCCATAAAAACGTGTGATCCCAAGTGGCCTTTTATAAAACAATATTTTATCATTGTGAATCTTCCATTGTGCATTAGTACTGTTAAGATTTACAAATTTTAAAATAGTGTGTTCAAATATACCTGTGTGTGTAGAAACATTAGAAATATATTTATATGTAAGCATTTTTGTGTATTCAATATATTGTGAAATGTTATTAAATGTTCTAGTCATGAATGGGAGATTTTATTTATATATTGAGAGGAAGTAATGTCCAAATTTTATATATAAATTATTCTTAATATGATTATGTTGCCGTTTACAACTCTTAACATAAAAGCTAATTTTCTCAGGCCCTTTATTAGTAACCAATCACATATTAAAGTTACAACAAACTGTATAGTGGTACATTGTTTAAACACATAAAAATCAATTGTATGTGAATAGTGTAAGTCTTGGATAACTGTGGTTATTATAGTATACTAACCCTATATTATATTTATATATATTATATACATTAGATGGGGCATTAGGCGGTTCAAATTTAAAAGAGCGATATGAAAGTGAATATGTAACTAATTTAACTGAGAATGACTTCTTCGTCCACATTTAGAACAAATACTAAACTTAAATTTAAAAGCGTATAAAATTTTGGAACGAAACGGGATTTGAACCCGCGCCGCTTGAAAACCGTTCAAGCGCTCTGACCAACTAACCCATTCGTTCTCACCAAGCTTAGTATTTAAGTATATTATTTTCTGTCCTAAGTGTGGAATAATACTTTAAAAAATATTAAATAAATAGTATTCTCTCTTTCGAAACGATAATTCTTACGAGTCGTTGTGTAGCGGAAATTTGTAAAAATCTCCCTACAGAGATGCTAACAACATAAATAAGTTTTAATAAGTGTATAAGAATCTCGAGGTAGTTTGGTGAGAACGATTGGCTTAGTTGGTCAGAGCGCTTGAATGGTTTTTAAGTTTTAGTATTTTCTGTCCTAAGTGTGAAATAACACTTTAAAAAATAGTAAAAATCTTCTATTCACTTCCAACTTTTCTATTAATTTCACACCCACACATGTGATCTCACATTCACACAAGTGACCTCATATCCACACATATGATCTCACATTCATACATGTGATCTCAAATTCACACAAGTGACCTCATATCCACACATCTGATCTCACATTCACACCTGTGATCTCACGTCCACACATGTGATCTCACATCCACACATGTGATCTCACGTCCACACATGTGATCTCACATCCACACATGTGATCTCACGTTCACTCAAGTGACCTCATATCCACACATGTAATTTCACATTCATAAATGTGATCTCAAATTCACACAAGTGACCTCATATCCACACATGTGATCTCACGTTCACTCAAGTGACCTCATATCCACACATGTGATCTCACATTCATACATGTGATCTCAAATTCACACTAGTGACCTCATATCTACACATCTGATCTCACATTCACACATGTGATCTCATATCCACACATGTGATCCCACATTCACTCAAGTGACCTCATATCTACACATGTGATCTCACATTCGTACATGTGATCTCACATCCACACATGTGATCTCACATTCATACATGTGCTCTCACATTTATACATGTGATCTCACATTCACACATGTGACTTCACATCCACACATGTTATCACACATTCACACAAGTGACCTCACATCCATACATGTAATGTTACATTCACATATGTGAATACTCACAAACAAACAAGTGATCTCACATTTACACAACCACATTTATCATATGAACCTTAGGTTATCTCAACTCTTTTCTTTCTAGAATTTACATACTTTGAATAAAAGGATAAAATGTAAAAACATTATAATATGAAAACAAAAAAAAGGTAACATAATAAATATTTATTAAGAATTATAATTGCTTAAAATTTATACATCCCATTATTTTTTGAAGATTTTTTTTAAGTATGTACCATATTAACTGAATCTATAATGGTTTCTTCATTTTTATTATCTACCTGTAAATATGAAGGCATTCTGGAAAACAGCATCTTTTCTCTTTTATGAACTCTTCTTTGATGTTTCATCATTGCATTCCTATAGCCAAATGCATTGCCACAAATATTACAAACATGAGTTTTTATACCCAAATGATCTACTTCAAAATGTCTTTGAAGAGCGAGTTTAGTGTGAAAAGCTCTATTACATGCATTACATTTGTGTTCTCTCTCTTTGTGTTTATTTAAAACATGACTATTTAAGTTACTCTTAAATAGAAATCTAGCTGGACATTCTGTGCACATGTATCTGTAATCACCAGTGTGGGTTCTCATGTGAGTTTTTAATAGTTCAGCATATTTTCCTTTATATGGGCAAAATTGGCACTTAAAAGGAAAGCCAGTACCATGACGTAGACTATGATTATGATAAGCACAACGTAATCTAAATGATTTTCCACATATGTCACACACATACTTATGGTGATTTGGATCATGCATTGTTAGATGCTCCTTGTAGTAAGATTTGTTTACAACTTTATTGCAAATATAACATTGAACTTTTAAAACACCTTTTGGTTTACATTGTTTTGTAGTGTCTTCGCAGGATCCAGAAACTAATTCTGAAGGCTCTTTAAAATCTTCACAGTAATCAATAGTATCCACAAGTGCATCAATGCTTTCCTCTTTAATGGGATGTTTTAATATTTCTTCGCTTTGCTTGGCAACTTTTCTAAATAATATTGCACTTTTAATAAACTTGTGACATATAAAACATAAATGTTTTGGGTATTCATCGTTCTCATGGATGTCAATGTTACCAAAATATTGTAATGCTTCTAGAATGTTAGCAGAATCGTTTGTACTGTATATTGGAAACGAGCCATCCTTTAAACAAATTCTGCAGGATATGCGATTTTTTTGTTGTTTTCTTTTAAAATTTGTAAAGCATATATTATTATAATAATCATTGACATCAATCGTTTTGTTTTTTTTAGTCAGTTGCATAATATAATATGCAGTTACCATTTTTGTAAATATATTTATTGACTTCTATGCGCAAGTCGTAATCAGTATATGTTTTCAGTAGTTAAAAGTATATTAATACTTTCTTGTTTGATTTTGTTTCTTTTTATTGATAAAACATACTATTAATAATGCTTATTTACTAAGACGTCTACTTCTATTTTGAGATCTTTTCATATGGACATTTTGCTGTCAAAAAATACAAAATGTCAATAATTCACATTCCAAGGCTACCAATATAACTATATATTTTTTAAAAGGTTTACGTTTGTTAATGTTTGCGCTCAATTGTCATTATTTTATTTACATAATTAGGGAAACTAACAGAATATTATCTGTACATGACTAAGCTGCCACTTGGATTAGGTTTTTTATGTAAAGACACGCATAGTTGACATTTTTAAGTCAGCCAGCCAGTCGGTTTTACTATTGGACAGTTAGTCAGTAATAGTATCATAAAGTATGGCTACTGAGCTAAGTTTTAGTAAAAGCGGTGAATAAAGAGAGTTACCGAAACTAAACTTTAGAATGTTCTCTTGGGTATACCTTATGGAACAAAGAAGTCGAGGAGGTTCGGTGTATAATTTTATTCGCCAGCCAATACGTTGGCTTTCTAGATCACCAAGTTTGTTGTGATTTATCCAAATAATTATTTAAAACTTACTTTACTTTTTAAATTATTTAAAATTCAGAAAATAAAATAATCTATAAAGTATTAACTGGAATCGGAACCTATGGATCGAAACTATGAATTATGAATTATTTATTTGACGAATTTACAAGAACTTCTGTTAAGGAACTGCGACGTCTTCTCCATGTCCAAGAAAATTATTATACAATGTTTTTTTGTGAAGCCTCCTGATAATATTTGCCATCTGGTTGATGAGAGAATCGTCGATCATTTTTTTTTAATTATGAGACTGCTTTGACTTTGAAACTGAACCTCACCCGAGAGCCCCAGAATCCTCAGAGACCGAGAGCGCAAATGGTTATTTTGTATCCCGTTATTTGCTTCAATGACGCATCACAAGTTTTTCTTGGCTTTCCACGATTACGACCCGATGCAAGAGAGCGGCAGATACGAGGGGTGGTCCAAAAGTTTGCGGAATGGAGGAGATGGAGTGGGGATAGGGTAGCTCGCTTAGTGTCATACTAATTGAGCACTCATAATTAGTATATATGTAACATTTCAACCCTTTAGCGCCATTCAGAAGCATCTGAACCGACGACGACGACGACGACCTGCACCTTCAAGATATTGCCCCATGGCATGCTAGACCACCGGACGCCAGACGTCTCCCCAGAGGCATCCTATTACCCCCCAACTCCGACTCCTGAGCTGCCGCTTCGGTCGCTGGTCGTTTAAGCTGGGCCTCCCCCGGGAAACCGAGGGTCTCACCCGGTTGGACTGACCGCCTAGGCGGCTAACGCTCATCCCATCCAAGCATCTTTTGCCTCCCCTGTACCTGCGCTTCTCAACTCGCAGGCATTTGAACCCCCACCGGGCCACGCCCACCCCAATTGACGCGCCTGTTTTGATAGGCGCCGGAATATACCCTGGAAAGAGGGCCATAGCCCTGATTCCATTTCCCCGCTCCCCTCATAGGGTAGAGCGGAAGGAAGATAACCAGAGATAGCACCATTCGTTTATGAGTACTCGCCTGCTAAACAAGTCAATCCGGAAGCAAACTGCAACCATGGAGAATTGCCATAGCTGCTCTGCACACGCATGGATTCGAACCACTTGTTCACCGACCCTATAGTCCAAATCTGGCCCCTAGCGATTTTTATTTGTTTCTAAATATAAAAAAGAGCTAAGGGAAAGGAAATTTTCCGATAACGAAGTGAAGCAGGCAATTTCAGCGCATTTTGAGGCCAAAGACAAAAAATATTTTTTCGATGGTTTAGAAACATAATTCATAGATCGAAGAAATGTGACAAATCGTGTGATCGAAGAAATGTGAAATGAAATGAAGACTTAAGGGTGATTATATTGAAAAGGAAAAATAAATTTATTGTTATATTTTATTAACAACCCTTTCATTCCGCGAACTTTTGGACCTCTCCTCGTAGTTAAGTTCTCCAGGATAAGTTTCGTATTTTTTTATTAATTTTGTTAACGTTGATTTAAGGGTTTTTTTTTAAATTTAATATATTTTTCGCCTACGTTGACATGAACCAACCGATGAATCCGGAATTGATTAGAGTGAGAGCGCTTTTAGCAATAAATTCAAATTCAAATATTTTATTGAAAATAAGAAGTTACAAGCGTTTTTTGAACGTCAAACAATTTACCATTAGTTTACTAAAGTTACTGCCTCAGACCTGAGAAGAACTGGCGTAAGAAACTCAGTGGGACATATCCCTTTTTATGAAAAAATTAACATCATATGTATAATTATGTGACAATGATACATTTGAAGCAGCCTGGAGCGAGCATTTCATTCCCAAGACTATACAGTAATAACCTTTAACACACAAACGTGTTTTCACAACTTTTTTAAATTGTGAAATAGAAAATTCTTGGATGTTTTCTGGGATCCTATAGTAAAAACGTACACCCTGACCCATAAAAGAATTACGGACTCGATGCGATCGAGTTATAGGTGCACTAAGATTAAACTTACTTCTAGTATTAATATTATGTATGTCCCCGATTTTGCTAAATTAATTAATATTTTTCTTAACATACATAATATTTTCAAAAATATATTGCGATGTCACGGTCATTATATTAATTTCTTTAAATTTTTCCCTTAAAGAGTCTTTTGGGCTTAATTTATAGATTGCAATAAAAAACGAATAGTTCCCTTCTGCAAGACAAGGATTGATTGAATACCGGCTGCATTACCCCAAAGTAAAATAAGTTATGTTGGCTCCAGCTAGCGCGTCCCATTTTCATCTGACTGGGCTGTTCGTGCTGAAACGTGTTGTATCCTCCACAATCGCTGCACCTGGTGGCGGTTTCTTTATAGTAACCTAGAACCAGAGAAATTTTTCACTTTGACTGTTTATAAATTAATGTGCATCGTTTCTACTGTTACATCATGATGCCAAACTCTGGAGGACACTCTCATGATGACGGTTGTGGATTCCTTGCGGCGGAATTTTATTTCAGCCCGATATTCATCTTTGGTCGGAGATATCATCGTAGAGGCTCCAGTTCTGCTTCTTAGGCTCCACAAAATATCGGCGTCGGTGTTATACACCAGGACGTCCCAGACAGTCAGAAACGGGTCTTCGTTCCTTACCTCTTCAACCGTTAGCCTATCGCGTGCCCTCCTTTACTTTGTCTCCTTTCCCCTCTTTCCTTTCTTTCTTAAATTTCACCCATCCCTCTTTGGTATCTACCACCTCCTTTATGTCGTGATGCGGTTTGATGCGGCGGACTAGGCCTTTTGGTTGCACAAGCCGCCATACTCGTGTACGGTCTCCCCTGACGATCCTCTCTGTCAGTTCCAACTTCCTATTTGCTTAATAATTCTTCTTTTCTTGCGATCTCCGACTTTCCATTCTTTCCCTTTCTTGTTAATCCTACTGCTTTGTTTTGTTACATTACTAGTTCATACAGTCGCTAAATTGTGTTCGTGACCCCAGTTTTTATGTCTGTCTGTAGCTTACCTACGGTTAACCTACTCGGTCGTTTTTTTAATGATCTTTTGACGCTCGATTAAACAGGAAAAGGGTTATCGTCCCAGGCCAAGTGGTCATAACATTACATAACATAAAAAATCTTTATTATAAACTTAAGATATATAAAAAACTTAACTTGAGTTTTTCGTTTAACGCTGTATTCCGAATATGGTAGTGTAGGCAGAGGGAACTAGAGAACTTAATCAAATTCAAATATTTTTATTCAAAATAAAAAATTACAAGCTTCGTTTTTGAACCTCAAATAATTTACCATCAGTTTACTAAAGTTACTGCCTCAAATTTGAGAAGAACCGGCGGAAGAAAGTCAGCGGGATATGTCTTGTTTTTTAACCAAAGTTTTACATCAGTTTACATAATTGACAATTATACATTTGAAATAACCTGGAGCGCGCATTTTATTCCCAAGTCATGTGTTATCATTTATAATATCATTAATTTGGTAATACCCTTTAACACAAAAACGTCTTTTCACAACTTGTTTAAATTGTGAAATAAAAATTCTCGGTAATTTTCTGGGATCTTATTATAAAAGCGTACACCCTGACCCATAAAAGAATTATGGACTCGATGCAATCGAGGTATAGGTGCACTAAGATTAATATTATGTATAATCCCCAATTTTGCTAAATTCAATTATATTTTTCTTTACGTACATAATATTTACAAAAATGCAATACATTTTTGAAAATATAATGCCCGTTGGGTCATTATATTAATTTGTTTAATTTGATCCCTTAAAGAATCTTTCGGATCTAATTTATATATTGCACGAATAGATCTAAATTGATTGAATACCGGCTGCATTGCAAAATGACATAGGACATAATACTATGAAAGTAGCTAAAATAAACGAGGCGAGCCGTTTCCACTTCTGTTAATATTCTCATTTTTTTAATCGCAAATGCTGCTGAGCTAAGTCTATTAGTCCCCACTGTAATTTAGAGTCGATGGTGATCCCGAGAAATACCGTAAAATCAACAGTATCTGTCGCCTTCTTACTTGCCCACCACTATTAGTTTCTTCAGGTTATCCGGATGACTACGAGCAATGTGACCAAAATAACCAAGGATTTTTTTGAAGCATATTGTAGAGAATCTGGTCTTAACACGAAGTTGTTGCAGTATAGACTTATTCGTTCTTTTGGCAGTCCATGGAATATGAAACATCTATTCGCCAGCACCACATCTCAAAAGCGTCTATTTTCCTTTCCGTCCTTTTGTCTTGATTGTCCATGATTCGGATACATATAGAAATATTGAGAAAACCAAAGCACTGGAGGATTAGTCTGATTTTGGTGACATTGGATATTTTTCGATATTGCCAAATTCGAGTTAATTTGCTCATAGCGTTTTTGACCATTTGGATTCTGCTCCGGTTCTCCGGAGAGTTCTCCGGTCCTGGAGCGTTGACTAGTTCTGTCTATAAGTATCACTTTAGTTTTCGACTTGTTGATGGTGAGTCCGACTAATTCACTCTCGTTTTTAACTCTGCGGAATAGGTCAGCGAGCTCGGCCTACGTTGAAGAAAAGAGACTGCCGACAGAAATACCTCCCTCCCATCCTTCCTATGCTTTTCGCATGATGTGATTACACCATAGATATTGAAAAGAATAGGAGATAGAATACAACCTTGCATCACTACTTTTTTCGGTTTAAAAATCCCTGATATGGTGTCATTAATTCTTACCATGGAAACACCGTCTGTATACAGATTTGCGATCAAGGCTATACTAGACAATCCCAGTTATCACAATCATAAGCCTTTGAGTAGTCAATGAAACACATAAGAACAGGTGTGTTAAACTCTCGGTTTTTCTCAATAATTTGACTTATATTCACGATCTGCTCCCGCGTTCCACGACCTCTCACGAAGAAAGCTTGCTCTTGCGGTATTTGCCATTGCAGGAATGTCCGTAGGCGACTGTTTATAATATACAGCATGATCTTACTTGCATGTGATATTAATGCCACTGTTCAATAATTATCCCATTTTTTTGATGATCCTTTTTTGTGCAATGGGATTAGCAAAGACTCTTTCCAGTCATTCGCCCAGATTCCTGTTTTCCATACTTGGTTGCATAGGTAAAGCATGATCTTTTCCCCCTGATCCCCCATTTGTTTAAGTTCTTCAGCGAAAATTCTGTCTCTGCCGGCTGACTTGTTGGTTTGTGTTTAGCTTGCGTATAGCGTCTTTAACTTCAGCTTCGAGGATTTCCAGCCCCAGATCATACTCGTCCATAGCTGGGATACACTCTGTTGTTATTGAAGAGTTAGAATATAAATTCTCCCAATATGTTCGCCATCTATTTGTAACCTCGTCTATCTTCAACAACTTTCCCTCATCGTCTTCTATCGCCCATGTTCTTGGCATTGGCTCTCGAGTAATGCTTTTGATTTTCCTGAATAGATCCTTTGTTTGAAACCTTTGCACATGATCTTCAATATCTTGACATATTGCATTCAAATAGTTATTGTATTGTATTGTAGTCCCTACGACACAAACGCTGAACTTTTGCTGAAAGATCCTGGTATTCTGTATGGGCTAGGTTAGTGTTGCCGTTAAGAAGTTCCTTTCTATCCTTGCTAGCTTCCTACGTTTCCCTTGTTATCCATTCTATTCTTGGAGCATCTGGCATCAGTTTTTTTTACTTTCTTTGCGTTAATTGATGTTGATAAAGTCTTTCAGTTTGTTCAAGTTTGTGTCAATATCAACAAAAGAGTCAAGAATTTGGCTGTTCATTGCTTTGTCATTAAAACAATCACTCAAGATTTGAAGTAGTCCTTGGTTGAGTCTTCTTTAAGATGGCTTCCTTGATCGACAGCACCTTTTTAGTTTTAGGCTCATCTCTGCAACTAAAAGTTTATGATCACTCCCACAATCTGTACCAGGGTAAGTTTTGGTATGGCTAATAAATGACCTCCTTTTTTTTAATGGCTATATAGTCTATCTGATTTTAAGCACGATCGCCTGACATTGTCCGCGTGTATCGTCTTCTGGGGTGGTTCTCAAAACAGGTGTTCATTATTGAGAGAGAATTTTCAGCACAGAATTGCAGCCACTTTTCTCCTTGGTCATTTCCGTCGCTAAGTCCAAATTTACCTACTACTTCTCTAAGGTGGTTATCTTTTGAAGTATTTCCTACCTTAGCATTTAGGTCTCCCATAAAAAGTGTGATGTCTCTTCTGAGTAAGTTATTGAGGGTATCGGATACTTAGTTATATAATTCCTCAATATCAGCATAGACTGAGGCCAAAGCAGGTGCGTATACCACTACCAAGTTGACACGACAAGGTTTTGTGTTAATTTTCAGTGTCAATATGCGGTCACTCACTGGGTTATATTTAGAACTGCTTTGTTTATTCCGGGGGATACAGATATGGCTACACCATTCTTACTTTCGTCCACTGATCCGGAAAAATACATGGTGTAACCTTTAGGTGTTGTATAGAAGCCTGATCCTCTCATGTGAGTTTTAGTGATCCTCAGTATTTTGAGCTGTAGTTTTGCTGCTCTCTCCACGATCTCCTTTTTACCCTGCTGCATCAGACCATTCCAAGTCCTCACCGTCATCTTTTTACGGAGTTGCGCTTGATATGTAGTTGTTGTTATATCACCAGTAACCTACTGTCCACGCCGCACCTGGTGACAAATAGCGGCCTTGCCAGTAGCATATTTCACACCATGTGACCTGGACGCATGGCGCCGGGTGGCAATCGGATTGCATGCCTGCACATTCTCAGTTTTGTATATTTTCATTAAAATGTCTTGGGAAAATATAGCAGTGGTTTCCCTTGGTGTAATAGGGCTCTCCGCGTGTAGGTGGGAGTGGAGTTGATGAGGAGAGGATAAGTGATTGATCTTTTTATACAATCATTTATTGTGCATCACCCATCCACACACACACACACACACACAGACACACAGACACACAGACACACAGACACACAGACACACAGACACACAGACACACAGACACACAGACACACAGACACACAGACACACAGACACACAGACACACACACACACACACACACACACACACACACACACACAAAGGGTTCTGTACTAACGGCGAGAAAAGGGTCCAGGCCATCAATAGCTAATGCTCCAAAGTAAGGAACCTCTTTACAATAATCTCATGAACTAAGTCCAGATATTAAGATAACTTTTCTTTTTATTAAAATAAATTATCTTTTCTACTTGTGTTTATGAAAAAACTCACCATTAACAAGATGGGAAAAGCAGTCAATATATTTGAGAGACTCCCCAGCGGGATGACACGCACAACTCATTTTGTTAATGTGTTCTGTGCGCCCTACGTATGCCAACAGTGCCATTTTTATAATATATGTCTTTCAGGGCCCATTAGGGCTCATCTAATAATATTTGTCAAATATTATCAGATCTTATCATATGTGCATGCATGCCCTCACACGTATTAACTCCAAATTTCATCTTTACGCCACTACTAATACTTCACGTATCCGTTAGTTGCCGCATAAGGTATGGACCTTTTGACGTAGACAGTTTAAATAAAACAAGTGAGTTTTTTTTATAGAAAAGATAAGGCAAACGAGCATACAGGTCACCTGATGGTGAGGGTAGGCAGAGGGAACTTAATAACAAAACACTCCGTTATGTTTGTCACTTTCCGCCGAATTTAAGGCATTGCGTATTTGGTGACAGAATTCAAAACCGCCCTTTGCCTTATCACTAATGCGAAGAAATGAAAATTATACATTTGTCGTTTCCTCGAGTGGTGATCGAAGCCATAACTTGTCTTATGATAGACTGCAAGTCGAAAGGGGATATATGTACTTTTATATATTTGGTTTTAGTATATATTTTAGGAAACAAACCATATTCAATATATATGGGCATACGGGTCATAAAAGAATAATTACCATATTTGTTTAAAGCAATTTAATATTTAATAAATAGAAAAACATCTTTTTTCTATACACAAAAAAAATCACAGATGAAATAAAAACTAATATAAAGAATTTTTATACTTTATAATCTATATTTTATTGTAAGTTTGGCCAAAATCGAAAATACTTCATTGTATTTTAATACAAATACTTTCAATTGATTTATTTGAAACAATATTACATAAATAAAATTATAAAAATGAATCCGCTATTTCATTAAATTGTACTGATTATTTTATGATTTACACAAAAAAAGATAAAAGAAAATATAATACTATAAAAAAATATAAACATATTATTTAAAATGAGTACACAGATAATAAAAAATAAAAAAAAACAATGTCTTAGCATAAATTGAAACGAAAAAAAAACAATATCTGTATTTTTATTGATTTTTGTTGATTAAAGCCACTATTTTCAACAACTGCTACACTTCTATCACATTAACAAAGCTGTGACGATCTCAATTCCCTACCAAGTCTAGCGTGAAACAGCTAACTATAAATATGTTTGCTATTATTTCATATATTTTTTTTAACTAAAACGATTTTATTGTGTTAATTTTATAATTTAATAAAACAAAAACAATATTTTTAATGAAAATTATTAAAACACTAAAATAAAGCAAAATTTTATAATTTTCAAAAGAAGAATAATTTAAAAATTAAAAAATTCTTTATATAACATAACAATTCTATTAAAAGTAGATTAAATTTAATAAATATTTGAAAACTTTATTTAGTTGTTCGTTACTTTTGCGTTACAACTGTATACGTGTCGAAAACGGGTTTAAAAATTTGTGTACATTTTTAAAAGCGCAATAAGTTATATATAAATATATTAATAAATTGTAATATAGTTTCATAATCAATTACTACTTGGATATATTGTAAAGTTTATATTTTGATATATTATATTATTAATATTGTAGGGCGCCATAATTATACTAACGCTGTGTCATACATATTGTATTCTTGCATATAAAATGGTAAAAGCAGAGGGAAATTAGTGTTTAAAGGGTCAGTTAACCATTTACCGCCTTATTTATTAATCATTGCGTGATGAGTGGCGGAACTCAAGGCAGCGATTTGTCTTTTTATCAAAGAGAAGAAATGAAAATATTTAATTTGCTACAGCAAAATTCTAATCTGAACATGATGACTGTTGAGCCATCACCGTATATAGTCAAACGAAGCCAAACCACATAGCTAATTTTTGCTACAAAAATATCTTAGTAACGTGAAAACGAATGATCTTTTTATCAAAAATAATAAACATTACTTTAATTAATCTAAATCAAATCTTTAAAAAAATTGCTTCTAGAGGCTATACAAAATTGACACAGATTATATTAGTTTACAAAATGGATGAAACAGCATATCTAAATAATACATACATATTATTATTATCTATAAAAAAAAAACAATAATATATGCCTTATTAAATGTACGATGTATATTTGAATTTACATGTGCATAAGATTTATGATTAAAAAAAAAACAAAACATTCCAATTTACAGTGGTCATTGTTTAATTTTGCAAAATATTATAAAGATGAAATAAAATATATTAATATGTTAAAATCGTTACAAATCATAGATTTATTGGCTTAATTAAATTAATATATAATTAAAATTAATATGTACTTTTATAAGATCATAAATTTATAAATAAAAAAAAACAACCTGTATAAGAAATAACTATTTTAAACTAAAAATTTAGGATAACACAGTTAATACAATACTAATTTTAATGAAACAAAAACCTTTGCAGTATACCATAGTCACATGTAGTTTACCCGTGGCCACCGACTACCGCAAAGTGTTGAAAACATTGGGTTTCAAAAATGTGCAATATTCAATATACGCCATTATTCCGGTTAAATTAGTTTCATTTAACAATACTAATTAAAATATAATTAGGTAAAATTGTCTATATAATACTGGATTTTGCGACATTCATGAGGTATTAAGCAATAATTGATTCTTCACAAGTATAGGATATTCAATACAATTTGTAGGCCGACTTTTTGTCAAAATTAAAGTTATGTAATAAATAAACGATAAAATATGATCGATATGGTCGATGATATGAAAAAGTAAAATTAAACTTTATAAATTTAAAATTACAACAAAATAAAAAAACTTTTTTATAATATGTAGTTTAGGAGATTTATTTTAAGTATTTATTTAATTAAAAGAATGTGCAGCGATTTTAGTTTTCTTTTAAAATATTATGCCATGCTGTGTCATTTTTTATATAATCCACATGAAAATGTTTGTTATAACATCAAAATTATGGGTCTTTTCTATTTAACCGACGGTTTAAAAAGAAGACAGTCAAGAAGAACGTCAAAAAGTTATATTATATAAAAGTCGAACAGCAAATAGTTTATATTAAAAGGTATTAAGGTAATATTGGTTTTAGGCATTCTATGATATAAATTAAATAGAAATTGAGTGCAATTCATAGTTAAAGATTATTCTAGAATAGTAAATTATTACTAACTTCTACATACTACAAGGAATGTTGCAGCTCTAAAAAGCTATATTAAAACTCAATTGACCCTGACAAGTCTTTGTGGACACTTTCAAAACCAACTACACGAGTTTGTGACCATTTCGGTTGATTACTTCATCAATATTTTGATGAAAAATAAGTGTTTTGGTAATTGGTAAAACAATTTTAATACTCTATGTATGAAACACATAGAGCAAGAGCAAGCAAAAAAACGACTAGAAACTAAAAAAAAATAAATAATCTGGCTATTTAATAAGATTTGAGTTGAAAAAGAAAAAAATATTTAATATAAACACTCACTACCATATTGATAATTGTTTGATTAGATAATAACTTTTAACTTTTAACTTCATATTATTTATAATTTTCGTTTAAAAGAACTATTTACTACAAACAACACACATAACATGGTCGCCAGCGAGTACAGTAAAACTATTTTAACAAATGGAGATAAACATTTGGCTTTTGCACTGGCAATAATATTGAAAATTAAATTGTGACAATTTATGATGAAGCTATTATTTTAAAATTTAAGTTTAAATCAAATTTGTCACTGGAATTTTATTTAAAAAAAAAAACAGAATATATATGATTCATCGTAACTTGTCACAGTATAATTATGTAATTATTAAGATAAACACATAAACAGACAATACACATTATTAAAGATAATATATAATAATTCATTGTCAAATACTATAATCGAATATATTTAAAACGGTAATTATTTCTAATATAGCAATAATTATTCTAATAATTGAACTAAGCAAAGGAAACTGGCAACACTGCCTAAACTTTGCAAGCACTGGTTACATAAATATTTTTTTGTCTATTTAAATATAAAAATCTGTACCAAGAAATTAGGAAAAGAATAAAAACATACATATTTAAATAAATTACAAAAACGGCATAAATAATTCGTAAAATACAAGCAATGATATAAAAGTTAAACTTTGTCAAACAAATAAAAGTAATAATTTAACCATTACCCTATTAAAAAAAAATAAAAAAATAAGACTTAAAAAATACATGAACACTTTGACAGTAAAAACCAAATTTGCCACTAAAAATTTCACTTACTAACCAAACGTATAACTGAAATAAAAAAAAACTAAGAAATCCTCATTACGATCAATTAATTTAAATTATATATAATACTTTTTGTGACATTATACTTAATAGTATACATGTAGGTGGTTTGTAATGGTAACACTGTTTAATTTTTCTTGTACTGGCAACACTTTATAAGGCGACGAGCCTAGTGTTGCAATCCTGCCATTTCTCTTGTAATTTCTTATGTTCTTCGTATTGCTGTTCGGATATATGTTTTACTGTAGATGGGCCCTAGAATGTTCGTTTATTATTATTAATAATATTAAAATACATTGCATTTATATATCGTGGTAAATGGATATATTTTTTTATATTTATTATGATTATTATTATGATATATTTTATTATATTATATATATTGTATAGCATACTAATGTGTTTTCGTGTAAAACATAAATTTTATACCAATTTTGGGCATTTTTTAAAGCTTTAAATGCTAAATTAATGCAATTGATGTATACTTACTAAAACTAAATACGATGCAACACATATACTTTTATATCACAAAATCAAAATTTCTATTCAATTCAACCAACATTTAGATATGCAAATAATGAAACATACCTTTATCTTCCTTGGATCCAAGTTGGCGCCCAACGTTTGGACACCCTTGGCCAACTTGGAAAGCGGCGACAGCACCATATCCCTTGTAGCACTTGACACGGGACTTGCAATATTCTTTAACTGCCTCAAAGCAGATTCACTGTGGGACTGAGCTATGTTCAAAGTAATTTCATGCTGAGAATTCGACCGCACATGGTAATTAACTCCGGGCACGTTTTGTTCCTCAAAGTTTATATATCCGGAGCTTTGGGACAGCTTTTGCGATAACATTAACGAGTTAGGAGGTATTGGCTTCAAATTTTCACTTTCAACTTGTATTTCAGGCGTAATCGAATCGTTGAAAGGATTCCTCTTTGTATTGTTGCTTGGCGTTTTCAGTGTTTGTTTGTCTGTTTGTACTGAGGTGCTCGCTTCACAGACTTCTTCGTGGGGCTCAATTTTCGATGAGTACAATGGATTTTCTACTAAATCGCAGTCATTTTCATCTTTTCTTTGCTGATCACCGATATAATGTTGCATATTTTCGAAATTGTCCAGCGTTGGTTCAAATATGTTGGTCCTGTTTTCGTCGTCTGACGAATAATCTGAGCTCAGGCCGTCCGAGAGACTGCCTTTCTTTTTAGAATCGGCTTTGTTTTGTCCCAATGTGAATATTTTTTTGGTTCTCGAGGCGCCTTGATCGAATTTCAGTTGTAAACTCGGTCTGGCTCTGGCGTTTAGAGAGTGACTTAATTTGTTTAGTTTGCTGAATTGTTCACTCATATTATTCAGGGCCTTCGATCCTGTTTTGACAAAAAGCACATAATTAAGACATATATAAAAGTTATTATGTAATAGTAGAAATAATACAATTAAATACTAAATTACATCAATATAGCAATCAAAATTATATGTTGATTTCTAAAATAATTGAAAAAGAAAAAAAAAAGAAATATAAAATTAAAATTTAAGGATGTAAGTTTAAACACCCTAACAATACATTGTAACTACGCTACAACTATACTATATATAATATATCATATGATCATCGAGTAATGACCGCCCTGAAGTTAGGCTGTCAAGCATTTACGCATTATTCACCAGCGCTCAACAAAATAAAATTTTAAAGTGTTCTTCTACAGTTAGGAAAAAGAATACTAAATTTAAAAGCGTATAAAAATTGAAACAAAGCAGAATTTGATCCCGCACCACTTAGAAACCGCCCAAGCGCTCTAACCAATTGAATCTGTTAAAAAGTCTTGAACAACGAATGGTTTAGCTGGTCGGAGCTCTAGGACGGTTTCCAAGAGACGAGGCGTCAATTTTTACGCTTTTAAATTAAGTTATTAATACGGGCAAGACTCATTGATCATACTGTACCTCTTCTAAAACATGATATAAAATGCAAAAAAATAAATACTTTCCAAATATACATAATGAACACAATTAAATTACACAGTTTGCGTGGAATTGGGACATTTGGCGGGAGGACATCGTGGAGTCAAGACGCATCTGCATCGAGGATGGCCGAGGCGCAGTATTTGATCTAGCACTGTACTCGTTACTGATGTTTTAGTTCCATTATTTTCTGCGTATTTTATTGTATTTATAATCTGTCATCTTTAGGCCTGTCTATGTTGAGGCCAGTCGAGAGGTCAGGGTTCAATCCCCATTTTAGGAAATGAAATATTTCTCTCTCTCTCTCTCTCAGTTTCACACTGTATCCCGCACATGGTAGGGTAGGTAGAGGGAACTTGGGAACCTAGTGGTAAGACACTCCGTTGCATTTTCGTACCCCACTTTCCGCTGAATTTGAGGCATTGCAAGTTAAGTGGCGGAATTCAACACCGCGTTTTGCTTTGTTCCAGGGCGAAGAAATGAAAACATTAAAGAATTGAATTGAAAATATTAAATTCCTCAAGCAATTTCCTCAAGTGGGAATCGAACACACACAACCTGTCCGTTACAGTCACACGCTTGTGCTGCTGCGCCACGACAGGCGTCATGAAATATTTAATATTTTTATTTCTTTGTTTTGGTAACACTGCATATTGAAATGGACCTATGTGCAGGATACTGCATGAAGATTGAAAAAATATATTCATTTTAAAATGTAGATAATAGTTTTTCAACTTTTAATTAAGAATTGAAACAATCTTTTGTTTTTGTATAGCGTAGCAACTTTGCTTGGGCAAAACAGTATACAAAGAAAGACAACACATTTATTTCAATATTATCAAAATCTAAACAGTTTTGTTTATTCCATAAAGGTAAAACAACGCTTTGTCTTCCTTACACTAAAAATGAGAATAATTGAAAGTCTAGAAAACCACCAAGCATTTGTTTATTTAACAGATCTATATAAAAAATAATATTTTAAATCATCAAGAAACTCAAAAAAATAAATAAACAAATATAAATGACCTAATAATTTCCCAATGTATGATCAAAACTATGAGCTACAGTTCCACATACCCACTTAAATACAACACCTCTATTATCGCCAGGCGGTTAAAAAAAAACAGTATACGAACCAACACTCCGTATGTCAGCAACTAGCTGCGTCTCACTAACGTTGCGAGTGAGTGTCGGCAGTCTGGAAAGATCTACGTACAGTGAAGACCTTGCTCCACCTGACGACCCTTGTGCCGGATGGACCTGTGTACAAATATATATAATTTAATATTAAAAAGCAAGAAAAAAAAAAGGTTTTTTTTTAAATTAAGGGGCTATGGCACCACATATGGTAGACAGGTAGGTCATGTGATATTTTTATAAATCAGAGTAGATAGAAAGTCGTCGTGGCGCAGGGCACT
Organism: Eueides isabella; assembly: GCA_019049475.1. Taxonomy (NCBI): domain Eukaryota; kingdom Metazoa; phylum Arthropoda; class Insecta; order Lepidoptera; family Nymphalidae; genus Eueides; species Eueides isabella. The sequence goes on from CM032405.1 coordinate 7,141,398, forward strand.
GTAAACGTGACAAGTTGTGGGTTCGATCGCCACTCGAAAAGAAATAATATATTTATTTCTTCGCTTTAGTAACAAGTTACAGCGCGGCGTTTCGTTCTTTGACTGAACACACACATTGAATCCAATCCAGAGGAAAGTGGGTAATGGAAAAGAGTGTTTTAACACTAGATTCCCAAGTTTCCTCTGCCTACCACTGCCTGGCGTAAAGTTGAAAGACAATGAAAAGAAAAAGATAGAGATAATTTAATTCTGAACATGCCGTTAATGTTTTCGTCTGAATTAGTGCCAACTTGCATTGAGTGACTAAATACATCATACTTACATAATATATACAGTATAATTATTAGTAGTATTTTCTTAGTTCTTTGTGAACTAGAAAAAGAACTGCAGTCACACATGATATAACTGCGGCACAAGGCAGTTCTATAAAATTATTATTTTTACATTATTCACCTTAGACTTCCTCCTCTCCAGTTTAATCCCATCGTGAAACGGTATTGGGGGTAGTTTGGCGACGTCCCGAGCCACCACCAATGATTCACATATGGAGTGGAGTGACTCTAAAAATATACAAAAAGTCAATAAATCATTTTTTTCATGTCTTTGGGTAGCGGAAATTAGTAAAAATCACCCTACAGAGATGCTAACAACAAAAATAAGTTGTAACAAGCGTATAAGAAATTAAGGTTGGTCAGAGCGCTTGGACGGTTTCCAAGAGGCGCGGGTTCAAATCCTGCTACGTTCAAAATTTTTATAAGCTTTTTAAATTTAAATGTATTATTTTCTGTCCTAAGTGAGGAATAACACTTTAAAAAAATTGTAAAAATATTGCACAACATATTTAAGTATACATAATAATATATATTTAAATATATACATATACAAGTATAGCACTTGTATAATGGTATAGTAATTTTGAATATTTTTGGGTATTTTGCTTGAATACTGAAGACATTGCGTGTTGAGTGGTAGAGCTCAACGCCGTTCTTAATCTCCTTAACCAGGGCGAAGATATGAAAATGTAAAATATTTGATTTCCTCGAGTGAAAATCAAACCACTTAACCACGGAAGTCACACGCATGTCTTCCTTATACGCCAGAACTGGCCTTACTTAAAAATATATTTAAAGCAAAGTTACAAATATATCGAGACAAAGTTCATTAATATTCTTTTCAAAATTACTATAATAATAACAATTGCTTGTTTTTTTAAGTGGCGTAACTTAGCGCCGCACTCCATCTTATCACACTAGAACATTTAAAAAAAAACATGTAATATACTTTTGTTAGGAAATAAAAAATGAGAATAACGAGAACTGATAAAATACTCACCAATCATTTCATCTTTGGTATTAATAACAACAGCCATGTTATTGAAGAACCGCAGTGAAGTAGACCTGAACATGTGGAAGTATCCAGGTTCATTGTTGTACGTGTAATTTATTCTGATGCAATGTACTGGCTCCGTATTGCTCTTACGTCCTACACTGAAAATCTGAAATTTAATTATAAGTAAATTAAAATTAATTGTTTTTTTTGGCTTCACGCTGAGGGAACTTGGGAACCTAGTGTTATGGCACTCCATTCTGTTTTTTCTTGCGTTTTGAGTGTCGAAACTCAACGTCGCACTCAACCTTAGTTACCAGACTAAAGAAATGAAAATATTAAATATATAATTCCAAAATATGAGATATTTCATTTCCTCGAGTTTGGATCGTATCCACAACCTATGGTGTTAACAGTCACACGTTTCCTGCACCTTAGTTAATGTAACTGAAACAAGCAGAAATGCCTTTCAAGTCGCAGGCAGCTTTACGTCCAATCGACGATTCAAAAGTACTTGCAATAAAAATAATTAAAATTTAGAAAACACAACTCTAGGCCTGCTCATTATGAGATTGATTTATGATTTTGTATTTCATACTTGTAAATATTACCTGTACTGGTTACAATATGTCCCATGTTTTGTACTTATAGTATAATAATTATGGAAACTTTATAATTCGACAGACACAGTCATTAAATTTATAAATGAAAGCTGAAAAAAATTCGGTCAGAATACATGAAATTTATGGAAGAATTCGCTAAAAAACAAACTGAACTTTTAAAAAAAATACAATTAGAAATTTCGGAAATGTCAGAGGAAATGAAAAAAGTCAAGCTTGTAACAAAAAAATTAGATGAAAATTTGAAAAAAATAAACTCTGAAGTACAATCAATAAAATCTGAAAACAGTAAAATACAAGACCAAATAGGGACAATTGAAAGTGAAATCAAACACATAAAAGAGAATCGTAGAACACAACTACAATCAGAATCGCCATTCCACACTCACGAAGATATCATCACGGAACTCAAAGATCGAAGCGATCGCGAGAAAAATGTTATTATAGTGGGTATCCCTGAAATAAATGATAGCAATTATTTATCAAGACAAAAATACGATGTGGAAATGGTATCGAAATACATTACATTACTAGATAAAAACGAGCCTAAATCATGTAAATGTATGCGATTAGGGAAGTATGACTCCCAAAAGAATCGGCCTATAAAAGTATGTTTTGATAATAGCCTTACACCCTGACAACTACTGCGTAATAAATCAATACTGACCGATGGTATTAGAATATATTTAGATCAAATTTCCACCCAAAGGAATTACATAAAAAAATTGCAAAACGAACTACAAAGACGCAAAGATAGTGGCGAGGACAATATTTTAATAAAGTATATTAAAAACAAACCAACAATTGTAAAGGAGAGGGTAAATCAAAAAAATTAATTAAACAATCTAATAGTAAAGATACAGATAAAAACGATAACCTTAGCTACTTCATAGCAAAAAATTATATAGATATTATAACCACCAGTTCGTCGTTAAGGTTTTTCTACGTAAATATTCGATGCATAAGATCGCCAAGAAAACTTGACGAAATAAAAAGCATTCTAAATACCATACCATCCACACTATATTTTATAATTTTAACAGAGACTTGGATTAGATCTGACGCAGACGGACAGTTATACAATTTGCCAGGCTACAACCATTTCTTAAATTATAGGAACAGCAAGGGGAGTGGAATCTCCATCTATGTCTATAAGACTATTATAGCTGAAGTAACCGAAGACCTGGTTGAAAATGGAAATCACTATTTATGGCTGAAAATAGACAAACTCTCCCTCAATATTGCAGTAATATATAAACCCCCCGACACAAACTTAAATAGTTTTTTGGATAAATACTGTAAGCAGTTGGAAAAAAGAAAAAGATCTATTATCTTCGGTGATTTTAATTTAGATATATTAAGGAAAAATAAAATCTCTGCGCACTACATGAGTACTATACAAATTCACGGCTACACAATATTGAGTAAAAAAACTGAAGACACAGCACACGTAAAACTAGTACTACCAAAATGATCCTGGACCATATCCATACCAATCTCCCAAATCATGGATACAACTTTTCAATAATAGAGTCGTCACTTTCTGATCATAAGCAATTATACTTTGAAATCACTAAACAGAATATTGAGACAAGGAAAAAAGTTAAATATGAAGCTATAGACTACGCAGGTTTACAGCAGGACGTATTAGAATCTAATTTAGTAAGTGATAATAATTACGACTACACATGTTTAGAACGATACATTAGCTACTACATTAAAAAAAATAAGAAAACTAAATTTAAAATACTCAATTGTCCTCGTGATGACTGGATCAGCTATGAAATTGTTGATGCTATAAACAAACGAAACCACTTGTGGAAGATCCTAAAATCATGCAAGAATAATAATGAACTTGTGAAAAATTTTCAAGAGACCAAGACAAGGGTAAATTTATTGATAAGAAGCAGGAAAAAGAAATACTACTACAATCTATTCGAAAAATGCTCAAAAAACACAAAGAAAATATGGGACCTTATCAATACTTTAGCAAGAAATAAAACACAAGATGACTGTCAGGTACCGAAACTAGTTGTAAATTCTATCTCTGTAACCGACGGCAATAATGTATGTGAACTTTTTAATGATTTTTTTGCTACTATTGGTGCTAACTTAGCTAGTAATATCTCTCGTGAATATCATATGAGCTCCACGCATTCTCTTATGTACGGAAGTGACTACGAACACACAATAACACTCTCCCAATTCGAGCCATGTAGTAAAAAAAGATATAATAAAAATAATTGATAGCTTAGATAGTAACTCAAGCTCTGGAATAGACAACATAAGTACTAAGGCAATAAAATGCATAAAACAAAGTAGATATAGCTGAAAATTTGTCAAACTGCATTAATAAATGTTTCTCGGGTGGCTACTTTACAGATTCACAAAAATAGGTAAGGTAACCCCGATTTATAAAAGTGGACCTAAAACTGACCCTAATAATTACAGGCCGATCTCGGTTCTCCCAGTAATATCCAAAATATATGAACGGATTCTCTATAACCAATTAATTAATTATCTCAACAAAAAGAACTTCCTGAACAAAGAACAATACGGCTTTCGACCAAAATCTAATACTCTCTCAGCTACAGTTGATTTAATTACAAAAATAAAAGACAATATTGATAAAAAACACATTGCGTTGGGAGTTTTTATCGATTTGCGGAAAGCATTTGACACTATAAGTCACACCAAATTACTTTTAAAGCTAGAAAACATAGGTATATCTGAAACGGCCTTTAAGATTTAAAATCATACTTAAATAATAGAAGACAAATTGTTAAAATAGGTGACTACAAAAGCTCTCCCAAAGAACTTCTGTTTGGTATTCCACAAGGCTCAATTCTCGGTCCTTTGTTTTTCTTAATTTATGTTAACGACATAATAAACTTAAATTTAACGGGTCACTTGACAATGTACGCGGATGACACTTGTCTCTTTTACTTTGGTCACAACCTAAACGATATTATCGACTCAGCTCAGAAAGACCTAGATGTGCTCAACACGTGGTTCCTACATAATTTATTAACAATAAATGTAGCTAAAACATCGTACATAATATTCAGTGCAAAAAACAAGAAAGTATTTGACCACACCCCTCTGAAAATTAATAATACAATAATACACAGATCAAATCAAGAAAAATACCTAGGACTGTGGTTAGATGAAAGATTAACGTGGGGGCCACATGTGGAACACATCAAACATAGGTTGCAAATAGTTCTAAGCCATCTGCGTAAATCATCAAATTGTATACCACACAGTATGCGCGCGATGGTGTATAATGCATTAGTCAAGTCGCATCTTCAATACTTAATTGAGGTATGGGGATCGGCCTCTAAAACTATACTTAAAGATTTACAGATCATACAAAATAAAATTATTAAAACGTTATACAATATCAATATGCTTACTCCCACGGAACTACTATATAAAAGGACAAGAATTTTTAATATACAAAATCTTTATGAATATAATACATGCATGCATATTGATAAGAAAAATAGTAACAAAAACAATCCACACAAACATCACACTCACACAAAAAAAATACAAACATCATTTGAGAAATAGAGATAACATAGATCTTCCACCAATCAGAACTCTAAATTACGGCAAAAGAAGAATAACATTTGAAGGCGTTCAGCTATACAACAAATTGTCAAAAGAAATTAAAGATTGTAAAAGTATACAAAAGTTTAAAAAACAACTTTTGGCACATATATTAAGTAACATTAACACAAATGTATAATGTATGTACGAGTACGAGTATGCGAATAAATGGATAAGTGAATAAATGTCATGTGAGAGATACATATATGCCTATGAAATGATCTAAGTGTTATATTATTGAGTATGTTTATATAGCTATGTGTATATGAGTGATTTCGTTATATTATAAATATCAGAGATTCATTTATATAGAATTATTTGTGTATTGTATAATAATGCATGTATAAATGTACGTCTATATGAGTGTCTTCGTTTTTAAATAAATGAAAATTAAACAAAAATAAATATCTATAAGATAAGATTAGCTTCTTCAAAAATCCACCACCTTAATTCAAAAGAACTTAATTAAATAACTGAAAAACGGCTTTAAAAATATATAATAAACTGTAAAAAAAAATAAAAAGTAATCACAACTTCATAAAATTATTATATAAAAAAAAAAAAAAAGAAATGTAAAGATAATAAATTATACTGAATACTAATAAAATATTTAAATCACTTAATAACTTCCGATAAAAAAAAAAAAAAAAAAAAAAAAAAAAAAAAAAAAAAAAAAAAAAAATTAGAAACCAAAATAAATTAAATAACACAAAAATAATAATTGTAGTGTATGAGACTACTGCATGGCTCACTATAGTCAATCCGCAGGATACATGTGTTCTATAAAGAGTTTTGCAACTACCTACTTACACGTGTATATGTTTTGTAATATTGTTAGTTTACGGTAACTTGTTTCTTCTACGTTTATATTTGGTCCATAGTTGCGCTGCGCCGCACTTTATTGTGATATATATTGTTAAATTTTCTCATTATTAGTGAACTCTGTTTTGTTCTTATGAGGAATAAATGTCTTTAAACCGGATAAATGCATTTATGCTCCGAAGTACAGAGGTCCATTTTCTATCTTAATAATAAATATATACAATACTTTAAATTCAAATACAACATATTCTCTATTAAAATACACAAATTGATTTAAAATATCAAAAAGTATCAAGTTATGAACCTCAAATAATCTATCATCGGTGGACAAAAGTCACTTACTGCCTCAGACCTAAGAAAAATCAGGGCAAGAAACGAGGACGGACATATTTATAAACAATTTTTTACAGATTCATACTATTTATGAGTGAATATGACACGTTTGAAACACACGCACGCACGCACGCGCGCGCGCACACACGCACGCACACACACACGCACGCACGCACACTCGCACGTACACGCGCACGCACGCGCGCACGCACACTCGCACGTACACGCGCACGCACACGCGCACGCACGCGCGCGCGCACGCACGCACGCGCGCGCGCACACGCACACACGCGCACGCACACGCGCACGCGCGCGCACGCACACACTCACGGTGGCGGCGGCGTCCAGCGTGCCGAGCTCGACGGAGGCGAGGCGCGCGAGCGGCACGCGCTGCACGGACAGCAGGCGGTCGGAGGTCTCGTCGTAGTCCGTGACGTAGTACGCGTCGCTCGTGAGCACCAGCACACTGTCCATCTCCGTTTCCAGCGGGTCGCCGGTGCTGGACAAAATTAATTCGATGTTTAGAAGTAACTTACTCAATTTTAAGCCAATATCTATATCGACATAGACTAAATAGATGTCTTTTATTTTAAGCAACTAATAATTATCATTTTTAATTACCAAAACCTTAAATTTAAGCAAAATGAACAAAAACTAGTAGCAACAGTAAGTTAGTCCGTAGTGTAGTTTGTGTAGTGCCTTTAGAACAAACAAATAGTTGAAATAAGTAAATAAAATAGTGTAATTTAAGCGGGCGAAGGCACTGACAGCACGCTAGTGTTAGTATAAAATTTTTGATTACTAACTGTGGATCAGCGTCAATCAATCCCCACGACCCCAAAACGGGCTCCGTATCGACTAGCAGCTTCTTACAATCATCGATCAACGATTTCACGTGTTGAGCCATCGCCGCTGTATCCGGAGCGGTTTGATCCTGGAAGTGGAGAATGATCATAAGATTTTTGATTTTTGCGATTAATTTCGTTAAAATTATTTAATTAAAAATTATTTATTAATTTTACATACAACAATATATACGTGAGGCCTGTCGTGGTGCAACAGCACAAGCGTGTGATTGTAACCCCTTGTGGGTTACAGTCACACGCTCTTCAGCTTCACGCTCTATCACGCACGAGGCAGGGTAGGCAGAGGGAACCCGGGTACCTAGTGTAAAGACACTGCGTTCCACTTCCGTTCCCCACTTTCCGCTGAATTTGAGGCATTGCGTGTTGAGTGGCGGAACTCAACGCCGCGCTTTGCCTTATTACCAGAGCGAAGAAATGAAACATTAAATATTTAAATTGAAAATATTAAATATTTCATTTCCTCGACTGGGGTCGAACCCAGAACCTGTCGGTTACAGTCACACTCTTGTGCCGCTGCACCACGACAGGCCTCAATACTAATATTAATATATAATATAAAATTAAATATTTTTATATTATTATCTTTTAAATCACTCTAACGACCTGGCTGTAGCACTAAAATCTAGAAGCTATATAGAAAGGCTGAAAAGGAAACACATCTAACTTCTAGGGCTACATTAATTATGGAGTAGATGGTTTAATGGAATCACGCTCGCACTGTCAAATACTACTTCCAACACATCCGCTTATAGTATCGATTACAGATTGCAGATTGACAAATTCTACAAAAAAAAAAAAAAAAATATCATTTCTTCAGACAAAACGCGGCGTTAACATCCGCCACTCAAAACGCAATGCCTCAAATTGGGTGGAAACTGAAGAACGGAAGTCCTAATGGAAATGTATACTAAGTCCTTAAGTTCCCTCTGCTTATCCCGCTACATTCGGGATAGATCGGGAAGCTTCTAAATAACAATAATACAAAGTGTAATAAAACAAATCAGAATCTAAGACATTCCACAAAGCAAATTATATAAAAATAAACAAACAATGTTTACTATGTTTTAAAGTGTTATTCCACACTCAGGACAGAAAATACTAAACTTAAATTTTAAAATTTTAAAAAGCGTATAAAATTTTGAACGAAGCAGGATTTGAACCCGCGCCTCTGGAATACCGTTCCAGCGCTCTGACCAACTAAGCCATATGTTCTTTGAACCCGCGCCTCTTCCAGAGGCGCGGGTTCAAATCCTGCTTCGTTCAAAATTTTTATACGCTTTTTAAAATTTTAAAATTTAAGTTTAGTAAACAAACAATGTTAAAAACCACTTAAGGCACAGATAAAATAAAGAAAATAAAAAAAACCTATTTAGTATATAAATAAATTCCACTCATGATATTCATATTGCATTAGACACACCGTTAATTCTGACCATTCACTAAGTATGAAACTAACTGAAAACTATGAAACTATCCATAAAACTAAAAATAATACCACAAACAAAAAAAACAATATGTCAATATGTGACGTTTTTTCTAATCACCCCATTAAAAACAAAGTAAAAATAAAAAAAAAACAAAACAAAACCAAAGCAAACCCGCATGCACGCACATGTATACTAAGCACCTTGACAGTGCACTTGGTGCAGTCGGGCACGATCAGCTGCTCCGGGATGCAGCGCGACTCGCCCGTCATCACGTCCACGGCCACCTGCCGCAGCGCGTCCTTGAACGTCGACAGGTAGTATCTGGAACAATGTGGTTATACTTACAAAAATAGACCATTGACCGGATTTGAACCAACGCCTCTTGATTATCATGAAAGCACTGACCACTAAGCCGTACGATCTTATTATGCTATGTCGATAAATTCCAATATATGCTTTGTTTGGTGTTTTAAATTTAAAAAAAAGGATTTTTGTTTCAAGTGTGGAATAAAACTAAAAATATAGAAACTATCATACTATCACAATACACAAATGATGAACCTTTAATAATTAAAAATTCATACATACATTAAAATTATAAATTATACATTCAAATAAAAATAAATAAATGAAATTTTTTATCTAACCTAATAAACGTCATTACAGATTAAATAAAAGAATAAACTAAAACAAAGAAAATACTTATAATTAATTTTCACATATAGTCTAAATATGTAGTTTGTAATATACAAATTTTAATTTAATATTCTGTTTAAACCAGCGCATAAGAAAACTTTTTTTGATGGTTAGATAGAAATAAGTTTGGTGAAAGAACCTTAAAAAATCACCATTATTGAAGTAATGGCGATGCAAAAGTAATTTTAACTTGAGATTACTTCTTTAATATACCAGTTACATTAATAAAATGAATGAGAGGGGAGGGGGGAGCAATACTAGTGGTTGGTTTGATACTTGAGCTACAATGACAATTTAAGTAAAATCAAACCGATGCAAGTATTTATAGTTATATATTGTGACTGCAAATATTTTTGGTTTGATATTATTTGTATTTTCTTTTAATTATATTAATTTTATTCAGTTTATGTTTAATTTTTTTAACGTTACATACGGTTTAGTAAAGTTAGACCGTCAAGCTTGATAAAAACCGGTGCAAGAATCTCAGCGGAACCTTTATTTACGTCATAGTCACTACAATATGTTATAAGGGGGAAATATCAAAGACATATTTCATTTATACAAAACTGACCTCCCCAATCCGTAAGCTATTTCCACCGATGCCATTTCACTAGTCAAATGATGTCCAAAGTAAGATGGCATCAATTCTAATTTAGGATATTCTGTATCCACATTTTCTAATATCATTAAAGATGCAGTTTTTATATCGTTCCATAGACTATCTATATTTTGTAGAGTAGCCATATTGACGGGTTGTCCTAGAGCGATGTCTATGGCACATTGTGTTAATGCATCGTTAAAATGGCGTATGAGGAATCTGAAGCGGAAATTATATAGCTTTGATTTCTTTAACGTTATATAGAGTGTAAGTTATATTTGTGCATACTGTAAATATAGTTTTCCTTAAATATACCTCTCCTGAATATTGAATACACACACACACACACACACATATATATATATATATATATATATATATATATATATATATATATATATATATATATATATATATATATATATATATGTGTGTGTGTGTGTGTGTGTGTGTGTATATATATATATATATATATATATATATATATATATATATATATATATATATATATATATATATATATATATATATATATATATATATATATATATATGAGTGATGGTGATTGATCACCGCCACAACACTAGAGGGGTTCCCTTGAAGTGGAGATAGACGCGTTTTTTGAACGTACCCATGTCATATCGACCTGGAAATACTGCCGCGAGTAGACCGTTCCACAGATGTTTGACGCGAGGATGAAAATTCCTACGAAACCGCACAGTAGTGGAGTGCCACGTGTCCAAATGAGGTGGATGGTATTTTAGTATGTGACGTAGTGTGGTTGGAAAATTCGGCGGCAGGTACCAAGTCAAACAGTTCTCTCAAACGCTCCCCGTTATAAATGCGGTAGAGAAAGCACAATGAATACACGTCTCTACGCAAAGCTAAGGTATCAAACCCCACACAGATCATTGGGTCTCCAATGATTCGAACGGCTCTACGTCATATGCTATCAAATGGTTCAAGCTGATACTATACTGGGGTGCACCAGCCGAGAGGTGAGAACAGTATTCGATATAAGGCCGAACCGGGGCCCTAAAAAGGACCAAACGGTGTTTTGGCGTGAAGTACTGTCTCGCTCCGCTAATGAGCCCCAGTTTCTTCGAGGTCAACTTGGCCTTGCTTTCCCGGTGATCGCGATACTGGCAGTCGCTCGAAAGCATAGGCCCAATATACTGATGCTGGGCGCGGCTTTGAAGGGAGTGTTTTCTAGAACTGGTCATACGACAAATGAGGTGATTTTCCGGTTAACGACTTGTGTGTATCAGGCTTGTGTCTTCTAGGGGTTAAAGTGAACCAGGTTAGCTTCACCCCATACGGAGACGTTCTTTAGAGATGCCTCAACGGAAGACAAAAGTTGATTTCGGCACTGGTCAACGTTTTCCCGAGAAAGACTTGCATAGACGGAGTATACAGCGTCCAATGTATGTTAGAGTCCATCAACATATCATTGATATGCAGAAGAAGAACTACGTATAATGTAGGGGACAGCACGCAGTCTTGGAGTACGCCGGCGTTCACGGGCATGTATTTGGAGCAAAAACCATCGACAGCGACCTTTATGCTGCGCCGAGTGAGAAGGCTAGCGATCCACTTGCATGAATTCTCGGGAAGCCTGTAAGGTGGAAATTTCACAAGAAACGTACCGTGCTTCGCCATGTCCAAACTAACTGCCAGGCCCTCAATGCCAGGCCTGCAACCCTTGCTTTCAATAGCCACACCCCAGCGGTGGGTCAGGTAAAAGTAAAAGGGTGAATATCACCAATTCAGCAACCCTGGTGAAAGCCATATTGGCGGTCGTTAATCAACTGGTGATCGTCTAGGTAAATCAAGATCTGGCTATTTATTATGCTCTCCATAACTTTTGAGAGCAGGGAGGTGATAGCAATAGACCTGTATTTAGTTGGATCTTAACCATCGCCTTTTTCAAATCGGTTGGATAAGAGCACCCTTCACGAATCTGGGACTATGATGACTGAGTAAGAGTGCCGAAATAGACGCGTTAGCACTGAAGCCAGCTCAGCTCCTGACATGAACGAGGCACAAGAGAAGAAATGCCATCTGGCCCACTCGATTTGTTGATGTCTAAGGAGATAAAGCTCTTCTAACATCATTCTGACTGATTTAACATGGTCAGGCATTGATGTCTGATACCGCAGGATGGTCGGCGGCGCTGTTCCTCGGTCATCCATGGTCGAGTTCGAGGCAGAGAGAACGCCCAGTAGATCTCTTTCGCCGTATGGACCAAAATGTCATTTTCTGTGCGTAGCGGCAGAAGCGAAGGCTGGCTAAAGTTGTTAAGTGCAGGCTTTGAGAGGGCCCAAAACTGGCGAATTCCGGACGGATAATTCTTAAGCTTCTCGCCGATTTTAACGATGAGCTCGGACCTTGCTCTGGCAATTTGTCACTCAAAGTACCAAGAGGGACGGTTGTAGTTTTTTTTTAAGGTTTTCACCTGTGTATTACCTCGTGCTTGCCAGAAGCAGCAAGTTTGCAAGACGTATCAAACCAAGGCTGTGACTTGCCACCGGTTGGCACTGCAGAACCACGTCGGCGATAGCAGCAGCCCAAGCACTAGGATCATCAGAAGATAAGCAAACCGGCCCCCATGGATAAGATGAGTAAAATGTACGCATCCCATCCCAATCTGCTGACTTGTAGTGCCAGACGCGACGAGTCGCTGATGTTCTGCGACTGACGCGGGCACAGCACTCCGTACCAAGCAGTGGTCTGAAGACCCTAGAGGAGGATGGACTACAACCTGGTACTGTTCTGGATGTGAAGTCAGCAGAAGGTCCAACAAGGAAGCGTTGTGGTTGTCCACGTCCGGTATTCGCATAGGCGACTCAGTCAATTAGGACAATCCATTTGCTATAGCAAGGTGGAATACAGCCCTTCCCGCGTGGTCGGTAGTGCGTGACCCGAGCCAACTGGCATTATGCGCATTAAAATCGCCAAGTATCACGACCTCTGCGGTGGGGATCTGAGAGAGCACATTGTCGATAGCCGATTGCATGAGCTTCATTAACCCATATCCGTTTCTGCATTACCACTATGGGACCTGTATACACGATCGTCCATGTCCATACGGAGCCAGATGGTGCACAGGTCCCGACCTTCAAAATTGACAAGACGACGGAAACTCATGTCCTTTCTTACATACACAGCAACCAAACCTAAATAAAACATAATTTTATACCTCATGCCGGAGGTTTAAAATTGTTCTATTTTGTAACCGGTATTAAAGATCGGCTCGGTCGGGCAGTTCGGGTTTGGGTTTCCGTCAGTAATAACAAGGCAAGCTGTGCCGTCTCAAGATGGTGGTGGACAGCATTCAGATTTTTGTATAAGCCCCTGATGTTGGAAATGTCAACGCTGAGAACAGCAGAGGCTGTTATGGAACGCAAGCCTCGTTTGCCTTGTAGAACGCGCGGTACTGTGCCCTCCCCAGAATTCGACGGGCGGCCTGAATTTGAAAACTCAGGAGAGGATTTTCCAGCATCAGAGATGCTGGTACCCTTACGGGTTAGTTTCTTTCTCAGTGTTGCTGTCATATTCCAGGGAAGGGTTGGGGATGGGTACCGTGGCCTGGCATTACCCAATGCGAAACGCAGTAACCAAAAGCCACAACTTAACGCCGGTTTTAATTGAGGGGTTTGGTAATGATCCGGTCAATTATGCTTGCCATTGTTGACAACGTGACTCTCCCACACGTACTTTAGTCGCCTCTTACGATACCATTAGTACCAGGGTGATCCTATTCTTAGCCGGAATCACACAGCTAAAAGATATGAATCTCCTACAATTTACAAAGTATTCAATTGTATTATTTCTACATATATGTACAACCAAAATAATTAAACATATTGTGACATATATAATAAAGGTGAAAAAATTAGGCAAGTAATTTGGTAAAATATCAAAAATAAAAAGTTATAGTAAATATTTTTTTTATTTACCTATTAGCCGACGCGACTCCATCTTTCATCATGCCTGTCAATTTCCTCTCACCAGTTCTTGTGTAATCACCCTGTAATATTATTTAATATATTTTCTTTAATGAGTATTTGTTTCAACTTCACGCTTTATCCCGCACATGGCAGGGTAGGCAGAGGGGACTTGGGAACCTAGTATTAAGACACTCCGTTCCACTTCCATTTCCCACTTTCTGCCGAATTTGAGGCATTGTGTGTTGAGTGGCGGAAGTCAACGCCGCGTTTTGCCGTGTACCAGGGCGAAGAAATGAAAACATTTAATATTTAAATTGAAAATATTAAATCTTTCATCTTCTCGAGCGGGGATCGTACCCACAGCCTGTCGGTTACAGCTTCAGGTCACTCGCTTGTGCCGCTGCGCCACGACAGGAATGAAAATATTAAACATTTAATTTGGCGCCGCCAATAAAACGCGAACAACTATATTTGATGATTTGATGTAGAAAAAAAATACAGCTTAGGAATAACTCCATCTTTTATCTGAATTATTATGACGTGATGTCATACAAAGTCTTGGGAATAAAGAGTCAACTGATGAACAAAACCTTTGTTCATACTGTCCCTTTTTTACTAAATCATATTTGACTGTATAAACATAATATCCATTCATATTTATAGCTTATTAGCCGACTGCGCATACGCAAAAAAGGGTAATGTGTTTAAGAGCCGATGTAATTGCTATATGCATATATCTTTCCATGTGGAATTGTAGAGATCAACACAATTTTATGTCAACAAATTTGTCTTCATCTTTTGGTCGTAAGTTCTATGCCAAGTGTGGTATCGATGGATAGGTATACTAATATGATTATTAGGTTTCTGATTATGTTTTTTTACTATGGAAACTATTAATATTTTTTTATTAACATTTTTTTACTAAATTTAAAAACGTATAAAAATTTGAACGAAGCAGGATTTGAATCCGCGCCTCTTGGAAACCATCTAAGCGCTTTGGTCAACTAAGTCGTTCGTTGTCATCAAGTTAAGTCGAAATTCTTATACGCTTGTTACAACTAATTTATGTTGCTAGCATCTCTGTAGGGACGATTTTGCACTAAATACCGCTACCCAAAAACAATTCGTTAGAATTATCGCTTGGCAAGAGAGAATGCTATTTATTTAATATTTTTACTATTTTTAAAGTGTTATTCCACACATATTTTTTCTAAATACCTTAAGCGCTTTAGTGCCAGCATACTGTCTGGACACGAGGTCCCCGCTGTCCGCCCACATCGTGAGGAAGGCCTGGCGCAGGGACGGCGGGAGGCCACACCCTGGAGTCCCCAAGCCCAGCCTGCATAATTGCAGTTCCAGGACGTACTTTGCTATAGCTGTCTGTTCACAGAGAAAACATTTTATTATCTCTCTCAGCTTCACGCTACGCTGTGGCCCGCACATGGTAGGGTGGGCAGAGATAATTTGGAAATAGTAGTGTTAAGATACTTCGTTGCGTTACCCACTTTCCGCCGAATTGAAGGCATAGCGTGTTGAGTGGCGGAACCCAACGCCGCAAATACAATGATATCAATTTTAAGTCAAACATTAAGGACACAAAATCTTACTTGAACAACATTAGTACGATCCAAACAATCTATACAATTGACCCGGAAAACGCCATTTTGTGTACAAATGAGGCCTCGATCGTCTCTCCAACAGAATCTCATTTCTCCTATCACGTCGGCTATCGCATTTATTAGTATACTGACGTTTTCGTAATGCATACCACGGCTGAAAAAAAAATAACAATTAATTTTGATGGTCAGGATTAAAGGAGGCAAAGCGCGGCGTTGAATTCCGCCACTCAACACGTAATGCCTCAAATTCGGCGGAAAGTAGGGAACAGAAGTGGAACGGAGTGTCTTTACACTAGGTTCCCGGGTTCCCTCTGCCTACCCTGCCTCGTGCGGGATACAGCGAGAAGCTTAGTTTTAAAATAAACTTTTTCTGTATGTAAATAGCGTCGCTGTTATTTATTATCCTAAGATAAATAAAGAATATGGTTGAAAGCATTTTATGTTTTTGATCATCCATAGAGTTAATATTCAGAAAGCCTTTCATTGTTCAGCCTTATATTGTATTAGAGTTATTACTGTTTTTATTAACATATTTATCAGAGCGAGAAAATGATGTACATTTTCTCGTGAAGGATTCGAAACTATCACCATCGATGGACAATCAGAAACTGTACAACGGAGCTATGATGACTTCAAACTTAGTTTTGTATTTTTTTAGCTTCACCGCTGTATCCTTCACACGTCAGGGTAAATGAGGCCTGTCGTGGCGCAGCGGCACTAGCGTACCATAGGTTGTGGGTTTGATTCACACTCGAAGAAGTGAAATATTTAATGTTTTCAATTTAAAAACTTAATATTTTAATTTCTTTGCTCTGGTAAAAAAAGGCAAAACGCGGCGTTGAGTTCCGCCACTCAAGACGCAATGCCTCGAATTCGGCTGAAAGTTGGGAACGGACTTGGAACAGAGTGTTTTAACACTAGGTTTCCAAGTTCCCTCTGCCTACCCTGTCATGTGCGGGATATAGCGTGAAGCTGAGTAGGCAGGGTAAACATAGGAACCTTTTGTACCTAGTGTTAAGACAATCTGTTTCCAAATTTGCCGTTGAATTGGAGCGACGGAACTTAACGCCGCGCTTTAAAGCGCGCTCGAAGTAATTTAAATATTTTGTTTTTCATTTACATAGTTGAAATCAACGCTTCCCTTTGAAAACTGAATGCGTGAACTAGCGGCACGGCCGACGAAGTCGCGGGCGGCCTCTGGTAGTAGGTACATATTGCAATTTATAATACCATCAATACTAAAAGCTTGATATTGGTATTATCAAAAATATAATAATAACACCTATTAATAAGCTCAAAAGAACTAACCAATATTCATGAAAGTCAAACGTAGCATATATAACATCTGGACTGTTATACTTCAACACGTGGTTACTGTACGCCTCCCATATAATTCTCTCCCTGCCCTGTTGTTCCACTAAGTTCACTATACACACTTGCTTGTACGTCTTCAATTCTTCTTCGAAATGTTTCTTGAAAGCTTCTTGGGATTCTTCTTCGGCTATTGGAAAAAATATTAAGCATAAATTCTACTAATATGTTGGTATTCATTGAAGCTTGTAAATTTAGATGAAAGGATTGAACGAATTTATAAAAGTTAGTTAAAATTTAACAATTACTTATAGAGAGCCAAACTGCGAAGTAACGGATTATTTTAAAAACGTACAAAAAAATTTTATATGGCTTGATCCGGCGCCTTTATTAACAAACTCTAAATACAAAATCATTTTTATAACAAAGAGTAAATGTCTGAAAAATAGTAGCGACTGCAATATTTTAAGTTAAATATAATTAAAACGGCATGAACTGTATGATTATTACTATCGCGATTTCGCCCGCCTGAGCTACACGATTATTTATTTAATATTATATAATTGCATTTAGGGAAAAGTGGTAATATATACAGATTGAATTTAAAATTTTAGTATTACTCCCAAAGATTGTAGTATTATTGTAGTATTGAGGCCTGTTGTGGCGCAGCGGCACAAGCGTGTGACTGTAACCGACAGGTTCTGGGTTCGATCCCCAGTCGAGGAAATGAAATATTTAATATTTTCAATTTAAATATTTAATGTTTCATTTCTTCGCTCTGGTAATAAGGCAAAGCGCGGCGTTGAGTTCCGCCACTCAACACACAATGCCTCAAATTCGGCGGAAAGTGGGCAACGGAAGTGGAACGGTGTCTTAACACTAGGTTCCCGGGTACCCTCTGCCTACCCTGCCTCGTGCGGAATACAGCGTGAAGCTAAGTTAAGATTGTAGTATTAAACAGGAAAATGTCATTTGCGGGCGGTAAACACGCTTTATCCGGCGTGAGTCCCAATCCGTCGGGGGGACCTACCCAATTATAGTATATTAGGGCTTCATAACTTTCTTCTAGTTAAAGTCTCGTAAACATTGGTTCAGCTGTTCCGGAGTTTAACACCGTATAAAGCGAAAGACAGACAGTCAGACAAAATTTTTAATATATCCGCTTTGTGTTCTATCAATTAAGGAATCGTTGGCGGTAGTTTGATATAATAATTATATCAACTGACAGACAAATGCCACCTCAGTCTACCCGTGACCACGGACTACTGTAAAGGGTTCGAAACGTTGGGTTTTCAAAAATGCTTACCAATCAATATACGCGATTAATCCGGTTAAAAGTGTTTCATTTAAAATCTTCTATACATGTTTGAAGACCCGACGTTTCGAACTTTTCAGTATTCCGTGGTCACGGGTAGCCGAGTGGTCTCTTGTGGTCTCTTTAGTTTCGCGTAAATATTTATATAAACTTGAAAAAGTATTTTGAAAGCACAGACGTATTTCACGATTTGATATTCATACATATATTCATCTTTAGATAAGCGCGTTTATGTAAATCTGTAATTCTATTCTCTCTATTCTTTTTTTTAAAACAAAAACTCTCGATATCACGCAAGGCAATTGGGAAATAGAGTCAATCGCACCAATTAAAAAGTAACTGAAAAAAATCAAAATAAAATCACTTATATTTTACTATAAATATACCGATGAGGTTCGTACTTCATATATGATTTTAGCCTCACGCTGAATCTTGTATAATATCTGCTATGAAGGCAGAGGGAATTTAAAAAAATAGTGTTAAGACACTCCGTTCCAATCCACACTTATCGCGATGTGAGGCATTATGTGTCGTGTATCGGAGCTCAACGCCGCGCTTTGCCTTGTTACCAGAGCGAACCCCACCACCTGCGTTTACAGTCTCAATAATTTAGGACTATTTAAAAAAAACAAAAGTCATACATACTTCTATCCAACCTCGGCGGCGGACGAAACTTGTAGTCAGGTTGACTCCAAAATATTGGCACCGATCCACGAACCTTTTCATACAAAACATAAAGCACTCGTCAGAATCAAGAGCCTAGTATGTAGGCCAAAAGGCCACTTCTTTTACGATGGCATTGCCAAGTATGGCTCCATAAGATTAGTTTAAGTATCATTATTCATTTAAAATTGCATTAATTAAAATAATAGTCGTTTTTTAATTTCATACTATATCCCGCATATTAAAGTAAAGCAGAATAAATAGCCCCGGTGTCAAGTTTTTAAGAATTTTGCCTGTCAAGTTGAGGAGATCAATGGCGGCCTTTTTTATTACTCACTCACTCCGCTTCACGCTGTAGCCCGCACATGGCAGAGGGAACTTGGGAACCTAGTTTTAAGACATTCCGATTCACTTTCGATTCCCGCTGTTTTATTACTACAATGAGAAAATATATATAATCCATTTCTACGAGTGGAAATTGACGCATGCTCGAGACGAGCATGTAAGTGATTTTTGGTTACAGTCAGGCGTTGTACCACTGCACCACGACAGCCTCGACAGATTTTATTACTAAAAACATATTATGAAGTGTTTTCTCACAATCCCAATTGATCTACAAAGGATATTAAGTTCAGATGTATAATCGGATTAAAAGAAGCGAGCATAGCAGGACAGCTTGGATCCAAACACTATTCCCGATGCACCGCCTATTTGTAGAAACATTGCCTGATTGCAGAATCAGAGCGCTTCGTTTCCTAGAGTGAGGTAAGGAAATAATTTATAGATTTGCCGTGTGATCCCGGCTTAGAATAGGATCACCCTGGTACTGATGGTGTCTTAAGAGGCGACTAAAGTGGGTGTGGTAGAGTCATGTTGCCAGCAATGGCAACACGCATAGGCAGACTGACTGACCGGATTGTTACCACCCCCGGCATTTAAGACCGGCTAAGTAGTGGCTTTGGCCACTGCGTTTCGCATTAGGTAATGCTGGGTTCCGGTGCCCATCCACTTTAAAAGACGGCAACGCTCCTGGAGCTCCTCTGGAGTTTCGCGGGGCCGTGGGCGACGGTAATCACTTACCATCACGTGACCCGTACGCTCGTTTGCTCTTTCCCTTAAAAAAAATATCATTCCCCACAGGTGGGATCGAACTGCCAACTCTCGCGTTAACATTCAGGCAGTTGATAAATAATATATAAGTTGATTTACATTGATACAGGTCAAGTTAATAACAAAAATGTACAAGTGCGAGTCGATTTAGCGTACCGGGGATTCCGTATCAATTATGATTTAGGTTAACTAAGTAAAATAAATGAAAATTGATAAATTTAGGTTTTTAAGACCAAGTAGAGAAAAATATAGCCAATTGCTGGCTAGTAATTACAGTATATTGAACGAAATTGGCGCAGGCACATGGAGTGTGAATTTAAACGAGGCAGGTTCTCAAACTAAATATTTAATATTTTAATTTCATTGCTCTGGTAATAATGCCAAGCGCGGCGTTGAGTTCTGCCACTTAACACACAATATCTTTATTTGGCAAATTACGGAACAACACTAGGTTCCCAAGTTCCCTATGCCTACCCTAGCATATGCAGGATTCAGCGTGAAGCTGAAAAAAAAATGATATTTTATAATATCCATTTAGCACAGGTCACGATATAGTAAAGAGGATATGATGAATAGCGCTAATTACATGAAGGTCGTAAGTTTTAATTGGAAAGATTGATGAACATACGTTCCGATTTGTAGCGCATTGAATTATGATTTGGGAATGAAATACCAATATAGAGATCTAAAACCAGATTATGCTAGATCTAATAATGATTATTCGGCGTAAAGTGGGGAATGTTTGGGTGTGTAACAATAGGTTCCCAAGTTCCCTCTGCCTACCCTGTCATGTGTTAAGTAAGTGAGTAACAGACTACTTAACAGCTAACAGATTACTTATATCACTTAATTTTCAAATTCTGCAGCTTTAAGCGTTGTCGTGTGCTTAAGATCTACAAACTCAACGAATTCTCTAACGATAATATAGCCAACGAGGAACCCAACGATAATATAGCCGTATTATAATCAGAGTGAAGTAATTAAAATATTAAATACTTCATTCCACCGAGTGTGAACCAAACCCACTGCCCAAAATCACGTTTACAGTAACATACTCGTGTCAGTGCGTCACAATGACTTCACAATAATAGATAATATTATCTATAATATTTTATTGAATAAAATAATAAATATTACGTTTAATACTGATTTTTTTTTGAAATTTTAGACTGATTTAAAATGGAACAAAATATCATGCTCTAGATGTTCCATCTCAAATTACTGACACTCAAAAAGAAAGCAAAAGTGCTGAGAAAGTAATTAAATACAACTACATATTCATTTTGATGACTGATGAAAACACACACACACACACACACGCACGCACGCACGCACGCACGCACGCACGCACGCACGCACGCACGCACGCACGCACGCACGCACGCACGCACGCACGCACGCACACACATCCCGCACATGGCAGAGTAGGCATAGGGAACTTGGGAACCTAATGTTGAGATACTCCGTTCCACTTCCGGTCTCCTCTCCGCCAAATTTGAGGCATTGCCGCGTTTTGCCTTGTTACCAGAGCGAAGAAATGAAAATATAAAATATTTAATTTGAAAATATTAAATATTTCATTTACTCGGGCGGGGATCGAACCGACAACCTGTCGGTTACAGTCACACGGTTCTGTCGCTGCGCCACTATATACCACTAAAAGTTATAATTACATATAGTCAATTCAAGCACATTGACTATGTAGGTCACATTATAATAATATCTATGTTAAGCATTACTTATTTACGTTATCATTATTAAATTAGTTTTGTTAACATGACTTACTTATTTTTTATTAAAACACCATAGTATTTGCCAATTTGGGAGACATTGCGTGGTGAAATGCGGAATTAAACGCCGTGCTTTGTCTACTAGTATGTGGGAATGAGGATAAAGTAAATACAATAATTTACAGAACTGGGGATAGAATGTAGGACCATCACGTTAGCAGACGCAGACTTTTCTACTGTGCTACGAAGACCTTAACATACAACAATACTTGCTTATTTATGTACTTTTGAAGCAATAAAATAAAAAAAATATAATAAGATTTTTTTTTTTATATTTCTATTAATTATTTTTTCAGGTTGCAGTACTTAACTCTGAATTAATACTTATGTGATTGAAATATTTTCAAAATACACAACCATCAAACAAACAGTAATATGTGGTATAAAAGGTCTAATATAAAACAAAAGTTTTTTTCTAAATCTCAGAATTCTCTATTATTTAAATAATTAATTCAAATTCAACTTTTCTCATATTTTCTCATACCATTGCACAACACATAAAAAAACTAGTTATATTTAAAATGAGGCCTGTCTTTGTGCAGGCACAGTCGTGCGATTAAAAGCGACAAGTTGTGAGATCAATTCCCTCCATGAAGAAATGAAATATTTAATATGTAGTTTAATTTCTTGGCTCTGGTAAGAAGGCAAAGTGGCCTTTAATTCTACTACTCAAGACGCAATGCCTCAGGTCATCAGCAAACAGTGGGAAACAGAACGGAAAAAACCAACACTATATTTTCAATTTCTCTCTCTCGCTGACCTGCCATGTTCAAAAAGAAACATTATATTAATATTAAGAAACATTATATTAATATAACTTACTTGAACAAACGAGGCTCGATGTATGCTATCTGAACATATTATGGACACAATTTGCTCAGTCTCCACATAATTGGCAACTTTACCACCAGGTTCAATACCACGGCGATTGTACCTTAAAAAAACGTAAATACATAAGAATATTAAGTATTTTGTCAAGTAATTTTATATTTATGGAAGAGGCGGCAAACGAGCTTACGGGTCACTTGATGGTAAGTGATCACCGTCACCCACGACTCCCTGTAACTCCAGAGGAGCTACAGGAGCGTTGCCGTCTTTTAAGGTGGATAAGCACCGGGGCCCGGCATTACGATCACATACGGCCCGGCATTACCTAATGCGAAACGCAGTGGCCAAAGCCACTACTTAACGCCGTCTTAAATGCCGGGGATGGTAACAATCCGGTCGAGTCTGCCCATGCGTGTTGCCATTGCTGGTAACGTGACTCTACGCACTTTAGTCGCCTCTTACGACACCATCAGTACCAGGGTGATCCTATTCTAAGCCGGGATCACACGGCATCATTTTATATTGCAGGAGGTAAATCGAGAAATAATATAATGTATTTTTTTTTTCTTTTGTGATATAACAATGAACAGTAGCACTGCCTCTCAATTTGCAATGCCTTACATACAATTTTTATAGAGTTTTTTATGTGGAATTATACTTTAATTTTTAAAAAAATTGAGTTAATTAATTTGATAAGCACCAAATTGTTTTTACGAAATATTATTATTTGATTAAAATTGTAGCTTATCCTTTATCCATAGGCACTGTACCATTTAACTACGGCCTAAATCCAACTCATTTCATATAGAAACACTTAAAACATCTCATTATATTCTTTAATTTCTTCGCTCTGGTAATAAGGCAAAGCGCGGCGTTGAGTTCCGCCACTCAGCACGCAATACCTCAAATTCGGCGGAAAGCGGGGAACGGAGTGTCTTAACACTAGGTTCCCGGGTTCCCTCTGCCTACCCTGCCTTGTGCGGGATACAGCGTGAAGCTGAAAAAAAAAAGATATTATATTTAACCAAAGCATTAATATGCTAAGTTACAATGTAAAACTAAAAAATACATACCTAGTACCAGCTTGATATCTAGACCGTCTAGATATTAGACCTAGAGTGAAAGTCTCATCACAACTGTTCACATTGGACAGCGACTCTGTGTTCAAGGGATTTGCGTCTGGTGGTTCCACAGCTATTTGTGACAGATGAACATATCCTTGGATTATTGGAAGTACCCATTGATCACATTGTGGACTCTGGGGGGAGCATCAAAATTGGCATTAATTATAATTATTTATTATTTTATATAATATTCAATTAAAAATATATAAAAATGGTTAGTTTAAATAACTAAGTATGACACACACATTCTAGGTTTGGCACGCTCAGAACGCCATAATCAAAGAACCATACCATACCACATTCTAGGTAAAGAAAGTAAATTTGCAATTATAGTGCGAGACATTAAAATGTGTATATTAAAATAAATAAATATTTTTGACAAATGGAGTAGTGTACACAAAAATAAAATTTATTTGAATTAGTAATTTTAAGATCTGTGTTCACCATACAAATTCTTTAGCCTCTATCAAGTACAAAACATAAATAAAATTAAATGTTAACTAAAAGGCAAGAGTTTTGAGTTGCTTTTATTTATTTACATTAATGTTTTACTTTTAAATATATAGTAAAAGAATTAACCTCCAGTGCAATAATATCCTTAAGCATGTGTTTGTTCCAGAAAAATCTGTCATCAACATATTTCCACCACCTTGTAATGTCAGTTATGGGCTTGCCAGTCCCCTCTTCAGTTTCTAGAACTTTTTCAATTTCATATTGTCTTTGTAAACTGTTTGTTAGGTCAAGTGTTCTTGAGTAGTAGAAACTGTCTGAGTCATCAAATATTTTATGGAGCTCGTCAGTCAATCTCTTCTCAAAACGCTCAGCTAGCTTTGGATCTCTTTGTTTTTTAACTGTTTGTTTTACCTATGGAAATAAATTTATTAATTTTAGAACAATATGTACACTGAACACCGTAGCTTTTGGTGCTCTCATCTCTCTGCCTACCCCACTATGGCTGAGGTACTAAGCTCAGTCAAGTTATAAAAATATATTTTAATTTTATTAAAATATGCACACGCTATCACAGTGTACTGCAATTATTAATTACACAGATAGATGGATTTCACTTCAAAATAAAATGCTAAAGATTTTTTTCTTTTACATCCTGTGTATATTTATTTACCTGAGTTGCCGCTTGTTGTGTTGTAGTTTTAATTGTATTGCTAACATTTTTAACTGCTCCTACTGTTTTATTAAGAAATGCTGAATTTTCAAAGAGTCTTGTTCCCATTTTTTTATTGCCGCCTTTGTTGGCCATTGCAGATGATGAACCGTGTTTCGTGCAAGGGCATAATTCTAATTCTTGGTTTATTGCACCCATATTCAAAAAGCATATTGATTTTATTTTGTATATTGTATGGTGGAAATAAATTTGGCCAACAGGTACACTTTCCTTAATTATCATTAATCGCGGTTCGTAAATATTCGAATGCTCTACTTTCCCTATTATGCCTTCTGTTATACCTAAACACTCTATATCTTCTATATCTGATAGATCCCATGCTAAAAAATAATAAAGATTATTAAATTTATATGACGATTAGGTAAGGTTTTTTTTTGTTTTGTTATTTCATTTTAATTCTAAAAGCCTTCGTGAAAAGTTTAATCAAAGCACCTACCTGATCGCACTGAAAATGCACCAGTTAGCCTATTCCACCATAGACTTGATTCATTTCTCACAAATATATAATATAATTCAGATCTGAATAATTCCATTTCTTGTTTTTAATGTTTCGGATGCACAGATTCTTCACATAATTTCATGATGTTTATTGTTATTGTGATTTGTAATTTGTACGATATTTGACGTTTTTCAGATGAATGGGGGAGGGGCGGACATCTTTGGCCACGATTGGCAAATTGGCAATGACTTTGCTGCTTCATTTTACGTGTGACATATGAGTATTATTGATTGAAATAATGTTCAATTTTCAAAATGTCAAAACTTTGATTAAAGTCAAATTGTTTTTGCAAAATGTATTTATATTATATAAATATAGTTTGGAGGGTATCAGTGTTGTATAAAAATAGCAAAATTTAAATATAAACAACATGTACATAGAATTTGTGCTGATATTCCAACGTCATAAAGTTCCGTGTAACGGAACCTTACCGACGCGAGTCAATGTTGCTGTCATGTTGGCAACAGCATTTTGACATAATACAACTTCCGGTTATAATAAATGCATTAATTTAGTTGGAATATGATGATATTTTTCTTGTAACTGCTGCAATTTTGTGGTAAAAATGGATTGGCAATTAACATGTCGAGTATGCCTGGAGACAGGTGACATGGTATCGCTATTTGATTGGGATGAAAACAATGAACAACTCGGCGACAAGTACACCTACTGTTGCGGCGTGGAGGTACGAAAAATTACAACTGCAAATGGTTGCGATGGCCACCCTATAATTTTTTCATACATAAATGTTGCTATATTGTTTTATTTGTGATTATTTTGTAATTTTTTGCTGACATCCCAGAAATTCTTCAATTTCGGAAGTATTGTATTTAGATATTGTCAATAATTTGTTTATAATTCAGGTGACCAAGAACGACTCATTACCGACGCTAATATGTTTGAACTGTGTGGATCGCTTAACATACGCATGTCAGTTTAAACAACAATGTTTGTCTTCTAACGATACATTAAAAGAATGTCTCGATGAATTTTTAAAGACATCAGCTGCTGTTTCGGCGAATAAAAATGAAGAAGGTAAAGATTATATACAACATTAACTTACAATTTCTTTGCACTATAACCAAACCAAGTTGAAGATAAAATCAAATTGATAGAACATTAATATATTAGAAGTATATTTTTTTCAGTTGAAATATAATTATAATAATTTTCTCTGTGTTTATTTTAACTTATATAATATTTATGCTTAAATCATATCATAGGTAATGAAACAGAAACAATCACTATTAAACAAGAGAATGGACTTCTCTTACAATATGAATTGCCAGTTGAACATGATCCTCAAGCTCAATGGACAAGGACACTTATTAAGACTCCCAACAGTGCTGTTGTCACTAAAGCTCCCGGTAGACGGAAAAGAGGTCGACCAAGAAAGTATCCTAATGAACAAGGGCAGATTGGTAGGAAAATTATTTGAACATATCGTATTTAGGATGTTCTAGTGCAGAAGCGTAAGATTAAAATCTATAAAATTTGCTGAGAGCCCATAGGTTTTCACAATCTTTTAATAAGACAAAATTGCCATAATTATTTTTATCAAATACTTTATTGATATTTAGAAAAATTGTGCTATGTGTCAAAAACAGAGTGACTAAACATTAAGTTCTGTGCTAAGCCCACCATTTGTGGGATGCTGAGTGAAGATAAACACAAATATATTGACACGCATAGATGTCACAAAAAATATTTTGTTCATTGTATAGTTATACCAATAGTTTCCAAGGGTTAATGCCCCTCTGCCTACCTTGCATTCGGCTAAAAGTTGATACAAGATTAGATCTAACCAACAAACTGTTGCATTTATACTAACAATCTTTTGCCCCTTTAAGGCCTCAAAATTTATTTATTATAAATAATTCCTTATTATTAATTAATTATATTCATTATTTTATTTTTAGATGTATCTCCGTACCAGCGTAAAAAACCTAAACCAGATAATAAGGAGCCAGAAGCACTAACAACTTTATTGGCATCCGGATCTTTGGACTTGAAGCAAGAACCAGAGGAAGATGAAGTTGATCGTTTTGAAACTGAGGGTATGTTGATGCCTTGTAGCTTATTACTATAATGAATTATTTTTATATTATTAATATATAAAAAAAATATTTCTTTATTTATTTACTTATTTATATATACTATATATTTAATCTAATGCATCATGTCATTTTTTATATTCAGCTTTGTTTTTATGATTTCAATATGTATTACCACATATGTAACAGTATAGGCACCGCCATTTGAGTGGTAAGGCACTTAGTTTCCCCACACTGACTAATTTTATTAGTGAAAATCATATTTTTTTCACTGTATTATCAGTATCGGTAGTATCTGGTAGTATCTCCTTGCATTGTTTAAACATTTGTGTGTGTTATACATTTGTGTTCAATGGCTTCACTTCAGGCTTTTCCATTAATACCAGAGCGAGGAGTATTAGAAAATTAAATATGAAATTTCTTTGATGGGGAATCGAACCCACAACTAGTCACTTTTACAGCCCTTCATGCTACTAGGCTACAACAGGCTCGTAAAAAATCGATATAATAAATATTTGATATTTTTTTACAGAATTAGATACAGGTGATGATCCTGATTTTATACCGGGCGGTGAAGATCCTGATTCTGAAGTGGAAATGAAGAAAGAGGTTAGTGTTGCTTTTATTTTCTATTTGTGTAGTGCTGCAGCACTCGACTGTACATTAACCAAGTGGATATTAACTACTAAAATTTAAAATATATTACTTCAATAATAAAATTTTACCTTTTTTCAGGTAATACAGCCAAGAAAACGTGGAAGGCCTCGTAAACCAACCGAAGAGCATCTCAAGCCGAAAGACGAGGACAGTGAGGATGTTCTCCTTAAGGAAACCATAATGGCCTTCTCTGAACCCATACCGGATCACATATTGAATCCTAAACCAAAGAAAAAACGATCACAACCAAGGAAGAAATATGTTTATGAGAAGACGTGAGTGTTTTGTTTTTAATTGTGGTAGATGTTTTTTGAATTTGTAGTGAAAGCATTTGGGACAAGTTTATGGGTTCTGTGATAAATTATATTAAAAAAAAACCATTATAAGGGTTTCTGTTAAAATTAAAAAAAAAACATAATGGCAACTTTCGGCGGGCTTTATAATTTTTTTTAAAGTAATAAATGAATGTATGTTATTATTTAAATACTAAATTAATGGTCAATTTAGCTGTATGCATTTACTGTACTTTTTTATTTTTATATGATATTAGAATTGCATATTGAATGGCGGAACTCAACGCCGCGATTTATCTTTGTTCTCAGAACTAAGAAATGAAAAGATTCAATATTTTCGTTTTTGATATGATTTTGGTAAAAGCTATATACCAGTTAACCTTAAAATTATATTTTTATTACAGTCATGTATGTGAGACTTGCGGTGCGTCCTTCACGTCCAACGCGTCACTACAAGCTCATATACGACGGCATTTGGGCATCAAACCGTTTGTGTGCAGGTATGTATGGAGGAATATTTTAGGAAATGTAATATGTATATGTATATGTATATGTATATGTATATGTATATGTACGACAACGTATGACGATGGTTGCGGGTTCGATCCAAATCGGAGGAATTAATTTTACTTCCCTACTCTATTAGATTAAAGCGCGTCGTTTAATTTCGATACTCAAAAACAAAGGACCGATTGTCTAAGAGTTCTTACTATTCTGCCATGTCCAGGATAAATCATGAAACTAAAAAAAAGTATTAATGAGGCCTATAGTGCAGCTAGTTCATTTTTTCGCTCTAGTAACAAGGCAAATGGCGGCGTTAAGATCCACCTTTCAATTCATTGCGTATGCGTGCTTCAAATTCAATGGAAAATACTGAAAGGAACAGAGTGTGTCAAAACTAGGTTCCCAAGTTCCCTCTGCCTGCCCTGTCTTACAAAGTAAAGCATTAATTGAATGAATGTTGTTTTGTACTGCAGTGTGTGCGGCTACGCCTGCGTCCTCAACATGGAGCTGCGGCGCCACATGATGCGCCACACGGGCGTGCGCCCCTACAAGTGCCGCGTGTGCGACCGCCGGTTTGGCGACTTCGGCAGTCGGCAGAAACACGAGAGGTTACTACGCCCGCTTCAATTACACTATTTTATTTACTAATTTCAATAAGTTTCTTATTCTGATAAAATTGTCACTTTTAAGATAATATCTATAGATTGAAAACTAAAATTTCAGCTTAATGCATGCATGCAATGTGCGTACAAACGCGCAGACAAACAGATAAAAAATATAAAAAAAAATATTTGGTCCTATTACATTAATAATTGTCCCCGTTAAGATTTTTTTAATATATATTCTTATTTTTTTAATAAACTTTTGTTATAAGTATAGATGAGTTTTAAAAAATTAACACTTTTAATCAAGTACATATGTAAAATTAAATTTTGTATAATGTAGTTGTGAAATGAAATATTTTTAATATCTCACTCTGGTTACAAGGCAAAGTGCGGCGTTGAATTCCGCCACTTAAACCTCAAATTAGGTAGAAGTGGGACTCTTCTCACTCTGCCCTAGCTACGTACGGCATACATACATGCCATTGCCAAGCGTGAAGCTATATAACAATTATATTAGTCACCAATAGAGAGAATGAATCATGTAATACTTACATTTCCTCATTTAGACTTTCGCCACCCAACACGCAATACTTTGAGAATTTGATCTGCATGAAGAAGATTGTCTTAACACTAGGTTCCCTTTTGTATTTGAAAAGTACAATGTGAAGATAAAAGAAAATGAAAATATTACAAACATTATAATACTCACTCTCACTCATCTTCACGCTGCATCCCGCACGAGGCAGGGTAGGCAGAGGGAACCCGGGAACCTAGTGTAAAGACACTCCGTTCCACTTCTGTTCCCCACTTTCCGCCGAATTTGAGGCATTGCGTGTTGAGTGGCGGAGCTCAACGCCGCGCTTTGCCTTGTTACCAGAGCGAAGAAATGAAAAATTAAATATTTAAATTGAAAATATTAAATATTTCACTTCCTCGACTGGGGATCGAACCCAGAACCTGTCGGTTACAGTCACACTCTTGTGCCGCTGCGCCACGACAGGTCTCACAACATTATAATAATTTCCCTTTAACAGATTGCACATGGGTCTCCGCCCCTACCAGTGCTCGCTGTGCGGCAAGGCCTTCACGTATTCCTACGTGTTGGCCAATCACATGCTGACGCACACTGGCGAGAAGAAATATTCGTAAGTTGTTCATTTAGTAGTATTTATGGATTTAGTTCACCTTAGATAATGTGCAGCGCTGTGTTACGACATTCAGCAACTAATTGCGTGAAAGTTGGCAGTGATTTCTTATCCTGCTATGCCACAAACACAAAAATATGTACGTTGGCAGTTGTTACAGCCAATTAAAACAACAATTATTTTGTTTACTCGAAACTAACTTGTTTACAAAAAAAAGAACTCTATTAAAATAAAATAAAAGTATGCATATTTATTGGAAATGAAAATATTAAATACTGTACTAAAACCATATAATATAACAATAATAATTATTTGTAACAATATTTGAGGCCTGTCGTAACGCAGCAGCACAAGAGTGTGACTGTAACCGACAGGTTCTGGGTTCGATCCCCAGTCGAGGAAATGAAGTATTTAATATTTTCAATTTAAATATTGAATGTTTCATTTCTTCGCTCTGGTAATAAGGCTAAGCGCGGCGTTGAGTTCCGCCACTCAACACGCTATGCCTCAAATTCGGCGGAAAGTGGGGAACAGAAGTGGAACGGTGTGTCTTTACACTAGGTTCCCAGGTTCCCTCTGCCTACTCTGCCTCGTGCGGGATATAGCGTGAAGCTGAGCAATTTAAATATAAATGAATTAAATACATATTATTATATCAGATGCGCGCCATGCAACAAGAAGTTCACAAAGGCCCATCATCTGAAGTACCACAACAAAGTGCATCACAAGGAGCTCTATATACAACAACAAATAGAACAGGAAGCTAAGAAAATACGACAAAAATTAAATGTTACTAATTTATCCGGTGTTATTTCGGGACAGATTGTAGATGGCACTTTGCAACTTATACAGGCTTCTTCTGAAGGTAAGCAATATTTAAGATTTAATATCTATGTAAATTTATAGAACGTTTAATTTTGTGGTTGGATTGATATTTGATATTGCTCTCAATAATAAAAATATTATTACTTTTAATTGAAAAAATAATTGTTGTAAGTTGCTCAAATTAGTAAAAAATGGAGTTCTGTATGCCTTAAGGAATTTATGTACATGAAAAGAATCTTCCTACCCTGTGCATTGTCTGTCAGTCAGTTACTATGGATTTGACAAGAATATCATTTACATATTGTTAGTTAAATATTTCATTAACTAATAGACAATAATAATACTTTTTTTTTTTTTTATATGTAAAATCCATTGCTGAAGAACTAAAATGCAGGCATGAAAAGACTGGACTCACACATTTTAAATTTTGCATGTGCCTCGGTTAGGGGACTATGAGGGAAATTCTTAAGAGAACCAAAACAAGGGATCTATTTTTCCATTTTATTTCTTTAAAGTCAACTAAGGCTATAAGGGCCCCAAAGCTTGCTGTAGATTGGCGCATTCTTAATGTTAGTTTTGTTTCGTTCTTTTCAATATTCACTACCTAAGTAATTATGCAATAGTTAAGATATAGACTATGTTCACTTTTGCATACTTACTTGGGCGACCACAACTTGTCGACCGTACTATAGAAATTTAAACAAATACGTTTTAAGTGTTTATTTTTAAATAAAACATATAAACATGTGACCTTTCAGATGGTGAGCAAGACGCTCAAATGGAGGTAGTGGAAGAACAAGATGGTGACAGTGAAGAAAAAGAGACTAACCGTGCGGTCGCCGGCATGCAGGCGGTCAGTGGACACTTATAATATATTTAAATTAATTTCCGTGGTCTAGCCGTGACCACGGGTTACTGCAGTGTTCGAAACGTCCAAAAATGTACAGAAAACTCTATAAGCGATAATATGGTTAAAGTTTTTTTTTTCAGTTAAAATGTATAGTAAATCCCGAAAAATCGGAGATCTTTTTGTTGATAATATCATTTATAATACATTGTTAGAAATTCATTGTCTTTAGCAAAGTTCATTTGTATATTTTTTAATCTTAAATATTATTTTTAGTTTTGTGCTTTATTCCGGATATAGGCATTTAGGCAAAGGGAATTCGGTGGCAAAAAGCATTTTGTGATGTATCGCGTAACTAAACGCTACGCTTTGCCTTGTTGCCAGACCAAGGAGATGAAAATATTAAATTAAATACTGAAAGAATGCATTCCTTCCATTTTTATTAATTATCGCCATTTTGATTTCAGGTGGTGCTAGAAGGTGATTATTCAATTGATGAAGACAGTAAACAGTAAAATGTAAATATGTAAAATGGCATATCTAATTATTTGAATTATATCAAAGTTAGGGTCATCGTTCATTTAATAAACGTAATATATCTTCTAAAATCATATTTGTAATTATCGATTATGTATATAGAACATGATGTAGCACATACTATTTCATAAACAAATTCATTTGTATAACTTGTGGTATATGAAAATTTAATTTAATGTACTAAATTAAATTAATTTTCAATTGTTCATTGATCATAATAATATATATGATATTTTAAAGTCGTGTTTTAAATTAATATATAATTATCGAAATATTTTTCAAAAGTATTTTAATATCAGAAATAATATAATATATTTTTTAGCATCACACTATACAATTTACTTGGGAACCTAATGTTCCCCACTTTATTCCGTAATCTCGAGGCATCAAACTTTACTACAGCACCAAATTGAATATTTGTTGTAAAATTTTAATAAATAAAAATAATTAAATATTTCTTAAATATATCTCTATTTATTGTGTTGCCAGATCGAAGATTGCATAAAAGCTTTAATATGTATTTTTTTAGACTCAAAAATATGAAGTTTTTATAAACACGAGCAAGGGCTAATGATATATGAATGTCTATGTAAAATTATATATCTATTGTATTTGTATTTAATGTACGATGACTCTCGCATTATGTAAAGTGCACAAGACAGTGTTTTAATTATAACACGTTCATATTCTATGTTTCTCGATGTTATCGTAACTATTTTTAGTACATAAGTATGTTTATGTAGGATGAAATAAAGGTTATCATGGTATTTTTATGATGTTTTATTTAAATTTTGTTGTTGGGTTAAATGAAAGAATATTCGGAGGTTGCTTTTTTAATGTATACTAGAGTACTAGTGACACACAGCTGTATAAAAAACCGTAAGGTTAGATATACATTAGAAAAAGATAGTACTTTTTGGACCGGTAATACTAATATCTATTTAACATTTATAAAATGTTTTAATTTAATATTGCCATTACAATAATAGAAATATTTTTGTTTCTGCCATAGATAGACACAAAATACAACAAACAATATAAATGTCAAAAGAGCGTATTAAAAAGGGAAAAGTTCAAGTTCATCAATAATTTACAATAATCTTAGCAATAATACTTACGGTTAGGTATGAATATAAATACACATTGTCTACATAAGGAAGTAACAGTTGAAGCGTGAAACACTCCCCCGCGACTTTTCCCCATCAGTTTTAAATTCGCTAAGCGCTTCACATATACAGCCAGCGTGTTTTTATTACAACTTAACTTGTTTTCTCGTCGAAAAAAATCGGCCAAGCAATAATATATCTTATTTTCACCCTCTGACGATGTTTTTATTTTTTCTTGTCGAGTGGGTGATATTAAAAGTTGTGCCACCCTTCTAAGTAGGCGATTTTTTTCTCTTTTTTTTGTTCTTTCTTAATGTAAAAAGAAAACGCGCAAAAGTTTCGGGACGCGACGAGTTTAAATTTTTTTCCACCCTTAATGCGCTTATTACGAGTGGGGAAAATTTATGTGCTTCTCAAAGTTTTGTGAATTACTTATTTTTTATATGAAAGTATTTTTTTATATATCTACACACTTGGTAATATAATTTATAAACGAAATGATATAATTCCCAGTCTTTCCAAAGTGTTTACTTTAACATTACAAGATTGACATGAAAAAAAATCTTTCTAAATTTCTCATTATATTAAACTTTTTAAACTATTGGTCCAATAGGATGTATGTTTATTTTATCTTAATCAAGGTCGAATCTTTTCAACATTTAAAAAAAAATACAATTTATTAATAATTAATCTGTGCCACTTTGAGTGTCCCTGTATGTAGAAGCCGGCCGCACATTTGGCGCGAACGCGGGGCCGTCATTTACATTTTTATTTTATTTACAGCTTGCTCCGCGCTCTTCAATTCTGTGTTACACAAAAATAAATTTGCTTTCGGTTCTATCTCGAGCAAAAAACTTCAAGAGTATTTGTGGTTTTCAAAACTGATGGGATTTGTTTTAACTACTTATTAAACTTGTTTTTTATATTGCCCAAGCTTGTGTTTATACCCAATAGAGTTACGGGACTGCTTTTTTATATTCTTGCCCACCTAATCTAAATATACATAGTTAGTATATTTAAATTAGGATTTACTAGGATTTAGTTAGTGTTTTCTTTATTGAAGTATTATTATTGATAGATAAAATATATTTTTTTTGTTCTGTATACTAATTATATATTGAGTTATATTTTGGCAACATCTCGTTATAAAAAAATTTTACAATTATCCAGTAATTATTGATACGCGACCATTCAACACGTAATGCCTCTGGTTCAGTAAAAAGTGGAGAAGTGGAGCGGAGTGTCTCATCACTAATTTCATCTTATTATTTTTCATTTAAATTTTAATGTTGAAACGTAGTATTAATTACGCGTCAAAGTTGATTGTGCAATTTAAGCGGCGTGCGCTCTACATTTAGGAGCTCGTTTAACGCGGATCTGCAACCCGCAGAATTTTTATCGCTTGTTAATTTGCCCCTTTACTTAAATGGTAATCTGAGTGATTTTAAGTAATTTTAATAGTTTTTTTAAATAACATTTATAATTAAAGCTGTAGTATTACTAATTTTCCCCGTAAATTTTACCCTTTTGTTGTCAACTTCAAACGTCGTCGTCGTTGCAACAACAAACGTATTTTACGGCATGATTAAATGAGTTAAATTGCAAAGTTCTTACAAATTGGTTAATAGACATGTCTTATGACTCAACGGAACAATTATTACATTTTTTTAGCTTCACGCTGTATCCCGCACGAGGCAGGGTGCGCAGAGGGAACCCGGGAACCTAGCGTTAGGACACTCCGTTCCACTTCCGTTACTCACATTCCTTCTAATTTAAAGCATTGCGTGTTGAGTGGCGGAACTCAACGCCGCGCTTTGCCTTATTACCAGAGCGAAGAAATGAAACATTTTAATATTTTAAATTGTAAATATTAAATATTTCATTTCCTCGACTGGGAGTTCGAACCCAGAACCTATCTATCGGTTACAGTCACACGCTTGTGCCGCTGCGCCACGACAGGCCTCATATATTATTAATCTATAATAATTACTAGCTTTTTACATACAAATTTATATTTAATTTAGCACTTTAACGTACCCATAAAATAGTTTCACTATCAAGACGACTACACGGACATACACATTGGATTAAACACATTCACATACTTAAATACACACACACACACACACACACATTCACATGTGTATAATGTTATTGTATTGATAATTGAATTCTTTGCCACATTCATTCATGTAACTATCTGTTATGTATGAGTTTATATGAGCATACCTAAATGATATCTCATCCAGCGGGAACCTGGCGCCACGTAACACAAGCCATGAGTTTACTACAAGCGTCAGTGTCACATTGTTATAAACAACTTTCTATGTATTTAAAGAGAAATAAAGATTTTATTTTTATTTAAAAGTGTATCGAAAATATGTTTTTGTTAAATTATAAATACTCTATCATATAAAATTATTGATACCGGGAGTGTAGTAGAGGGAGAGCGTAATGACTGACTGTAAGCGTTTAGTCTAAATTACGGTTAAAAGAATCGCTCTTAAGAAGTATATACTTTAGGTATAAAAATATAAGCAATAGAACTTTCATATTTAAGATTTTTTAGCTTTTAGTGTATGTGTGTGTGTAACCGCAAAGCTTGGACTAACTGTCTAGACATACATCATCCTAACTCATTGTAGGTATCCATTTATTGTAACAGACGCAAAGCCAATAATTACATGTGTATTATGTAATCCAAGATATGAAAATCTGGATAAATATTTTTTTTTAAGTAATTCACATATTTTTATTCGTATTTCATCTACCTACCGTCCATGTTTACAAAGGTAAGGCATGGAACCTAGTGATAAAACACTTCGTCCTCCATATTTGTTTTTCAATTTTTAAAAATTATGTCTGACTGTCAATAAATTATTTTAAAATATTCCGGGCTCTGGTAAGAAGAAAGCTCTGAGTCTGTTACAGCGCCGCGTTGAGTACCGCGCATTAACAGGAAATATTCATACAAAAATTGAGTGTTGCTGAGGATTGTACCAACATACTAGACCCATCTAAAACCTCCTTAATCCAACCTGTGGAAAACAGTTAAAAGTAAAAAAAAAGGTAGAAATATTCGACAATTACTACATTTTCGATAATTTCCTCAAAACACGTAAGCGCAATTCAAATCACACAGCTATCAACGTCCCAATCGCACGAGCCAAGTGGGTAGAAGATATCCCATTAGCATTCAATTTGACAGTTC
Source organism: Eueides isabella (assembly GCA_019049475.1). NCBI lineage: Eukaryota > Metazoa > Arthropoda > Insecta > Lepidoptera > Nymphalidae > Eueides > Eueides isabella. The sequence goes on from CM032405.1 coordinate 7,178,877, forward strand.
TATAGAGAAAGTATTTGCTCATCCAATTACCGGCCCTCGAACATGTGCAAGAAAACAAACAGACAGACAAAGCTTCGGTAAAAAGCGCAGATGTCGCCGCGGTTAATGTTGACTTAATTATATTGTATTTGACTTGTTCTGTTTGTAAATATGCTTTAAAAACTATTGAAAACATTTTAGATCTATATAAATTGTTAATCACAAAGTAAGACAAGAAAAGTATTTCAAAACGTATAAATTTGTATAAGTCTACTATCTCAGTTATCATCTCGCGAGTGTAGAATCAGTTATTATGCTACTTATATTAACAAAAAGTTAAATTAAGCAAAGTTGTTGGTTGTGTTTAATTATTATCTACTTAGCTTATAATTTTTACACATATTATTTTCTGTCCCGAATTGAGCACGGTAATCTGAAATTCAGTGTTAAGCTACTAAAACGGTTTTCCCCGAATTCCATTGTAAAAAAGTCCACAGTATAAATTGTTAAGAAAAACTAATAAATAACAATACTATAAAAACGATACGAAATAAAAAAAGAGCTTACAGAATAATTAAAGGTCAATTATTGAGCTGCTCGTACGTAACAATTAGAGATTTATAAATCTGACGCAAACTTGACAGCCGAGATTGCCGAGAAATTATTCAAAAAGCAACCCCCGCCCCGGCCTGGACCTGATGATATTGTATTAGTCGATCACATACGAATACGATTTTAAGGGACACTCAAGTCATAACGTTAGAAAACTCTAAAACGTTACTACTACGATCAAAAAGTATAATTTTGTACGTTAATTCAATGTTATTTACGTCGTTTTGATATTGAATTTCGACCCCCAATCTAAATTAAAATCTAAAACCTTGTAAACAAGGCAAGTGCTCACTTTTTCGGGGATTGTAACCCTCTGAATTAACGAGAGGCACGAAGGGGGACGGCGGTTTTGTCTCACTTTCGATGTGTTACGGATATTAATGTGACGTTAACTTTATTATGGCTGTGGATGAACTTTCTTTTTTTGATTGTTGGTCAATTTTATTGTCAATTTCTTGTTTTTTTTTTTCAGCTTTAGCATGCATATGGCTGAATAGGCTTCGCTTACTTGGAAATTTGGTATTTAGATACTCCTGTCCCATTTCTAAATGCGATTGGAAATCTTTTTGTTTTCCTTTTTTCTATTTCCATATTACCATGGTTTTTATATTAAAGATTTAGTTAAATATTTGCTTCGCTATCGACTCCATCTCGGAATCAACAGAAAAATGTAAAGATTGAAGAGATTGATCACAGGTCATTCTCTTATCACAAATTTACAGGTTTCATAGTTAGATATATCTTAAAAACAAAAAAGTTTTTTTTTAAATTTTAAATTAATGTTTTTGCAATTTTAACATATTAGATAATATATAATACTACATTTGATAGCAGCTGAAAGATTTGATGAAAGTAAGAATTTCAGAATACCATATTTATGTTATTTTATGCCTTAAATAAAACAGAACAGAATTAATGTATAATTAAAAAAAACAATGGACGCGGGTCTACTCAAAAGTAACTTTGAAAATCACAAATAAATTATGTTTATTTAATAAATAAACAATATCAATGCACAAAAAAGTTTCAAAATAAATTATTATTAACAAAAAAATAATAATAATCATATAAATAAACAAAAAATCAGACCGACAAGTTGACTCTGACATCAATATCTTTCGGCAACTCTAAAAGACTCAGTAGACATTTGCGACGATTTAAGAATCAAAGAACTCATCGGCGAAGATTTTGGTAAAGCAGGTTCTTTTCTATGTCGAAGGGAAAGGTAGGAAGTTTGTTTGTGTGGTTTTTCCACCACTTTGTGATCTATGGATCTGCCGCGTTGGAGTTCCGACAGATTGCTGGCCAGCTCCGTCGCCGCTTCGCCGTACAGTCTCTGTCCGAGACGCACCTGTTTGTAAAGGCATTAATTTAAAATCACCACAATAGTTATAATATATAAGATCTCTCAGCTTCACGCTGTGTCCCATCCATGGCTGGATGGAAGGTTGAGGGAAGTTAGGAACCTAGGATTAGGACGTCATATATAACAATATATTAATTATTTTTTAATATAATAACGTTGAACATTGCTTTGTTGATTAACAAAATATAATGTAAACCTACCATAGATTTTTAGTTTCAATAAACAATCATTGTACTCTGTCAGATATGTAATTATAAAGCATGAGCTAAGTGCTTGATTTATTTATTTTCATTGAATTAAAGGCACTTGAAAAATGTGATATTTATACGTATTTACAAAAAAGCACATAACTGCAGCATTATTATAATTAAGCCAACACCTAATTTATAGTTTATACATATATCTTTTCAATTAACCTCATTAAGACGTGTCGTGGCACCGGGGCACAATCGTGTGACTTTAAACTATAGGTCGTGGGTTCGATGCCCACTCAAGGATAACTATAAGGAGAAATATTTATTATTCTCAAATGAAATATTTAATATTTTCATATCTTCGCAATGCCGCCACTCAACGCGGAAATATTCGACGGAAAGTGGTGAACGGAGTGTCCTAACACTAAGTTCGCAAGCTCCCTCTTTCCTACCATGTCCGTGATACGACGCGAAACTGAAAAACAAAAGTTAACCTCATCTCTCAGTTCAGCGCGTCGCCTCGACACCCATTCTATCTGTTCTTGCAGCTTCTTACACTCCTTCTCGTTGTCAAGCAAGTCATTCTTTAGCGAGTCCATTATCTCGCGGTACTTCGTTCTCACGTCGGTGTCAATGGCGTGAAGATTCTCTATTTCATTCTGCGTTTCGCGGATCTTCGATTTGGATATGCGGAGTTTTCCTTCCTTTTAGAGATTACAATATGAATAAATGAAAGATTTATGAGTCAATTTAGTCAACATATTTTGTTTAATACTAATTAATATCTTTTAATTTAGGTGTATTCCGTTAAAACGCTTGCTTATACATACATATATTAATAATTCACTATGTGTCGATGGTTTGATTAAATCTCAACAATAACTTATATAATCTTATAAGTTAATGGTAGCAAGTAAAACCTTTTCAGCGAGTTTCCTCGTTAAAACATCCAAATGTTCATCAAGACTATCCTTTTGTTCGACCTCGAAGCTTTGTATCACATTGTTATGGGGACATAATCGGTGCACTAATTGAACTGGGGGAACGGTAATAGGGCGATTTGCTTCAGCCTGAAAACAGATTATTTTTTGGCAGATTATATCGATCGTTTCCTATATTTTTTCTATTTTGTTTATATTTATATACTAGTAACCTAAGCGCGGCTTCGTCTGCTGAAACTTATTTTTTGTTATATTAAAGCCAAATTAATAAAATGATTAGTTAAATTGTAGTTTATACTATTTTTACGTATATTACCGTGAAGTTTCAAGTAAATAAGTTTAAAATTTTATCGTGTAATAAATAAATTAATCTCAATAACCTTGTTTTAATAAAATCATCACTTTCAAAACAATATCTATACATTCGAAACTAAAATTTCATCTAAATGTCGAACTAAATAAAATAATATTGTAAAACTGCATTTAAATCTGATTAGCCGTTTCAGATTAGCGCGTACGAACGCACTGACAATCAGACGGAAATCACAATTTTTGGCCCTATAACATTAATAAAAGTACCTACTCTATTACATATTATTAACATATCTTCCGCGTGTGATCAGTTACAGATTTATTATGAGTATACATAAAATGTACAGAACACGTTTAGCTTTGATGGAAATGTGAAGATAAAATATTAAATATATTTGTAACAGTTTATTTTATTCTTTACTCCGTCTCCATTAACAGACTTCCGTTACCCACTTTCAACTGAAGTCTCAAGAAATTAAGAGGTTATTAGCTGAAATCAACGCAGCGTTTTATCTCATTATCAGAGCAAGGAAATTAAAATATTAAATATTTCACCGTCAACGTGGGTCTAACACAAAATCGTTGAATTTGCAGTCGCACGCTTGTACCGTACCTTGGCTCAAATATACCCCAAATAAATATATCTCGTGGTTAATATATAAAGATAAAAAATAAAAGTAAATTTGTTTTTTTTTTTTCAAATTACCTTAGGTTTTCGCCATTTCCATCTAACATACAAAATGAGCAGAATCAACGCGAGCCCGACTCCAGCGGCGGCAGTAGTGTTCATTATACAAGGAGATTGTCATATCGATTTTAATAATTTACAATAATATACATCGTAATATGTAATGGAAAATAATTATGTAAAATAATCGATATAACTAAAACGTCAATATATCATTATTTTCAGAATTGGAATGACAGCTATGTCGTCTTTATGTTTTTTAATTTTGTTTCTGTAGGTAATATTAATTTCAGTTTTTCAGTCAGCCTTTTTATGTTTCGTAAATAGCGGAATCTTTTGAAAAATTTGTTTGGTAGTACTTAGTACATATTATATGGACCTTAATATTAAGATAAGACGTGGCGCAGCGGCACAAGCGTGTGACTGTAATCGACAGGTTCTGGGTTCGATCCCCAGTCGAGGAATTGAAATATTTAATATTTTCAATTTAAATATTTAATGTTTCATTTCTTCGCTCTGGTAATAAGGCAAAGCGCGGCGTTGAGTTCCGCCACTTAACACGCAATGCCTCAAATTCGGCGGTAAGTGGGGAACGGAAGTGGAACGAAGTGTCTTAACACTAGGTTCCCGGGTTCCCTCTGCCTACCCTGCCTCATGCGGGATACATCGTGAAGCTGAAATAGAGAAAAAAGAATATTAAGATTTTGTTTCCCACATTCCGCAGATTTGGGGCATTGCATGTCTTCTTAACAAAGTGTAGGAATGAAAAACCGCGCTTGAGGATCGAACCCACAGCTTGTACGCTCTGCGCAATGACAGGCGTCAACCCTATATCTCATTGCTATTATTATTTTGTTAGTACCTTTAAACTATACCTTAGTTGTACTGAAGCGATTTAAACCAACTAATAATCAGAGAAGTTCGACGAGTTTTTTAACAAGCTTTTATTTAACTTGCCGTGTTAGTTTGTATGAAGTCTTGAAAGCTCAATTTGACCCACTATCTAGTGCGCGATTGAAGGGTAATGTGAAATTACATGTACCTAATCAATATTATGTTTAGTCCAAAATGGCCGTTACAAATATGGACTACAAATTTTTACCTAACCTAACCTGCATGAATAGGCTATAAAAACAACACCTGGAGACTGAAAATGAAGCCGGAAATTGAAAAAAAAAAAGGATTCCTGAACTAAAAAAAGGAGACAGGTCGTATTTGTTATCACTATTGAACATTATGAGGATCTCACTATCATTTAACACCAGAGGACAAGATGACACCGATGCAAAAGTTTGTAGCGCGTATAAAAAACATAGAATTAAAACTAAATAAATTTCTTTTTTATTCACGCTGTATCCCGCACGAGGCAGGATAGGCAGAGGGAACCCGGGAACCTAGTGTTAAGACACTTCCGTTTCCCACTTTCCGCCGAATTTTAATCATTGCGTGTTGAGTAGCGGAACTCAACGCCGCGCTTTGCCTTATTACCAAAGCGAAGAAATGAAACATTGAATATTTAAATTGAAAATATTAAATATTTCATTTCCTTGACTGGTAATCGAACCCAGAACCTGTCGGTTACAGTCACACTCTTGTGCCGCTGCGCCACGACAGGCCTTATTGATATAATTTTCTATAGTTTACGTTTCTACAAAAACAATCAATCTTAACAATACGTACAGTAATTTTATCAAACAACCATTAGAGAACAACGCAATGTAATGCAATTACAAATCAGTGAACCCAAATCAAAAAGCAATAGATGTATAATTACAATACATACTTATAAGCGTATAATCTTTAGGGTCCGGGCGGTCATCCATCACGGCTCAGGTGTCGACGTGGTTACATCAAATACGTGTACAGTAGTACAATGGCTATTGCTATTGTTATTTGAATTATCATTAAAATAATCTTGTGGCGTTTCGTAGCGCAGTGAACAAGCACGTGTGATGATGTGTTGTGAGTTCGATCCCCACACGAGGAAATTAAATATTTAGTATTTTCAATTTAAATATTTAATATTCTTATTTTTTGCGCCCTGTAATAAGACAAAGCGCGGCGTTGTGTTCCGCCACACATTCTTGTTCATTCCGTTCCGTTCCTCAAATTTCGCGGAAAATGGGTAACGGAACGGGGTGTCTAAGCACTAGGTTCCCAAGTTTCTTCTAAATATCCTGCCATGTGCGGAATACAGTGTGAAACTGAGTGAATTAAAAAAAAATATATAATTAACGCCGTCGTGGCTTGTGCCAAGTGATGAAAGAATCGAACTCATAACCGCCGTGTTAACAATAAGACGCTTTACCGCTGCGCCTGGACAGTCTCATAATGATAATACAGACAAAACTAAAAAAATCATAAAAATGTGAAATTACATATTTATTTAAAGAACATCGTATACATGAAAATTACAGTTCTTTAAGTGACAAAAGGTACCCTGGAAGACTATTTTACAGTGATTTACGACATTTTAAATATATTTTTGATTGATAGTGGTAATAAGTGAAGCGGTATACACGCCTCGTTCCATTAATGTCAGAATCATGTGAGAATATTGTACTGCTGTGTGGTATAAGGTGTTGTGCTGTTATAATTTGTGTTAAAAACGTGATTAATCGGTTTTTAAAAACTGTTACTTTTCAATTCTATTTACAACACTTTTATATATTAAATATAATTTGAGCTTTTTAATCTACTTATTGTAATATTACTACGTAAAAAAAATTGGTACATAAAAAAAAATATGCATTTACACACATATGTTTACATTTTCTTTGAGCTTGAGGAAGTTCATGTATTAAAAATAATTTTTATATTAAAATAATAATCAAAATTCCTATTATTTACTACAAAAACGCGTAGTGACAGCGTTGACAGTAGGTATTTGGGGTAATATCTTTAAAATTGAGAGCAAAATTACTTAATACACAACTCTACACTAAATAAAACATAATAACTAAAATATGACTTTAAACTCGATTAAGATCAATCTATATACCATACAATATCAACACATATAATTGTAATCGCTTGAACGTTAGGTAATTCGAGCCTCCAGTCCCGGCCGAGGCAATTACGCTGCGATACGGGAATAATTGAAAGGGGATCGTTTTCTAATTGATTGTTTCTGGCCCACTGACTGATATGATAGAACGATTATACGCCCACGATATGTGACGCGGTATGGGTAATTATTGAACGAGCTTGATTGGCTATGTTCATTGTATGAATATTGTTCTTTATATAGTGTCTTATTTCTTGTGTTCCTTAGATAATCTGTTTTAAGTTAAAAAAAAATTGCTACATATTTTTTAAACGTTTAGCTGATTTTTTTACAATATATAGATATTGTCTTAAAAATGATAATGCCATTGGAGCAAGAAAGTAGTTGCGATTAGCAAATAAATCAAATAAAAATATTCTTTATCCAATTAGGCCATTACAAGCACTTTTAAATCGGCAAGTTACATAGAAGTGGCTGTAGTGTCAGTCCTACAGGAAGCTACCACCGGCTCGGAAGGTCTGCTGAGAAAAGCCGGCAAGAAACTCTCCAGTTGTCAACTCTTTTCAAAATATCAGTGAGTACCAACACCATTTAATCCCACGTATTATTATCATGGTAATATTCTAGAATTGAATAATATGCTTTGTCCAAAAACATATTTTTAACTTTCACTTTACTTTAAATGACATTGAAAAGTGGCAAATTTAAAATTACTTGTGGAATTTTATTATAGGTACATACGTGTACCATGCCCCATAAAAGATTTACTAACTTTTTGAACACGAAAAAAAAAAAAATAAAAATAAAAAGTGTCAATCAAGCGGACGAATCCGCAGGCGAGTTGCTAATTATAAATACAGATAAAATATGTTATATTATGTTGTTTAATTTGCATTAGGGCAGCGTGAGTGTACTTAGAAATATTTTTCAGGGGTGACCTTGATTTTTTCTTTTAATAAATCTGTTTGTGTAAAGGTCTTTTGTTAATTTTTCTGGTTATGTTTTTATATTTGTAAATTTCCTGAGGCTAGACTATTCTGGGGTAGGCACGGCCCACCCAGCTCCCTTCGCCCATATAGGAATTCATTAATATAATGCATCATTATATTTATACTTTTAGTATAAAAGAAAATAATAATATACTACTATAGTAGTTTTACCCTGCCTAGTGCGGGATACAGCGTGAAGCTGAAAAAAAAAATAGTAGTTTTTGTGTTCTGTCAAAAATGTAATTTATCATGTTTTATCTATTTTAATATACTTATAATATTGGAGCGGGACTCAACGCCACATTTAGTATTGCCAGGTACTAAAATAAAAAATCCCAACGGCGTATTCTCAATACATATTTAAATACATAAATAAAATAATTACATTCAAAACATAACACTATATTCCATTGGTAACAGAACAATAACAGAACAATAACTAAATATACACACACACAATCTGTACAAAGCACAATAATACCGCCACATTTGAAATTAAACGCCGCGTTCAGAAACCGTTTTCCAAAGTTCCGTTTCACTTGCTCCGTGATCAAAGCGGCTGCGTTGACGGCGCTATATAAATTAGATTTACAGCTTACGGAAGCTAATTAGGTAGGAATGGATCAGCCATGCCCACGAGGCCATGACTCATGAGTGCGCGGTGAACGGATCACTAGTGTCGCGCCGCGCGGTCGGCACCGTGACTGTTTTAACGCTGTATAATCTGTGCTTTTTGCATTTTAGTGTAACAGTGTGTGGTGCGAAAGCATCGATAGATCTTTAAGTTGGTTTTAGATTATCTTATTTGTAGTTTTTTTTTATATGTTTAGATGTTCTTTGTTATTTTTAACATATTTAAAATGATTCACATTTATTTAGGAAACAAAAATATTTTTTGAGAAAATGTATAAAAATTTGGACGTATTAAGGCTTTGAACCTGCGCCTATTTGAAAACCGTCCTAGCACTCTAACTAATTAAGCTATACGTTCTTATCTGGATGTCGAAATTTTTATATGGTTTTCACAACTTATTTATTTATTTTTTCAGCATGTTCTTTGTTTTTTAATAAAGATATTGATATCATTAATTTCATTACAACAATGACGTAGTGTGTTTTTACAATAATTGCACATGTCACAATTAAAATTAGTTGGTAAATAGTAATTATTTATTACACAAAAGAACCGATTTGTATTTTCGTATGTTTATTTTCATTTATAGCAGCTTTTTACTTTTGTTACCTACACAACGTCTTGGTAAAATGTAGGTATGCATTTGGCATTTTTGACTTATCTAACTCGATTTTAAGTTTAAGTTTACAGTACATATGTTTATAAATAATATATTTTTTAATATTATTTTAAGCTAAAACATTATGAAATTTATAAATAAGAAATTTGTTATTAAAATGTAACCTCAGTATGAATAAAAAAAAATCAGTGAACAGTAAAAATATGAACTTAATTAGTGGATCGTTATATTCCGATATGTCAAGCGTTCCGCGACACGGTCCATGGCGCCTCGCCCTCGTCAGACGCATCTTGTCGCTTTTTCATCTCATAATTTGTTACTAATTATAGTACAAAGACGCCGCTACTGTATCGCTCCTGTGTTGGCTTGAACAAACCTTCTGAGCCTTAAGTGTTTATTAATTTCTTCGTGTTATAATTATTTTATATATATATATATATATATATATATATATATATATATATATATATATATATATATATATATATATATATATATATTTTTTGTATTATTTTACATAATAAAATAATAATATGTCTCAAAAATTAAAATTATTTTACATATCTAATAATTATTTTTTGACTGTCTGTCTGTCGTGGCGCAGCGGTACAAGCTTGTAGCTAACACAACAGGTTGTGGGTTCGATGCGAAGTGATAATATTTAATATTTTCAATTAAAATGCTATATAAATATATATACATTTCTTCGCTCTAGTAACGAAAGGCAAAGTAACTCTCAATTCAACACGCAATGCCTCAAAATAGAAGGTAGTGCATTCGGTGGTGATAGGAAGCTACTTGGTTCCCGGGCTACCTATATCTACCCTGCCTAAGGCGGCATAAAACATGAAGCTGGGGTAAAAATAACGAGTACCTGACTAAAATGAAGCTAACTGAAATTTTTATAACCTTTCCAACTATAAGATTTGCAACTTATTTATTTATGTTTTTAGCACGTTCTTTGTTTTTTTTTTAATAAAGATAAAACAAAAGACCAAAATGAGGCTGACTGATATTGCTAGTTGAAATTTCAATAGGCATTTTAACCTTAATCTTTTATATCTAAATACATTTATTTCGAAGTCCCTTATTTAAATAGGTAACGTTGGAATTTACCAACCAACAATTAATTTCTAAAAATATTGTTTATCTTCATTACAAAGGAACAAAATAAAAATGTGCAATTATTTAAATATAAAATTTAAAATTATATTCATCATCAAATAAAATTGCCTACTTCACCATAATAATGTAGGTTAAAAAATCATGAATTCAAAATGGCGGATGTTTGAATCGCTGACGCGTTTCTTCTGGCGTATTACTAACATTACCATACTTCAGGCGACGAAGCTTATTTAAATGCTCCACCGACTCCATTTAGAGCTTGGAAAAATAAAACTGGGGAACGGATCCCGCGATCTCGCGCTGAGCCGCTTTTGTGGTAAATATGTATAAACCTGCCAACTAAATGTATTCCTACAGTAAAACACATTTCCTCGCGAATTTTAACCTTATTTTCAAACACAAAATGCTATGTGAGATAAAATTTGGCTTCGCGATAAACTTGTTCTCCCTTAAGTATCTACGTTTTGTCGCCGGAGTCTTTTTATTTTATCGCATTTTGTTTTGAAACACAGATGCCAGTCGTGTTGTTTGCGGCTTTTAAAATATCTTTTGTATGCCTATCTCGTACTCTGAATGTGGAAGTATCAAAATGTTATAAGTACCTGACTGCAATCCCCTTATAGGATAAAAATTTAATTACCAAGTACAAATTATGATTTTTCAGGCTATTTACTTTATATCTTAAAGTTTGCTTAAATTAAACAAAAGTAAGAATTAAGTTAAACGATTAAAAAGGCACCCCGGGAGCCATGTTTGAACAATGATTCCATTATCTCTGAACGGCGCGTCGGTACTTAGACATAAAAGATAAAGCGGAATAGCCGCCAATTTTGTTCCATTACTCTCAAGCACCGCAGAATACATATTATCCGTAAAATGGAACGCAAACAAAGTGAACGTCGTTTCCCCGCCAACGATAACTTAATTTCAGTCCGCCATAAGTACGTAATTAGCGAGCCGCTGCCTTATCGGCCAGTGGGTAATTAACCTCTTGGAGGGAGCGAGTGCGCTCCTACCTCCCGGCTCCCGTGCACCTTGAATACCTCCTCGCCTCGTAATATTTCCGCCATATTATTCGGGCCCTGCCCACCTCCTCTGCCAATGGGGGCCGTTCCCGCGCTTTTGTTTTGCGCCGTCGCCGCTTCGTTCCGAAACGTTGTAACTATGTAAGTATTTGTTGGAAAATTTGCCTGTATGCAAGCTGACTGCGGCATGTTTTCGTAAGCGCTCGTTTATTATGCTACTCGTTCTTTGTTTTCAAAATATCTCATCTTGGATTAGCGTCAGAGACGTTTTCGGTCTTATTGCGTAGTGGACACGGTTGAAAATTATTTTTAAATGTGTTTTGGGGTGAGGGGTTGTCGTCAGTTCATATTTCATGTGTTATCATCTTTTATTGAGTGCGAGGCCGGGTATTGTTGTCGGTTTACAGCGGTTATCTCCCGCGGCCGCCGGTGTTTAGTGACGCCTCGCCTGATGAATGGAATATTGGTATGACGTGTTACTGCCTCCGTCGGGAGTTGCGTTTATATTTTATCAAGCAATTCTATCTGAATATGTGTTTGCTTTCATATTTGAATAAAACCAGTAATATTCTTTTCAACGGAAAATAAAAAAAAATACTAAATAAAAGAAGTATTATGAAAAATTATTAATAAATAATAAACAGATTATAATTAACCACATAACGATATAAGTATACAAAAACATAAGCCTGATCAATCATCAAAACTTTATTTATCTGTATTTCTGAACGGTCGTTTGTCAAAATTACGCGGTAGCCGTTAAGCCGCATAATTTTTGGCGCGATGGTTGGCGCACTAATTGGGTGCCGCGGCCGTCGCGATAAAGCTCGGTTTACACAGCGTTTTAATTAATAGAGTTCGTGAAGCCTAGGGTTGGCACGTCGTAATGAATCAAGGGTATTATGTACAAATAACAATTGCTATTGCGAATTCATTGGCTTTACATTAATAGGATTGCTTTGTGATTTGAATTATACTTACCTATTGAATATTTACGGTATATATCTGTAGATAATAGGTAGATATTTGTTTTCTATATCATGCTCAATGGAAGACAATGCTTTATATAGTAAAAACGCTGTTGCACAACAAAACAGCCTTTGACTGTAAACGTTACGGCTATGGAGTTGATTCCAAGTGGAATTAATTATTTTTATTTCCTCGATTGAGGAAAAAGACAAAAAGCAGCGTTTATTTCCGCAGCGTATATTGGGTGATGCGTGAGAACGGAATGTCTTAACTCTACCTTTACTTATCCATACAATTGGAAGGTAAACAAGAAATCGTAAAGTACCTGCATAGCTAAGTACCTACATATAAAAGACGGGACTTATTTAAAAGTACATATTAAATTATAATTATGTGATTATTGAACCTTTAAAAAAACTTAGAGGACTCTTGGCATTTAAAAGACATTTTCCGGCCTTCTTTAAAAAAACAAAGAGTTATTTTTCACTAATAAAATAATACACTACGCTATTTAGCCGCACTATAAATTAAAATCAAGTTTTGCTATAGTCTCGAAATAAAAAAATAAATTTATATTATAAAATTATGAAACATTGTTTAATTAAATAATACTTTACGCAAATATTTTTTCATATTTTTATTAATATTAATACTAATCTACCGCGTTAAGTCATATGAGGAACAAATAGAAATGGCTTTCTGATTTTCGTCGTAAAACGTGAGAAATCTTATCAAAGTAGAAGACTGCGTAAATTTCTGAGAATGATTTCACCAAAACTCAATGTAATCAAGTCGCGAAACTCCCCCGACTGTTACCTTTACTACCTCGCGGCAAAGAACAAAAAATATTAAATATGTCGTAGATATTACTTTATGGAAAAATATTAATCTTAATATTGCAGCAAGTGAACAACAAATATCAAGACATTTGGCTTTTCGCTTTCCGAGTAAATACGAGACATTGTATGTTGAGTAGCGCAACTCAACGCAGCACTTTGTCTTTAATTTTTCCTAATAATTCTTTCACATTATGGCAGTCGCTGGAGCATAAGGGAGTTATGGAAAACGAGACGTTTGTGGGTTCGATTTTCGTTTGGAGAATAATATATTTTCAATTTTCAATTCCTCGCTCTAGTGACGAGACCAAGAGCGGCTTTAGGTTCTGTTATTTAACATGCAATGTCACGGGAATTAGTCGGCGGAAAATAGGAAACAGTATATGGTATTATGAACGGAGTTAACATTAGGTTCCCAGGTTCCCTCTACGTACCTTGCTACGCTATATATATATATATATATATATATATATATATATATATATATATATATATATATATATATATATATATGTATATATATATATATATATATATATATATATATATATATATATATATATATATATATATATATATATATATATATATAGATATATATATTTATAAAGATAGAGAAAATGATCAACAAAATACTTTAAATATATAGGAATGATAAATAATATTAGTTAAGTCTGATGGACTTAGTGATAAAGAATTAAAAACTTTGAAAAATCTCTAAAACGTGTGTGCTACAAAAAATTAACAAAATCGTAACTAACATTTCAAATTAAAGGATTAAATACAGAAACCAAAGAATTGGTTCACTTTCTAATTCTAGTCCCGAGAGCATCGTCATTGGCACCTGACAAACGCAAACTACGAGATCACGCTGCTTTAAAAATTGTATGATTTTTTTATAGGAAAGTATATTCAAGCTTTTTTTATCTATAGGTATTATTATGAATACATTTATTTTATAAGACATTGATCGATTTTTTTCACATTTTTGATGATTTTTACGAAGCCTTTCGTGAGACAGTGGCACAAGTAACTAACGTAAACTGTAAACTACTTGCTGTAAACGCTACAGGTTGTGGGTTCGATTCGGCGTAAAGTGAGTAATGGAAGTATTAAAAAGGAATGAAGTGTCTTAAGACTAGGTTCCCAAGTTCCTATCAGCCATATACAGCGTATCTAAAACAAAACTTATGTACGTAAGAAAATTAAAGATAACAATAAGTTCTACTTCTGCTGTATTTAAAAGCATGCCAATTGGGTTTTTGAAAAAAAAATTTTTTCTTCGTGTTTGTGATAAATAGAAAGATTATATATTAGTTTTATAACAAAACTATTTTATTTTATTTTTTTTTGCAATAATTCAAAAGTTATTTCAAAATAAAAAATAATTTTTGAAACCAGTACCGAAGACACGCCGACAACTCCCAAACAAACCCGAGCGCGTGTGACGTCATAATGTTAGTTTTCACTCAATGCAGTTGATAGGAAAATGTTTTGATCTATTTAATTTTGTTGTCAACGCTGTACTGTTATTAAATAGCTATAACATTATGACGTCACAACTATGGTGACCAATCATGGCGCGTTTATAGTCACGTGATTTTTATTTAAATTTCATCAATTTTTAATTGTTGATAATTAAATGAAAAAAAAAAATAATAATAAAGTTTTGAAATACATAAAAAAATCAATATTTTTTTTTACAAAAACCTAATTACGCTGTTGTATATTGTCCAAACATTTTGGTCTATTAAAATAAATTTTGTAGGTACCTAATAAGTAAATATAATATTTTTTTATATTTTAAGCTTAAGGCCGCAGTCGTGGCGCTGGGACGCAAGCGTGTGACTGTAATCGTAACATTTTATAATAAAGATATTAAATATTTTCAAAGCAAATATTTAATGTTTTAAAAACAGTTAATTCTATCAGACAAGTCTCAAATTCAACATAAAAAGGCGCTTAAAAGTATTTTTTTAGTAATATACAAAATTATTTTTACGTGGCAATCGTACACCTACAAAGTTTTGGGATCGCGACGCAATAAAAACCTTATAAAATTTATAATGGGAAAACGTAGCGGAATTTTGGTGAATTATGAATGGTAACGAGGTACAGCTCCCCTTTGTATTGAACTGTACCAAGTTTGTGCTTGTTTCTTTTGTGGATTGTGACCGCAGATGAGTGTGGAAGTGGTATAAAGATGTTTTCACACTCACTCACTCAGCTTCACACTGTATCCTGGACACGGCAGGATAGGCAGAGGGTATTTTGGAACATAGCGTTAATACTCACTCCGTTCGACTTCCGTTCTCCACTTTCCGCCGAGTTTGAGGCATTGCGTGTTGAGTGGCAGAATTCAATGCCGAGTTTAGCCTTGTACAAAAGCGAAGAAATGAAAACATTAAATATTTAAATTGAAAATATTAAATATTTCGTTTCCTCGAACCCACAATATGTCGATTACAGTCACGCATTTGTGCCAATGCACCACGAAAGGCCCCATTTTATATATAACTTTATTTTATATGACAAATAAGATATTATATTAAATTGTTTCATCTAAGTGGTGGAATTTTGTTTTATTAATGGAGTTAGGAAATAAAAATGATTCAGACTCCTAAATGGCAATGGGATCTACAACAGTCGCAGTCATGCACTGTGCTACTGCAAGCGACGGCAACGTTTTAGGAGGTTTTTAAATTGATTATTTTTCTGTTGTTTCCCATGCATCCTTGGCAGGATGACAACGTATTTTATTTTCAAATAATACAGTAATAATTTTTATAAGCACATTCTTATTATAATACTAGGGACACAATTTTATTTACTAATATCAATTACTTTCTGGTTCTAATAATATTATAGCTTAAACGACGATATCTATACATTGAAAAGTAAAATTTCAGCTACATGCATAAAAAAATTGTAGCAATTTTATCGAACTTTATATTTTAAATCACTTAATATTTTAAATAAATAACTTAATATTTTAAATTAAATAAATTAAACGGCTGAAAGAATATAAACGGTAAATGTTAAAAGAAGGTAGCAAATATAGAAGTGAAAACTACATTTAAATCTGGTTAGCCGTTTATGAGATTAGCGCGTACAAACAAACAAACAAAAAATTTTAAAATTACTATTTTGTGTACAGACAGTGATCAGTTACAGATTCAATATAAGATCATAGATGTCGATAGCATTTTAGTACCTTCTGACATTTGGTACTAACAAGTCATAATTGCTCTGTATGCCACTTTCTTATAACTTCCTGTGCTTAGATTGCTAGCAGTATATTGTTCCTGGGTTGACGTTTAAGTTTTAGTTTTAATTGCATTTATTTGTTTTGTATTTCTTTGGCGGTTTCCGTGCGACACAACTATTATTTAAATTGAAACGAATTATATCTTTCATTTTATAAATATGAATTGTTAAGGAATTTCTAATTAAATTATATTAAAATATCTCTACTTGCAGGCAGTGAATAATTTAATTTTGTTTTAATTTAAAATATCATTCAAAACATAAATGGAAAATGAGAGCCAAGTTAAATGTCAAGTAATACCTCGATTTCGAGTTCATTGACAAAACAGTGTGATCTATATGGCTGATTTCTTTCTTTAGTCGAGATAAAAATCAAGCTTTAAATTACACTTGGCTGTTTTTTCGACTAATTTTACATACACGTACTTCATTATATATAAAGTTACAGTATTTAAAAGTTGAATTATTATTATTATAAGCAGTTATATATCAATAACTGCTTACAATAATAACATTTCAACAATATAACTTCCATTGTTGCACTTTTAAGCTAGAGAGCTTTATGTCCTAAATGCATGTAAAATAATTCACGAATCAAGTCAAGTATTTTAGCTCAAAAGTAGCTTGGAATGATTCGTGTAAAAATTTCAAGTTATTTAACTTGGCTGTATACGCTAGTGCGTGGCTTGATAAAAGGGAATAATTATGTTTTATATATACATACCTCGACATAGAAATGTGTATGAAAAGATTTGTTAATGCTAAAGAACGAGTAGTAACTTTAGAGAAACATGAGAAAGGCTGTCGATAAGTCGCAATTCGGCGAAAATGGGGAATGGAAGTTTCTAATTTGATCAGAGTGTCTAAACACCCTCAGGATACAGCGTTAAACAAAAAAAAAAACAACAATATTATAAATAACATATCAGATTTGACAATAAATAGGAAAAATCAATAAAGTTATACCTATTTACACTTTTACATCCATACCATCAGTATGATAGTACGATCGATAACATACTCAAATATTCACACAATATACATTATTACAATTTAATTTGATCGCCACATTTTATTCTAGCTACGTACGAGGGCGTCGTCGTGTGAATTCGCATACTTTTTCGCTAAGTCCCTTTTTTGCCGCCGCGGGCTGAGTGGGGCCGGGTATTAAAACTTGTATCGGATTAGACGAAATTACTAAGTGGATAGAGTTAAGTGTGTGCCCGTGGAGTGGAGAGTGGAGGGGCGCGGCCGTAATCGGAACTACGAGCGGTATTGCTTTTTAAAACTGTGTCGTTTAAATTTTATTAAGCACTTTTTATATGAGCTTTATCGTAAATAAATGTGACATTTTTCCTGACGTATGCGCATATAATTATGTAGATTTGATTCTCATACAAATATTTTAATTTTATTTCTCTAATTTAGGACAAAAGGTAGTGTCAATTCAGTTACAAATTCCATAAATTTAACGTTGCATAGGTAATAAAAAATTATATATCTTTAATTGAAGAAATAGATTTTATTATTGCTAACTGCATTCAGAATATGTATGTATTTGGGCTGTATGATTTGTATACAATAATTATAAATAGTTTAACAACGTTAATTTATCTTACATATATTTTTATATGTAAGATAAATTAACGTTGTTACATTATTCATATTTTTCTTTTTTTAGCTTCACGCTGTACTAACAGAGTAGGCAGAACGAACTTGAGAATGCTCCGTTCTGTTCGCCATTTTCCGCCGAATTTGTGACATTGCGTTTTAAATGGTATCAACGCCGCGCTTTACCTTCTTACCAGAGAGAAGAAATGAACATATTAATTATCTCATTGGAAAATATTAAATATACTCATAATCTGTTGTTTACAGTCACAAATTTGCCACTGCGCCACAACAGGCATTAAACAACACTATTCATTCCAGTAAATAAATTTTAACTTATTACGCTATAACACAAACGTTTTAAACTAAACTTTCGCGTCATCGCTACGTAATCACTCGTTGAGACGATCTTACGTTGAATAAAAGATGGCGGACACGTGTGTCTAATGCACTCATCAATTATTACGCGATCCAATCCCACCCAGATCCCAGATCCCTGATCCCGGAGTTTTGATAAGGACTAAGCTTAAGATTATGTTTTCATTATCTGTGCTTGTGCTTTTTGTTTATGGCAAGAAATCGGAGGAAACTTGGGAACCTAATTTTAAGGCACTCCGTTCTGTTCTGCACTTCCTTTTCTGTTCGAATTTGAGCATGTTAAGTGGTTGTATTAACTTTTCGATAGTAAGTCTCTAAGTTTCATTTAGATTGTGAAAAAATACTTATTTGGATTTTTTCGCATCGTGTAATAATAAATAATTTTTAATATTTTTCTTAATTTTAACATAAATAATAATTTTAACAATATTATTGGAAATGTCCTCATTTAAAACAGTATTGCTTATAACTGCTTCGTATTTAGCAAAATTTGTAAAAGTTTAAAATATTATTTTATATTATTTTAAAAAGTATAAGTATAGATATAACAATAATTTTATAAAACAATAATATTTTCATATTAATAATTACAGTAAATTTTGTTAAAATTCAGACATAGAAAGAAAAAGAGGTGTAATTTTTAACTTAACTCTTAACTTGTCTTGTAAACAGAATAAAAAACTTTTCAAATTAAAAACTATAAATACGTCCATAGATATAAATATTTCTATTATTAATAAAAAAAATAATTATATAAAACATTATTTTTAGACATGAACAGAAATTGCAAAGGACCGCTTAGCATTCTCAAGCAGACTAAATAAAAAATCTATTACGTTACTTACAAATAGACGAAACTAACCGCAAACTCTTCATGCAAAATAACGTTGAACTGCAGTAAGGGTCCTCGTCTGGTCAAACACGCCTTGTAATTTGATTGAGTCCCATTAAAACCAGGATAAAAAATCATTCAAATTGTAAAAATACTACAATTTTAAACTTTATTGCATATGGCATAAGGAAGAGTGAGATTTTGTGAAACGAAAAGTGTGGTAACTTCTAAGTCCAACTCTGTACCCTTTAGATGGCACATTCAAATCGAACTGAATTTAGTGTTTGCACTGGTTTTTTCAAGCGTATATCAGATTTTTTTCGTGTTTGTACGTAGATTTGTAATATCGTTTTCCTTTTGGGAATGTTGTTTAAGCGTTGCTTTTCTTTACACTGGCAGCGATCGCCGCTCGGCTGAGCTTTTGTATACATATATACGCAGTCTATCACTGAAATATGTTGGACCTCATATTGATAGCTAACTTACAAGATAGACTTTTTGTATAACTCCTTAATAATTATGTCGTATAAAAGTGACGAGTTCTATTGATTTTTTTGCTGGTTCAAGCTGTATCCCGCACTTAGCAGGGTAGGCAGTAGGAACCTGAGAACCTAATGTAAAGACACTCTGTTCGTTTCCCCTTTACGCTTTCAATTTACGGTGAATTTAAGGTATTGCGAGTTGAGCGGCGGAACTCAACATCCGCTTTGCCTTGTTCCCAGAGCGAAGAATTGAAAATGTTAAAAATATCAATTGCAAATTTTAAATATTTAATTTCTTCCAGTGGGGATCGAACCCACAACCTCTCGCTTTTAAAGTCACACGCTTGTGCCGCTTGTGCCTACAATTAGGCAGGACAAATTTAAGTTCACCCAATGAAAATTAATTTTGTATACTTTCTATACTTCTAATATTATTTCTCATATCTCTTTTTAATGGTGCTTAGACTAGTTAAATGAAGTAGAAAAAATCAAATTTATATCTTCTCTAAAATTTTGCCTTTGGCATTACATACTTCTTATAGGTATATATTTAGCTACTCAATATTATTAAATTAACAAAGGAAATATTTTAGGATATATATAAAAATTCACACTAAAAACTAATGTGTTCATTAAAACTGTTCAAATTAGACTACATACATTATCTTAAAGTTGCGCGAAATAACCGAGAACAACCAAAATCCACCACTGCGGCGTAAGTTAATGACCAATTGAACAGATTGCTACATTCTTGACAAGGACGAATTCTGTATAAACATAGGAATATCTCAATTTTCTCAGAGAATTGGCTAATCTATCCGATGCCAATACGAATGGGGTCCCCGGAAACAAACAGCTGTTTAACGAAACAAATAAGACCTCGCCATACTACTTATCAACCTTATACGGACCCTAAAATGCTATTGTCATGTTGGTATTACGTGTTGCGATGAGAATTGCAATCAGGAAGAAAGGTAAATGTGTTCAAAATATTCTTTTTTATATTAAAATTAGCCTGAGAGGCTGCTTATGAGGCCTGTCGTGGCGCAGCGGCACAAGAGTGTGACTGTAACCGACAGGTTCTGGGTTCGATCCCCAGTCGAGGAAATGAAATATTAAATATTTTCAATTTAAATATTTAATGTTCCATTTCTTCGCTCTGGTAATAAGGCAAAAAGCGCGGCGGTTGAATTCCGCCACTCAACAAGCAATGCCTCAAATTCGGCGGAAAGTGGGGAACGGAAGTGGAACGGAGTGTCTTTACACTAGGTTCCCGAGTTCCCTCTGCCTACCCTGCCTAGTGCGGGATACAGCGTGAAGCTAAAAAAAAAAAAAATTAGCTACCCGCCCGCGGTTACGCTGCTTGAATTATATTATTTTATTTACTTATAAATGAAAAAAATGTGTTATATTTCAATTATGGCGGACTAAATATTTTATATTGATATATCTCTTTCAATTTTTAACCAAACACTTTTAACAAACATTAAATGTTGAAGGATGTTTCTAAAATATAATAGTAAAAACTACATTTGTATCTGGTTAGCTGTTTCTGTAATAAGCGCGTACAAACGCGCATACAAAAAGACAAAAAAATAAAATAAAATCACTATTTTGCTTTGGTTTGATTTTTGTTCCAATATTTATTTGTTATAATAAAAAATATAAAAACTCACACGTAAAAATTTTAATTAACAGTTAGAAAAATAGTTTTTGCTATCTATTGTGATATACTAGTAGTTGTTAGTATGTGTCACTATCGAGCAAGCGATGACTTAAATAAAATAAAAGTAAATTCTATTTATAAAGTTCAAGTAAAATAACGTAATAAACACGTTTCGTGTATTTCGTTATCTTCAGGCGTCTTAATCACGGTCTGGTGGCCATTACTCAGCGGCGGCTAATTGCCACATTTGTAGGTCGCAAACTAGCGGCCCCGGGGCTCTGAACAATGGGCACCTGCGAACTTGGGTTTCGCTATATTATATAAAGTTTCTATTTAGATTTTGATATATTTTAACAATGGAAATTGTTCGTCATCGTGTGAAATGTTAGTCTTGGTGTTAGTCTTAGTCTTAGTTTGATAGGGATTATGTTACCTTTGTTAAGGTAAATATAAAAATTGTGATCAAATCCAATTCAATGATTAATATGTAAATTAATTTTACTGAGAAAATTTATTCAGTTATTTAATACATTTAAAATAAGTAGTAATATAAAAATAAATGTTGCTCTATATGTTAGTGCTTTACGGTTTTCTGGTTAAGCGCTTACCTACCTATATAATTGTATAATATTATATAAAATGTTATAGATTTTACTAAAATTAATAATGCTATGGTGGTACATTTTATCATGCGTATAATACGATGATTTATTTTACGAATGTGGGTTTTGTTGTATTTTGTTTTTTTTTTAAACTTATTGGGTTGCCCCGCATACAGTATGGTAATTAGAGAGACTTTAGCATCAAGATACTTTCTCCACTAGAGATGACGAAATGTACTTTGCTTAAAACGTCAAAGAAATAAAAAAAATAAAAGTTCACTATTTTTAAAGTGTTATTCCACACTTAAGAAATAAAAATGCTAAATTTAAAACGTATAAAAATTTATAAAACTTTATAAAAATTTATAAAAATCTTGCGTTGTTCATATTTTTATACGTTTTTAAATTAAAAAAGAATACTTCCCAATATTGAGATCGAACCTGTAACCATCGTATTTATAGTGCTCACTGTGCTACGACAAATAGTGTTTTGTTAAATTGAAATATTTGCTTAACAACAT
Organism: Eueides isabella; assembly: GCA_019049475.1. NCBI lineage: Eukaryota > Metazoa > Arthropoda > Insecta > Lepidoptera > Nymphalidae > Eueides > Eueides isabella. The sequence continues at coordinate 7,201,532 of CM032405.1, forward strand.
ACAAATTGTAATATTTTTTTATACTACATTAAGCATAACTATTAAAGTATACCTAATGAAATATAATCATTTTAAATATTCACCGTTTCACTAAACCCTTAGTTCAGATGCGTCATGAACTTTTATGCAAAAGGTAATATTTATGAGATCCCTTACACCGTGAGCTTCAAGCATTACCACCTTGTAATATACGGAGGTGGCAACGGCAGCGAGATTGGCTCATTAATTTAACAGCGCGCAACACTTAAGCCAGGCGCGCCAACATTTTACCAAATCAAGTGCTGGGAACATCCCTAAAGGTGGTGCTAGATGGATTATTTTATTATATATGGTATTTTTTTTAAATAAATATTAGAATATAATTTTTGTAACCGAATAGCGATAGCCAGAGAGAAAATATTTTCCACTTCTCATTAATTAGGTGTCAATCATGCGCTTTGCCGATTGAGCAGAGAAAATAAAAAAAATAAAATATTAGTTCCTCCGAGTGAGAAACGAATCCACAACCACCGTGTTTGCTAGCAGACTTATTTCCACTGCGCCACGACAGCTTTCTAACGTTGTTGTTGGGTAATATACTGTTTTTTTTGTGGAACAACATAATTCCTCGATCCTCGATTCGGATGGATGGATTATAGCAGATTCATTATTTCTAAACTTCATGCAACGTTATGAAGTGTAGTTGGTATTTAATAAAATACGTTATTAGTAGAAAGAATATAAGTTACAGCTAAAAGTGGTTTTACATTTAATTGCCAAATTTTATACATTTTTAGAGTTCCGTCCGTACTCAAACAAACAGAAATTCAGTTTAGTTCTAAGACTCTGCCGTTTGTCTTTTCGTCTAGCCGTCTGTTACCAGGGTGTATTTCATGAACCGTAATAGATCAACAGTTGAAATTAATTTTGTTGTCATTATAACGACCAAAACTAAAAACAGTAAATATTTGAAGGAGTTCTGTACAATAGATGTGATAATCTTCATGTTTTTAAAGATAACGGGAACCTACATACGTAAGTTCGACATCACATTTAGCCAGTTTATTGTTTATATAAAGACAACTGCAAAAGTCAAAAAAAAAAAAAGAAAAAAAAATATATAAATCATCGTGTAGAAACGGCACTATCTCTATTGTTGTCACAGTTAATTTGTACACAGCTCCCATAATATAGGCATCAAAATTGCGTACCAACACTTGTTTTAAGTAATCTCGTGTTGGTTAATTAATGTCTCATTTATATCTTTAATTGCGTATAATTTGAATAGAAAATGTTAAGAGTAATATTAAAAAAGAAGAAAGTAATTAATTACGCGTAGTATTAGTATCTATACTTATAAATCTGTAACCGATCACTGTCTGTACATGGAAAATATATAGAAAAGACCCTTAGGAGACGTTTGTTAATGTAGTAGCGACCAAAATAGTGATTTTTGTAATTTTTTGTACGCGCTAATCTCAGAAACGGCTAACCAGATTTAAATGCATGTTTGGAAACCTTCGTTTAACATTTGGCGCTTGTTTTATTAAAATCGGTTAATAAATAAAGAACTTTACAAAATTTGTACAATTTTTTTAGCGTACATTTTTTACATTTTCAATGTAGGTATAGATATTTTCTTAAAAGTGATAATGTTATAAGAACAAGAAAGTGAAAATTACTAAATAAAATACTGTAATTCAAGCGGCCGAAGCTCCGCGCGCAGTTAATTAAATAAATTACTTGATTTATTTTAAGTTAATTTGAAAAATTGTAGAAAATCCCTATGGTTATCGATTCGATTCCCACTTGAAGATGAGAATTGTTTTTTTTTACCTGCTTTGGTATGACACAGTTTGGCGTTTAGCCCCGACTAGAATTGGAGCGGAGATCGAAGCCAAATACCGTCACTCACATCTTATAGATTTTAAAAAATATGATTTTTCTATCAATACACAGTTATTTTCTAATAATTGCCATTTGCATAATTATCACCTCACCCATTATCATTATAATAAATTCTACATCTATACCAATATAATAAAGCCGAATTGAATAAAAAAAACTTTTTGAATAATCCATGTAGGTACATTACGTAAAAGTTTTCTATACATACATATATATTTCCTCAAACACATTTCTTGGTTCCTACTATATAACTATGCGAGCATATATAGAGTATAAAGTCAGAACTAAAAGCTAGTATCTACTTAAAATAAAATCCTCACAAATTCAATCGTTAATTTTTAATTTTTTAAATCCCAAAGTGACTGTTAGCTTATAATAGTGCAGTTTAATGTCATTAAGAGTAAATAGCTTATAAACAAGTTCGAAGTTCGCTGTTTGCCCCGGGGAGGGATTGCGAACACGTGTCCGATGGCTACACCATTGTTTGCGATAATAAAAAATTAAAACATGTTCTTTGTCATATGATTTTAAGATAATATGATGGCAATTTGAATATTTGAGAATATTGTGGTAATGATTACAGCTTTTTTTACTATTTATTTGTAATCTTTTTTGTTATTTTATTAGTTTCAAGCTATAGCGTGAAACTCGGGATATATCCCGAACAAAGTAAAGTACACACTGTGCCCAATTTTTGAAAATTTTGTGGGTAAATGTAAATAATATTTTTTTCCTAATGTATATCGAACACGCAACTGTCGCGCATACATTTTTCTTCTTCACGTTGTATCCCGCACATAAAGGTAGAGTACTTGGGAACTTGTGACCCAAGTGGTGGTAGACTCTCTGTTCTGTTCAGCACTTTCTATTCTTTCTTTTCTTTCTTTGGGGCATTACGTGTTATGTGGCAGAAAAAGATTAAATATTTATTTCCTCTAATGGGGATCGAGCCAAGGACCTGTCGCATTTACAGTCACAAAATCAAAATTCAAATTCAAATATTTTACTTCAATATAAGAAGTTACAAGCTTCGTTTTTTGAACGTCAAACAATTTACCACCAGTTCACTAAAGTTACTGCCTCAGACCTGAGAAGAACCGGCGAAAAAACTTAGCGGGACATGTCTTTTTTTTATCAAACATTTTAGATCATATAATTAGTATGTGTCAATGATAAATTTAAAATAGCCTGGAGCGAACATTTTATTCCCAAAGTGTGTTAATATTTATAAAATCATTAATATGGTAATAAAATTTAACACACAAACGTCTTTTCACAACTTTTTTAAATTGTGAAATAGAACATTCTCGGACGTTTTCTGGGATCCTATTGTAAAAGCGTACACCCTGACCCATAAAAGAATTACGGACTTGATGCAATCGAGTCATAGGTGCACTACTACACGCTTGTGCCCCTGCGCTACGACACACCTCACAAATAGTAGAATAAGTTTAAAAAAATATTTAGATAAAAGTGTAAATTTTAATAACTAAAGTAAACTGAACTCTACTAAGTATACTTTTTTATTACTATCAATAAAATAAAATTCACCATAAAAGAAATAGTTCAAACTACTTTGTAATCTTGATTAATGATAGAGCGCAGTGATGTCTAAAATTGTATCGGTTATGTTTCATTAATTTATCAGATTTGTCGACTAACGTTCGTCTTAATTCATTAATATGGATTACTTTAGTTTATTTTAAGGGTTATATTGAAAAAAAAATACAATTTTATTCCCATATGCATGACAGAGTGAGTAAAGTTAATGTTAAGGCACTCCGGTTTTGAACTATTTTTATTATTATTAATTTTATCAATATTTAAAAAAAAGTGGATTCACTCTGGTAATCAGGCAAAGTTCGGCGTTAAATTCCGCCACTCATCACAAAAAGCCACACGAACTCAGCGATCTAAGTGCCCTAACACGCGAGATACAGCGAAAAACTAAAAAAATAAATCCCATATTTTTGATTTAATACAGAATCTTAGTTTTTTAATGCAATCAATTCCCTTTACATTTTATAAGAACCTCCGCCTAGGCCAAATAAAACGAAAAATAACCGCTTTAATCATTTTAAAGACGACAAAACGCAAACTAATTCATTGCAGCATTTACGTTATACAAATACAAACAGTGTCGCGGTATTGTCATATAATGTAACATTTAAAACGATCATAACACCCTACTCCTTAGAGAGTTGGTAGTTATTCTTAATGACAGGCGTTTACATCGGATCCATATGGCACAGAGTTTTATCAGCGAGACATATTATGGCCTCTACAAACTGCATATTCCTACTTAATAATAATATTTTTTTCACGCTGTATCCCGCACGTGGCAGGGTAGGCAGAGGGAACTTAGCAAGCTAGTGTTAAGACACTCCGTACAGTCCCACATTTTACACTATGTTTTACACTATGTTTAATATAGACAAATTACATAATGAAACGAATTAAAGATTTATGAATGAAGTTGACTATTATTTATATTATTTGTAATAGTCGAGCTTGTGATGAAATAAGCATAATCCTTATTCTAGACAGTAGTCTAGTTATAGGTTCGATCGAGTGAAAAATACAGCAATTTTATTTAATCAGAAAATTTTTTTTTTTTCTAAATAAAATCTTCTAACATAACATTTTTTTAATAATGTTGAAGTATTAATGTTCGCAGCTTCCAATTTGATATAAGCGACAAGTGTTTTGCGGCCCCTGCATAAAATAATAAGGTCCTCAGGGGTCGATTTGTTGCAAAATATAGCTGATTAGATAAGATACGCGCAATTGTGACACCATTTGGTAATCTCGAACCAAATGTGCGAAGTTTAACACCAAGAGAAGGCTGATAAAATATGCAACATATATTTGAAACAGTACCTATGAGCGCAATAGGTACACCAATTAAAGGTATTTCTTTTTCTCTAGCTTCACGATTTCAATAAAACAAACACTGAATGTTTCTGAGCCGCACTAACGCATCAGACAATAATTTAATTTATTACTATTTTGGACTCTGTTAAATTATCATATGTCCCATATAAGATTTTTTTTAAATGTCTTTCATGTACAGACGGTTGCAGATTTATTATAAGTAAAGAAAGTATAACAACAAATAATATATAACGTTCCTTTTAACGTTCCGTTTAATAACAACGTACGTAGAGAACTTCAACAATATATAAACTAAGTATACACAATATTAAAGTAACAAAACACGCTCATTTACAGGCGTTTAAAACACTACACATGCGAGAATGTAAACGCATTAATTATACTAATTATGAGCGTAATAAAGCCGTATTGTCTGGTCGGACAATTACCTCGTAGGTCATAAATTGACTCGCGAATATTTAATAATAATTGCCTTGCCTTTGTTTAAAGGGGTGGTTTGCCCAACCCCCCTTTGTAGCGTCAGCATAAGCAGTCTTTAGTAGTTTACGTTTATGATGCATATATTTCTTAATCGTATTTCGCGTTATGTTTCTATGTAGTTATTAATCTTCTTAATATATCTCTAATAGGTTTTTAACCTCTTATGTAAAAGTTAAATTTATTAATGAAAAAATACCATTTTGAAGATCTAAGGTCTTTCTTTGTATATTTTGGATGTTTTAGAGACCACCGTGATGTTATAGCATAAAAGGGAAAATGTAAACGTAACATTTGCGGACTCAATTTCCATTGGGGAGATTAAAATATTTATATTTTCGCTCTTGCAAGGAGGCAAAGCTCGGCGTTGAGCTCCATTTAACTGTGGTAAATAGTGGAGCCCAACGCCTATGAAATTGCAGATGGCGGGGGAGGGCAGTATGGTAATAGGAATGGAGTGCCTTAACAATAGGTTCCTATGTTTCCTCTGACTAGTGAAATGTTTTGAGTTTTTTTTAAAATAAAACGTGAAGCCAAAAAAATAATACTATGTATAAAGAAACGGTAAAAATTAAACTTAAATGTTATAAAAATATCTCTTAGTATCTAAAGATATTTTTATGACATTTAAAGTAATAATTTAAGTGTTTTTACAGAATAATAATATATTAATATATTTTTTTTATTTATTTAAAGCACGCAAAATTTAAAATGTTGCTAGCTTTCAATGATACCTACTTAAAAAAGAAACTAAAAAAGAATGTCATTTCATTGAACGTTAAAAATAATAATTAATATTAACTCACTAACCGTACATTTCGGATCCGGGTACAGCGTTAAGCCGGTTATGAGCAGCCGGTAATGACGGTGTCATTTGCGCGGTGAATTATAATTGGACCGATAACGCCCACCCCCCTCCACTAATGGACAAGTTAATTTAACCTCCCAGTCGGGTATCTACAATCAGGTGGTATTTATACTTATATATATATATATATAGAATAACTGTGTATATATATATAAAGTTTTGCGTTGAGAGGCATGTCGTGGCGCAGGGGCATATGTTTGTGACTACAGACTGTTGGTTCGATCCCATCTCGAAGAAATGATAATTTTATATTTTTAAATAAAATATTAAATATTTTCACTTCTTCGCTCTAGTAACAAGGCAAAACAAGTAATAAGAACATCGACAAAAAAACAAGTAATAAGTAACGAAACAAGTAACGTAACTCTATATTCGGCTGAAAGAGAGGAGAACAGAGTGTCTTAACTTAAAGTCTTTTTTACTTTTCCCTAAAGAACTTACGTTTACTTTAAGGATATTTACCAACAGTATACACCAATTTAGTTAATTTAATGTTAATAGAAGATTGAAAAATTAAAAGTTTACATAATATACATTACAAGGGCCGTAGAAAATAAACACCTAATTAAAAATGAGCTCATTTAATACACAATTTTTTAATGGAATTATGTAATTCTTACAAATCGTTCCTAATTGTAATTTTCAGTTTTAAAAGTTAATTTCGTAGAGCATGGCGCTCCGTTTTTTTGGCTACGCTGCTACGTTATATATATTATAGAGATTTTTTTAAAAGTTTGAAGTAGTTTTAAAGTAAAAAAAAAATACGTAACAGATTCATATTTAACGTTAAATTAAAGCCAAATAGAGCCAAATAGAATATTTTTTATAAGTTTTTAAAATAAGTATTATGTCGTCAGGCTAAAATAATAATAATAAATACTCAATCATCATACAATCTATCAACAAGTTTCTTAACAAGCTTTCTTCCTAGTCCTGATTGCATGTAGAATCAAGAAGGAAAATATGTGTCATCATGTAAAACTGCACCTCTTCCAAATAGATTTTAGTAACAATGCAGTAGCATATAATTACAACAAATGTCTAAATCCTTGAATATTTATTAACTTCATCAACAGCAGGTGAGATACAATATATGAGCACGTGCGGGGCCACGTGGCCAAAATGATGTAATTTCTCACCCCAGTGATCTTGTAGGGGGTCTTTGTCACTACTATGTTACAGATTCTGTGTATTAGATAGTTATGGCACCTGTCCATATAACTGTAATTTTGTATAGTATAGCATAGCATCCATTTTTTTTAAATAAATTATACAAATTTAACTTCAGGTTTTATACCACGATACGCAAAGATAGCTAGTATTGAGATTATAATATATGTTGAATTAAAAAGCTTTCAAAGTCTATACTTATATTAAACCCGTAAAAGATTATTGATTGCTTATGAAAGATATATTGAAAACAATCTTATAGAGGACGTCTTTTGATTTAATAGGGCCCAAAATAGTGATTCTTAAATTTTTGCCTGTCTGTCTGCTTTTGTACGCGCTAATTTCAGAAACGGCTAAACGATTTAAAATGCAGTCTTCTATAACATGGTTTGGCAACATTCCCTTACATTTAGTGTTAGTTTTACTTAAATCGTAAATAAAAGTCAATAAATATATCTATTTAAAGTATTAAGTTTGACAAAATTGTTACGATTTTTTTACTTATTTAGCCACAATTTTAGTTATAACATTATCTTAAAAGTGATAATTTTGAACAAGAAATTAATAAACAAAATAGAAGTGTAATTCAAGCGGGCGTAGCCGCGGGTGGCTAGTATAAAATATACCTAATAGCGACAGCCGCTCTGTGTTACATTCTTTTTATGGACACCTGTTAAAGATTACAATTACTCGTACAGAGTCAGTGAACATTTATAACGGTATATCTATAATGTTCCTAAAGGTATATAAAATGGACAATTTTTTAAGGATGCTCATTTTAAAAATCTAAAGGCTACTTTGTTAAATGCTGATAAAGGCACAATACGATTACTGGCTCAAAAAGTGACATTAAAACGTGAAAATATTAATAAAATTAAATTTGTTTTAAATTATGAATTTATTTACAAAAAACTAAAACGTATATTTATTAATATAAAATAAATTATTATAAATATAATTTTTCTGCTTATTTATGCGGCTTTGAGTTCCGGCTTTCAATACGCAAGGACTCAAATTCGTTTAATCGCTTCGTATATATGTTATTTGATTGTCTATATTTTGAGTTAAAAAATAACGATAGTGAGTTATAATATAGAATTACAATGTCAAAGTGCTTTTTAATATTTCATTTTCTTGTTATTAAATTCAAATTCAAAATATTCTTATTAAAATAGGCTTTAGCAAGCACTTTTGAATCGTCACGAACATAAAATAACCATTAGTTTCGTCATCAGCTTTTTGTATCGCCGCACGTAGCAAAGTAGGAAAAAGCAGGTTTTCGATCCTGGGAACTTGTGTTTTCCTAGAGATCAACAAAAAAAATCCTCCCAAGATACAATTGTCCACTTTAAGACCGAAAACCTAATCATTTATATGGCAGCTTTGTATTACAATGCTGTGAAACATAGATGCAGAGTAAAACCAAGAATATCAAAACATTTTTAGTTTAAAAAATAATATTGTACATTCCGGAAATAATTAATCAGTATTCTCTTATATCATGGATTACGCAATCATTGTCGCTTGATAATTATAAAAGACAAAACATATAAGATGAGATAATTACGAGAAAATCTTCTTCGAATTGTATCATGATATTAATTTTGCTTACACTTACATAGGGAATCCTTGAATTTTCCTTTCATATTCACAATGAGCAGTCAAGCAAAGCGTAAATTTGTAACAGTTAATAAATAAAGCTATTCTATAAACGGCGTCCGCTCGCGCGGCGCGTGTGACGTTAATCCGTTACCGATTTCCCGCCAATTAGCCGTCGCCTAGCGACCGCTGCCATGACGGATGCTACGTCATTTTAACTAAATATCCCACAGACTATATTTTATATATTTTATATAAATTTGTTTTCATCTATTTAGATTTAATTTAATTTAATGTGTCTTATTTTTTTTTCTTTTTGCTTTTGAGTCAATAATAAATAAAGTATAAGGGGTTTTGTTTAAAAAATATGTAAATGGCCATCTTTATTAATTGTGCGCAACATAAGAGAAAAAAGTATGTTATCTTAACTAAGTACTATGTTTTTTTTCTTAAAGCTATATTCAGAGTGAAAATTACTCTACTAGCCAAAACATTGATAAAATAATAATTTAGTACAGTTATTAGTATTCCATAAGCAGAGCTCATTCGCTTCACGCAACGTGTGTCGTTAATCTGTCGCACATTTCCACTTTCCAGCAAATTAATTGTTGATCTACTACAACCTCTGCTTATTGTAGATGTGTTATGGATTGGAGTTTACTTAATTAATTATTTAATAATAGTTTTTATTCAAATTAATTGTAAATTATATTATAAATATTAGTAAAATATTTTTTAACTTTCATTACTTATTTTCCTTCGCATAGATAATCTATAAGAATAATAGTAATGCTGTACTTTTACGTCTAATGCCAACATTGAGTTTAGTAATTACCCCGTGTAAGAATTGGCATTAATTCGAATTCCGCTATGTTTCCTTTTAATTTATACCTAATATATTAAAATATCAGTAACAAAAATTGAAATTTATCATCTGGCAATTTCCAAAGTACTAGGTACTGTATTCCAATTTAAATCTTTCATCCGATCTAGAGTTCATATATCAGTAACCACATTCATTCTTTATAAATAGATACATTAAGAAAAAATTACAACATTCACATATTAAAAAATCCTTCGCAAATCGTTACAGCAATGTTTTTGTACAAACATCGAAGTAAAATATTCACACACCGTCCGCCGCGATCACAGCCGCAGATTAAACTATTAACAAAACTGCACTACCCGCACCGAATGCAAATAACGGTTAAAATCCATAAACCGATACAGAATCAACATTTCCATATTCACGTAAAGTAACATATTTTTTTTGTTAAGCTTTCATGAAATTAACTAAAATAACAAAGACATGGAGGCCGTTGTAGCGCAGGGGCACAAACATAAAATATGAACACGACGGCGGTAGTTTCGATTCTGTTATTTCCATGAACTACAACTTTTAGCATTTTCCTTTTTTTTTACTCTAGTACCAAAGCAAACACCAGCGTGACTCAACACTCAATGCTTCGAGAATAAAGTGGGGAACAAAACTGTCTTAACGGTCTTTTAATACTAACTACCTCTCTGTTGTAGGTGTATATTACAATGATATTATTTCTTAAGCTTGATAAATATATCATAATAATGTTATTATCATTACTTACTTATGACATCATAGATAACAAAAGCAGCCAGTAAAGGCAATGGAATTGAATTATTATTACAAAATTATCATTATTATTAGTCATATAAAAAGAATTGGATGGAAATTAATATACTTTTCGACAAATTTGTCATTACATAACTTCCTTCTGATATGACACATCTCACATCTATGCCAATCTGGAAAAGAGGAATGTGTCATAGTTTGTTTTTGACTGATTGTACTTCTCTATCGTTTGTTCCGCTGTCCCGCTTGCGCGCTTAGGTCAAGAAGAACGTGACAATTTTTCAAACGTGCATAAATTGATACACGCCGGTTTTGTCAATTTATAAGACGTTATCACGACAAAAATTAAATCGCTAACGTATATAAGATATAAAATAATATGTTCTGCAAATTATTTATTTATGTAAAAATAAATCAATACTGTACATCACTACAATCACAATCGTTGTTTATACCAGTCAAACGACGAGTACTAAACACTGGGATATTCAAAACCAAAGCGTAATAAATTTAATTACAGTCCAAACAGAAGCATCTTTGCTCACACACACGTTCATAGGTATGATAAAAAACCATAAAAACAAAACTAGTTATCAAGTCTATTCAATCAACGTATCTGCTAAGTCGGATGTTTTTAATTCGCACGGGACAGCTCTCACATACATTTGCGTCTGCCGGATTAGAACCCGCGTCCCACTGTACTATACAGGTGGTTCGATTGCGAATCGGATTTAGTATGGACATGTGTAAAGAGGAAAAGACAAAACGATAACGGTTTAAAGAAATTGATACTTTCGGGTTTCTATCATCAAGTGTTTTTTTATTGTTTGTTTATTTGTAGTAGGTAAGTGCTTAATTGAATAGGAAATTTAAAAATTTAAAATATTACTAGACCGAATAATTATTAACTTATTTATTAGACTAAAAATACAAAATGTCAAATAAAATGTCAAATGCAATTTTTCCAATATGATCAGTAAAATATTACTAGATTTTGTTGATATGACACAAGTGAAAGAGATAGATACTTTTATAACTAAACAATATTATTATCTAATAAATAAATATTATTTACCCATTAAATATTTTAAAACAGCCTGTATAACGGAGACCCATTTAAATTGATATAAATTAATCCTTTAGCAATGTGCCCCTCAAGAAAGAAATCCCATTAGGTCCAGATTCGATTAACGTTTTAACAGGACACCCTCGCCCCTCGTGTCTTGAATGCTTAGACTGTCCACTTTATATTGCGTCAATAGTAACTATAGGAGGACTAAGGAATAGGTAAGGATAAGATACTACTTATATTTATAAGTATTTAATTAATATTTACAATATATTTTATTATACCAAAAATATTGTTTTAATCTGACTGAACTTACTTTGTTAACTTACTTAGTTAACTTAGATAACGTAGAAAGTGCTAGTCTATATTCCACGTGTAAGTACATATTTTATGTTCAAATTCATATATTTTTTTTTAAAAAACATTAATTTTAGTTATCTTTCAAATATCATATACTTATATTTTCATCAAAAAGTATATATACCACTCTGTTATTAAGATAAATAAAAAAAAGTTAAACAATTTTTAGTTTTTCACGTTTACGACAGTCAATTTATTTTATTAAAACGTATTACAAAATAATTTTAATTATGTTATTCACAAAATCTTATTTCTCTTAATATCTTTCACGTATTCTACAAATCAAAACATCTACACTAGATAAGCTAGCTTGATAGTGATTGGACGCAATCGATAGCCCTCCGAATCTCAAATCTCCAGAGACGGCGACCGCAGAAATTGATTCTATTGTGGAAGCACCACTGAATGGGGACCAGCGCAGTTGTCCACAAATTTATAGTTCCACAATATGACGACAACAACAGCATTGCGATTACGAAAATCTGATTAAAATAATGTCTATTTAGTTTATTGATGGCGGTGTTTAGATATGTTTTTGTTTTTGTAGCTGTGTGAAGATGTAAAGAGCTCTATAAAATTATGTTTTATACTAATAAAATGTTGTCACTAGATAACAAGGGTGGTTTTGTAATATCAAACAGATATTCGTATATTTTTAAGCTTTTATTTACCATCTTATTTATATATCAGCATAACACGAATCCACATAAACACGAATTGATCCGAAAATCGTAGTAAATTGGGGGACGGAAAGTAGTTTATGAGAATGCGAAAAAAAGGCTTCTTCTATCTTTTCATAGCTCTTTTACATGTAAAAATAAGCTAAACTAACTATGGACGCGATAATTTTTAGTTTAATTCTGGTTAGACAAAGCTGTTGACTGTAGATATTTAATATACACAATGTCTATATTTCGTTCATTTACATAAATATTTTTGCTACTACTATCATTTTGTTATATAGGTAGATACTACGTATATATAATATTATGATGTTAAAAAAATAGCTTGCCTATTTTTAAATGCTTTCAGCGTTATTTAATCATTTATTTCTTTCTATTTAATTCAAAATGTAGAATGTATAAATATGATATTTAAATAAGGACAATATTTTAATAATAGCACAGTTACCATTTTTATTTAATCAGATCAGATATATGTATCAGTGTAAACACCTCAGTATTTATGAAAGGAGAATAAAACACATATTATATATTAAATCTATCTATATACTACAAGTACAGGCAATGATCAAACCATCAGGCGTTGGCTCGTTATATCGAAATACCCTATTATGTCACATGTCTCCCCTGGGCATATTATTTTACGTTGATTTATAGCCAGGGGACTGAGGTGCGATTTGGACGTGCGGATAATTAGTATCTTTGTATTACGTGATAATTGCTGATTTAAAATATTTGTTCATAATAATATACACTCCAAGAATATTTACTTTCTTTTTAAATTCAATAAGTATCTACGTAAAAATAATACTAGGTTAGTAGATGTTTGCTTAGATTATTTGATTGCTGTATATTTTTTTTAATACATATGACTGCTAAATGTATATCCAATCAATATATAAAGTATATAAACTTACATCGATGGTTATTTTCTTATTCAGGCTTAGATTTGCTGCACTAACCTTATATAAAACATATTATATTAAAGTGATAAAATTTTACAAATTAAAGTAAAAAATAATTTCCGTTTTGTATAAATATAATCTGTTATTGTCTATGTAATACATTAGTCTGCAATTATTAAATTGTAGGTATATTTTACGTAGAGTCAAAAGAAAATTTATAATTGCTAGGGTTAATGCAGTCATTTATCAAACCCAACGATTTGTATAACGCATTACAACATGCTAATTGAAACGTTTACGAATTTAAAATATAAAGGCGATCGCTCACGCGCGTCTAATGTTTCATTATTTGAATGTCGTATAAAGACGTCAAAACCGCGACATCAGCGCCAAAATTTAAATATTAACATTTGTTTAAATTTAACACGCAGTTAATTTTGAATAGCAAATATGTCGCTGGACGTGGAATTATAAAATTATCCCGTTTGTCTTGTTTCGGCACAATGGCAGTTTTACACGCTATTTAACAATATATATACATGATTTCTAAGCATTCACGTGGATCTAGGCTTATTTGCATAATGTATTGTGTTTTTAAATTCGATTTGAACGTATAATTTGATTATACAGCCAAGATTTATGTTCATTTACAAATTATATCCAAATATTATTAAGGATTTATTGATTCCGTAAATAATTTATTATATACAAGATCCAATATAAGAACGCTTTGTATGTTATTTAGGTACTTTTGTCAGCTTTAAGATAAATTTATTATTTAAAACATATTATTACTTATAAACAAATGACAAATGAAAAACTATTTGTAATATGTTATAGAGTTCTAAAGTTGAAAGTTCCCTTGTGAATATGTGGTCACCTAATGACAAAATAATAACAAATCATAACTGATCCATCATATAGAAACATGCGAATGACATTTTGCTAGCAATTTAGAAAATGTTATTTAATCTTAAATACATCACCACCATACACATCTTTTGTGTTATTGTACTTACATGATTTTTCATATATTGCTATTTTTTATTATATCGATAATAATAGATATAGTTTATTTTTTTATATTTAATATTTTTTAAATTGCTTTGAACGCAGAAAACTGTAATACTTGCAATTTATACAGAATTGTCAATTGTCAAAAAAAAAACTTTACTCGAACTAAAATAATATTTTCCTATATTCAAATTATTTGTAGTGATAAAAGGTAACACAAAAATTGCATATTCTGTTATTATAAATATAAAACAGTACATCAGCACGCCCGGGGGAGTTTATTAGCGATGGCGCGAGCGTCCATTATACATTTTTAACTGTATCCATATAAATTAATGTCAATACCACCCTAGCGTAATATCAATCTCGTAGTTGTTCGCGGATTACGTATAATAATATCATTTTTGTACGGTGATTCGTTCTGAATGGTGCTAGCGTACACATTACAAAGGCTCATACAGTTTTGATATTTGAAGGCAAAATAAAAAACAATATATTTATAATCTTTCTATGATTTAAAACTTAATATCAGTTATGCTTAGTTTATATTTTTTCATTACTTATAGTTGTTTATAACGTCTACATACATATTGTTGAAAAGCAGTTTAAGTGGTTTAAAAACTATACTATTGCTGTTTTAATAATCTTTTTCGTTTATCTTTTAAATTGTTCATAGCACAAAATTATTTTATTCTTATCTTTATCAAGACTAATATTTTTAGGTAACAAAGTGTTCCCCTACCGGAGGGTTGGTAAGACTGTTTCTTTATTCCATTATGTTTTAAACAGAAATGTCAAAGCTATCGGGTGGCGCAGTTATACCCTCAATATGGATTAATTACTACAAATGAATTGACTTTTGTTGTAATTGTCTTATGAAATAGAAGATTAAAATAGCTTAGTAAAGATATAAAATATATTTAATATATTTTTTTTAAATAAACTGTACACTTATAAATATCAAGTGTTTGTTGAGCCTGTAGTTAATATATTTTTGTTTAACTTTTTAGTACTTAGCAAAGACAAATAAAACATTTAATCAATTAAATACGCATCCAGTTTACAAACAGATCACTATCATTGCTTGCGGCCATAAACATAATTTTGTCAAAAAACTGGGGCGCATTGACAACATCTAATCAAATAACGAAATAAACAAGGGAGAGATTATATCATCCACGCAATCTCCCGCCAAAATTGCCATTTGATATCCTATATTTTATTTGTTAGTAGGCAGATGATATTACTCGTTAAAAAGAGGTTTCATTTTACAGCTCACCGGCATATAGTTTGGTTTTAACAATTATAAAATAAGTAGATGACGTCATTGTACATTTTTGTGTTAAAAATAATAACAATTGTATAAGCAATTATAAACAAAATAAAAATTATTTTGAACAAAATAAATCTTTTTTTTTACAGTTTCGTACATGGCAGGGTAGGCAAAAAAGGTAGAGGGAACTTGGCAACCTAGAGTAAGGACACTCCGTTCTGTTCTCTATCTTTAGCTGAATTTAAAGAATTGCGTTTTGAATGGCAGAACTTAACGCTGCTTACCCTTATTAACTAACAGAGCTAACAATTAAATTTTACAATATTTCATTTCCGTGCCATCGAATCCACAACCTGTCGCGCTTAGTCACACGCTTGTACCGTTGCGCCAAGACAGGTCTCATGATATATCTATATAATTAAAAATGTAAGTTAAAAATATTTTTATAATTAATATTAGTTTCATGTAGTTATCATAATATTTCCCACAAATTAAAACCCCTGTGTGAATGTTATTATAAAAAGATAAAACCTATACAAAGAATCCTTCTGGCATTATACCATAGAGTCATCGGCCTATTAGATTATAGCTTGCTTGGCACGTGGCGCGCATGCGTTTAACTATATTGTTTGACAGCTAAACAAACATGGCCACCGATTGCGGAATCAAATCGTTATTAATATTATATCAGCAAACACATTGTTCTTTGTGCAAATATAATTTTTGTAATTGAGATCGCTTCTTCCCCTATTATTTTGTTGAGTTTGCGTTTTGGTTTGTTTGAATTTGTGAGTTATTTCTTGAGTAAACTTTGGTACTTGGGAACCCTAACAAAAGATTAATTACTTTGATTTAGCCACTCAAGTATTATTTAATTAATTAAACATAACATTTTATATTATTCTATACCTACTTGATATGATATTGTGTGGATTCTTCAGTAAAATAAATGACAAATTAGTTTTGAAAAAATATAGCTCTTTTAACTTAAATAAGTTAGTTTTGTTAATAAAAAAATTCTGAGCGCGAGAAAGCCAGGCTCCAGAAACGTTATATTTAAAGACCAACTAAACTGAGCAGATATTGTTTTTTAATTATAATAAAACAATAATTATAAACATAAAAAGAAATGAAAATGTTAGGAAGCGTTGTAATGTTGCAAGTTTTAATGTTTTTAAACACGGCGTCTTTTATATAGATACATCATAAATACGATATTTATCGAAGCAATAGAAACGAAAATATAAAAATTAAAAAAAAAATACAAGTATAATTAATCACTTCATTAAATTCAATATTTAAGTTCCAATTTATTTTATAACAGATTATCATTTACATGCACACCATCAAAATACACGTAAAATGTGACCTATAAATTAATATCAACGATAACACTAATATTCACAGCTCAGGCATTATTTACTCACAGCAGCTAGCACGTCTATTAATTTACATACTAATTTATCTTGTAATTAAGTACGCCGCAAATTGCTATCTCAGCCCTTCATAATCCTTTTGCGCTGTTGCTTGTTCCATCATTGTTAGTAAAGTAGGGATATGACTATAGATTTTTTGATATAAAAAATTATAATAGAGTAAGTATTAAGCAAGAATTTTGGTATATGGTTAGTATTTTTTTTAGCTTTATGCTACATTTCATATTAAGTAGAGTAGGTAGAGTGAACCTGGCGGAATTCAACGCCGCTCTTTATCTTGGTTAAGATATGAAAATATAAAGTAATTTAATACCAGTACAGGCATGCGCACGATCGTCGTGTTTACAGTTAAACACCGTGCGTCTGCGCCACGCTGGTCTTTAATAATTTAATTTCGTTTATTGATCATATTTTATATACTATAGATCACTATTAGTTAACTATAGAGTCTAACTACTACAGCTTGGGTTAACATTTAAAGGTGGTCAATTTGAGCGAACTGAAAGAGTTATGTTTATGCCAATAATTATATATTTTTATATACCTATTATAATAAAATGAATTGTAAGAACGTCAAGAAATCTAAAATATAGATTAGTCTTTATAGTGACAGAAAAATATAATTAGCTTGCAATGTTGCTATAAAAATATACAAATATCTTTCTCGCAATGTTTTTTTACTAGACTAGACCTATAGATAAATTGTGTGTTGATAGACGGAAATCAAGGCTAGAACGTAGAAATCTGAGTAATTCATTATTTTGTGGGATTGACATTACTGCCTTACATTTTACATTAATTTAATATTAATATTTTTAATAGAATACGTATAATAATATCTAATAATATCTAACTCACTATAAAGTCATATCCACACCAATCTCCGTAAGCCCGTGGCTGGTGTTGACACGTCGTCGACAGACAGGGATTAAGGTTATCTGCATCACAAAGCCGCTGCATTGAGCGACCACTGCCAAGTACGATCTCATGCCTATTGCCTGTATACGTAGGTTTGTATTGTGGAAATTAGGTTTGCTTGTGGAAGGTTCTTTATGGAAGAAAAACTCTTAAAATAATAAATATTTACACAAAGGTGTAAAGCAATGTAAAGATTTCTAAAATAAAAAAATATGCTTATTGGAAGCCATTGTGAGGCAGCATCGTAAGCATAAATGCAACGTATCGTAGGTTCGATTCCCATTCAAAAATAAAATAAAATATTTTTATTCCTCTGCTCTAATAAGAAGGCAAGGAATAGAGGGTCACTAGGTTCCCAAGTTCCCTCTGCTTAACAACGTAAGATATTATAGGTTCCAAAATATATATATATATATATATATATATATATATATATATATATATATATATATATATATATATATATATATATATATATATATATATATATATATATATATATATATATATATATATATATATATATATATATATATATATATATATATATATATATTGTAGTTAGTTCAACTGTAGCGTATCAATTTCTACATAGAATGAATAAGCAAACTCCTTCAAATAGATTAGTTTGGAGTAAAACAATGAGTATTTGCAAGTTATTGCTGAGACGTCTTCAGTAAAGTGTTCACTGATTTTCAATATAAATAGGATTTCCAATAAGTCGACGAAATCAACTTGAGAAACAGATCTTGTCACTTCAATGTTTTGGACGTAATTGATTTTGTTAGTTAATTGGATTATAGGAAGTTATGAAATCAAAATGTTTTCAAAATAAATAAGAATTTACATTATTATATTTCAACTTTATTAATATAAATAGTAAGTAGTCCTTAGTGATGTCACAATGTATAGGATAATATGGTATGGTATGGACTATGCATTTTGGCAAATGCTTTAGTCGATAAAAGCTTCAACTCAATTTATAAAAACAAGCAGTCACTTTTATATTAACTGTATACGAATAAATTACAAAAGACTTTAAAAATTGATATTTTTACTATTTTTCCACACCTAAGAATATTTTTCTTATTTAGAAAACGTACTTTTTTCCCGCTACGTTAAATTTTTTGTACGTTTTTTAAATAATGTAAATTAACATATATACTTTTTCATATATTTTTTAGAAATGAATACAATATAAAAATACAATTCTCTTACAAAACAGAACATTTATATACCATATTTAATTTTAAACAATATATCACTTTTATAAGAAAAGCTCAGCCAGAACTTTTTGTAATCTTCAAAAATATTCCAAAACATGCACGCGGAATCTCAATGGCAGTATATTAATTCCTTTCAGGGCGACCCTAAATCGATATACGAAAGAGCCCATTTTACGGTTGAACACCCTTGTCGGGAGTTGTGATCGAGTTTTATGCGTGTATAGGAACTTTCTTGCGAACTTTTGCCAGCGGTTTTCGTTTTTATTCATATTAAATTGTGTGATTGTATTTTTTTTTTTCAAAGATTTATATTTCTTTCTTACGTTTTAATAGTTAAAAAGTTGTATGTGGACCGATTTAAAGAGATATTTTCTAATTTTTAACTTGTCTAGTTGTACTAATATATATATTTTTAACTTGTCTACTTGTACTTATAAACAAAAGATAATTTTTGGATTGAAATGCGATTAGGCATATCAATTCTTTATATTTTCTAAAAATATATTTTTACGATTTAGATATTTATATAGGTAGGAATAATATGAATAATCTGGACTCACAGAATTATAAATTTTAATTATTCTACCGAGGTTATTTCCCAATAAAATGTGATAATTTAAATTTATATTGTTATGTACTTTAAATATTATTTCAATATTCTAGGCATGTGACGCAGGCGCACAAGTGTATGATTGTAAAAGCCACAGGCTCTGGGTACAATCCTCTCTTGAAGATATATTTCATCGGAAAATATAAATATTATAAAATATTTATATTTTCCAATTAAATATTTTTCGCTCTGATAACAAGGCAAAACACGGCGTTGAGATCCGACTACTCAACAAGCAAATCCTCTAACTCGGGACCGGAAACCGGGAAACCGTAAACAGAGTGTCTTAACACTAGCTTCCCAGCTTCCTTATTTCACTTCCCTACCCTTCTATGTACGGGATATAGAGTGATACTGAAATAAAATCAATATACTCCGTCCACTTTCTAGTAGCTACGAAACGTTATGTACTTTTTTAAAGCCAAAAATATTTAATATCCTCATATATTATAAACAATGATTAATTGTTACTAATTTTTCTATATACGTAATCGTTTAAAAAGCTTTCGCAGCAACAATGGTGGGATAGCGAGCGGTGTGCGCGCATAATTTCTAATCTCACGACCGAGTAAGCAGCTAATACCGTAGAACGGAACGCCGAGGGTAGAAATGTGAAACGAATTTTATTTTTTATGATCACATTTGATAATAGTTAAAATTATATTAGTAATAAGACACGTGTCTTGTTAGCAATGTGATTATGTTAGGGCATTTTCCATAATTGACAAGGCAATTGAAGAAAGTATAGCAAAAAGTTACGTTTTCTATTTTACGTAACTGAACGCTGCAAAATGCAGCGTATTTCTAGAGAACCGATATTTTTGTTCTAGTAATTTTAACAAAATAATTAAGCCTTCAAAATTAATTATGAAAATATTTAATCCTGTTCGACCTTTTTACTAAGGAACAATTATGAAAAAATGATGAAAGAATACCGTTCTTCTAATAATGTACCTTTGAAAGGTAAGGCTAATAAGTATGCTGGGACAGATTTTGAATTATATTGAAGCAGTTTTTTCGAATAATTATTAAATATTATGTTTATAACTTATTGAGAAACATATCTTTAAATATATAATTTCACTACCTTATGTATATTCATTTCATTCGGCGGAAAGTGGGGAATGGAAGTGGAACGGAGTGTCTTAACACTAGGTTCCTGGGTTCCCTCTGCCTACTCTGCCTCATGCGGGATACAGCGTGAAGCTAAGAAAGAAAGAAAGAAAGACTAATTTATATGCGTATGGGAAGCAATGTTGCCAGGTTTTAATTCGTAAAAAACGAAATATTGAATGTATTGTATTTTATATATTATATTATTAGATATTAATCCATATATTTTAGCTATAAATAAATTTTTCATTATGTTATCGAACACTGTCTTAATATAAACTAATACTACATAAAAAAATAATATTATTAGAACAAGAAAGTAGTTGAAAATTAATAAATAAAATCGTAGGTAATTAATCCGGGCGAAGCCGCGGGCGGGTAGCTAGTACACACTAATGTAACATTTTTATTTACATGTTTATGGAGGCCAGCCAACTACTTGTTATTCAAGATAAAAGAAAATAATAACATAGATAGCTTTGTTAGAAGATCTTGGCAAATATACATTTATAATACATATCTTTTTTTCAGCTTCACGCTGTATCCCGCACTAGGCAGGGTAGGCAGAGGGAACGGAAGTGAAACCTAGTGTTAAAACACTCCGTTCCACTTCCGTTCCCCATTTTCCGCCGAATTTGAGGCATTGCGTGTTGAGTGGCGGAACTCAACGCCGCGCTTTGCCTTATTATAATACATATCTTAAGAATACCTGAAAATAATAGATTTTTCAAACCAATAAAAATAATAAATAGTGAGTTAAAAGTGTTTTGAAATCATGTTCCCTGCTGTGCGGACAAATTCAAGTTACATATATACTTAAAATATATTTTTTGTACCTTCGCCAAGTACTCCACGTTAAAGCAGGGTAAAAAGAGGAAGCCTGGTAACATTGTGTTAAGACTACAATTAAAATTAAGACATTGCCGCTGTTTACTTTCCGCCCAACTCTCGAAGTTCTGCGTGTTGAATGACGCAATTCAACGCCGCGTGTTGCCTAGTTACCAGAGCGAGGAAATTAAAATATTAAATATTTCAATTCCTCGTGTGAGAATCAAACACACAACCTATTGCGTTTACAGCTGTCCACTTTTGCCTATTTAAAACTAAATATATTCAATTGTATCTAATAAAAAAAAATGTATAATCGATATGTAAATATTCGATGAAATATTACGAATTATAATAATTCGAGTTAAATTTAAACGTCACTAGTAGCACCCTATCGTAAGCTAATCGCTTCACACTCTCTATTTTTTAATTACACGCCCCGATGACTTAATAAGGGTTGTTTGGGGATGAATCCGATTGTGATGTATGTTGAAAATTTTATTCATAAATGCAAAAAATTAAGAGGTACTATCTGTAGACTAAGGAAATAAAAAATATTAATATTGAATGTTTTATTTTAGTAATCTGTGAGTCATGCCTGTTTAAGATGGTTTCAATAACGTCTAGAAATGGCCGTTGTCAATATTTTGCAGCTAAGTCAACTAATAGACTTTGAAATTGCTTTCACTAAACTCACTAAACGAATTTTACTTTTGATTCATGATCAAATCAAATTCATCATAAAATATATGAAGCCAATAGATAATAGATACAATCAAGTTAGTGAAATACTTAGAAACGTACTTAAAAGAATACTAATATTTAAATTTCAAAATAACCAATAATAATAGTTCACTACGACTAAGTTATTAAAACATAAATAAACAATACGTTTATATTTTATTAAGTAAATTTATTAACAAATTATATATAATATATATATATATATATATATATATATATATATATATATATATATATATATATATATATATATATATATATATATATATATATATATATATATATATATATATATATATATATATATATATATATATATATATATATATATATATATATATATATATATATATATATATATATATATATATATATATATATATATATATATATATATATATATATAATATTGAAAGGATTTCTATCTTATATCAGTAAGGCAGACCAGATCACTTTATAGGCTAATGTCATTATATAGGAGTCGGAGTAAAAACAAATCGGCGGAAGCAATTTCCCCGCGCGGATTTAATGTGAGCCTGCGCTATGCGGATGTACAGATGATGGAGGCTTTCTCCTAATTTACATTTAAAAAAAATATTTAATATATATAAAAAATAAATTATTACTATAATAAATAAAAAAATGTTGATACACATTTTTCGTTTTCTTTATTTCCGTTTGTTCTGTTCTTTAGTTACTTCATTCTTTAGTTATCATTTCGATGAATTATAGTATCTATCATTACTAAAGTCTATTATCTACTATAAAATACCTGTGAAAAGCAATGGTTGTAGCCTCGACTTAATGATTATGATTAGGTTAGTCTTATTTATGTGTGACTGTAACCGATGGGTTGTGGGTTCGATCCCCACTCGATGAAATGAAATATTTTAAATTTTCAATTTATATATTTAATCGCTTTCTCGCTTTGGTACAAGGTGAGAAAGCGATTAAATATACGCGGCGTTGAGTGTCGCCACTTAACACGCAATCCCTTAAATTCGGCGGAAAGTGGGGAATGGAAGTGGATGGGAGTGTTTTATCACTAGGTTACCAAGTTACCTCTGCCTACCCTGCCTTGTGTGGGATACAGCGTGAAGCTGAGTAGAGTAGAGTAGTTATTACTGTTGAAAGTGATGGATCCACACTAGGTACCTGTCTTTCTTGCTATACAAAGAAATTCCTTAGTACCAAATTAAGCATAATTAATTTGATAACAGCTTCTTGATATAATTTATATGATCATAACTACTTGAGACCTTTGGTGGCACAGGGGTGCAAAACAATACGCTTGCCAACGCCAGCGCAACAGATTGTGGCTTCTATCGTTACTCGAAAAAATCAATTAATTATTTTTTTGTCGCTCTGTTAACAAGGCAAAGCACAGCGTTAAGTCCCGCTAGTAAACGGAGTGTCTCTATACTAGATTCACAAGTACCCTTTACCCTAACCACTAGTTACCGTAAATATATATACATAAGTTATTAAAGAGATATTTCCCCTCTGACTGTACGTTTATACCGCGATGATTCTTTTTAAAAGCTTAAACCTCACTCAAGAACCGCCTAAATATGCAACTTTTAAATGAAGCCTTAGACACGGTAGGTTTTCATTGTATATAATGTTTTTATATATAATGAGTTACAGTTAGTAGACGGAGAGAACTCAGTTAGGACACTCCATCTTCTGCCTATTTTCTAAGATATTACGTATTGAATAACGGCCCCACTTTGCCTTGTTACCGAAAGGGGGGAAATAATAAAACTAAGTAATTAATTACAATCGGACCCTCAATTAACTATGTTGAGTCGCGGAACTCAACGCCGCGTTTTGTCTTGTCACTAAAGCGAAGAAATAAAAACATTAAATATTTAATTTGAAAATAGTAAATATTTCATTTCTTCGAGTGGGGATCGAACCCACAACCTGTCGCTTGTAGTCACACGCTTGCCGCTGTGCCATGACAAGCCACCAATTATAAAAAACAACAATATGAAATAAATGTTGCATTTTATTATGTACATAATATGTCCGATTAATTTAGTATTTTAAACCGTATGTGCGTATTTTAAATAATAAATCGTTCCTATTAAGGTATAATAATAATAATTAAATATCTATACATAAGGTAAGATACCTTAGGTATAGATATTTAAATACCTACCTTAAGTACTTACCTTATTATAGTACTTCCTCATCTACTATGAAACCTTTTAATTAATACTTTTTTATGTTTATTTGTCAACGAACATTATATTCCTGATTTTCACGTAGGTATATATTTTATTCTAATTAACGTTATTTTTATTTAAGGCTATATCTAATAAAATCTATATATTTATATACATGTATCTCGTACAGTGGAAACAGTGTCAAAGATCGTGCTTTAGGAGTCAATTTATAAGAGAATTGAATACAATTATCCTTCTTACGTTTAAGTGCCGATCGCGATATACGGTATATCCGGCTAAGCCATGAAACGGCCTTCTTTCATTTTCATTCTTATAATAAATTTAAGTGACTTACGAAAGTAATATCTCAAGAAAATATGCATATACATATATAATGACTATTACGGGTAGGTAACATATTAATATTTTTTTAGGCGTACATTGCATCCTGTACATGGCAGGGTAGGCAGAGGAATTCTTCACTAATTTAACACTCTATTTCCATTAATACACTGTCTTCTCCACTTTCCGCCGAATTTGAGGCATCGCGTGGATTGGCGGAACGCTACGTTGTATTTTGCCCCAATTTAGCATTTTTTTTTTAAATAATTCCTATTGCTTGAATAAACAATTAGAAGTAGAACACAAAACATTCTATCTGATCTCTGATTGAGAATTATAGCCAACAACCACAATTGTATCAAAACAGGTATATAATATAATATATATATATATAGTAAATAGTAATGTTATAAAGCTAAAGGGTTTATGATTGCACGATTTAACCTCATGTGATTCTGGTTCAATTTGAAAAATCGGTTTTAGGTAGATTTCAAGGAGCGCGGGCTTGAATACCGCTACGTACAAAATTTTATACTTTTTTTTTTTAATAAGTATTTTGCTAAGCAAAATAGATACATAAATGCCACAAAACTTAATTTTTACTGTCTGCAAAGTGACATAATATCTGAATATTTCGCTCCACGCAATTTCGATATAAATGGTCATTACAGAAGACGGAAAACAAAGCGCTTCTGTAAAAACTCAGTTTTTTCTTTTGAGATGCGGAACCCTAAAAAGAATTTTGACAGAGATCGTAGCACGTAGCAAGTATCGACCACTTACATATTTGATGCGGCATTGCATCTGACACGCCCTTATAGGACCTACGAATACGTTAAATATTTGAACGTACTGGTTTTATTTATAGCGGGATCTATAATAATAAATTTCTTTATTTTTTCTTATTTATTATTTTGCAAAGGCCGACGTGGCGAGGGAGTATAAACAAGCGACTGTAAAGGCGATAGATTATCGGTTTGATTTCCGCTCGAAGAAATGAAGTAGGTATTTAATATACGCATTTCCTCGCTCTGGTAACAAGGCAAAGCCGTTGGTGTATTCCACTACTACTTATACGGACACACACATTGCTTCAATTCGGCTAGAAATGAAGAAATGAAAGTGACGTAATGAGAACTGGAGTGCCTTAACATTAGGTCCCCAGGGTCCTTTTGGTCCCGCTATGTACAGGATACAGCGTGAAGCTAAAATAAAAAGCAAAAAGTATTTAATTAAATACTAACCTTAAGACGACTTAGGTCCTTATTTACAAAATAAAGCACGTAAGTATATATTTTATAATTGTAAATCCTAAATAAATAAATCCTTAATTTTTAAGAATTGACTATTTTCCCGGTTTTCCACTGATTGGTTTTTCTAAATGTAGAGTTTTAAACTGCATATATCAATTATAGACAGATATGTCTCAAAAACTTAACAACAACAAAAAGATTTCATATAAAAAAATCGTACATGAATACTATCTACTTTAATACAAAACAATAAAACGTATTTTTTTTTGTTGACCAATCAAATAATTATACTTACTTAAAACGTATAATTCTTAGCAAAGTTAACTTAAAAATGGGTTAAACTTATGTAAAAGCTGACATAGTTTAAAAGTAGAGCCAGATACTGCCCCCAAGATGGCCGTCGTAACCTCTGAGTTGTCGAGTGTGGTGCATTTTTGATGACGGTATGTTACATATTATTTTAAAGATTTTTCCTTGAAGAAAAAAATCAGGAAAAGCGTTTATTTTACTTATATTTTATATGAAGTGGCTGTGTGTTGTTATTTTATCTATATTAGACTTTTGCAAATTACTTTAAAAATGACGTAAGACTTCAAGGTTCATGCTGTCTTTCTTACAGCTGGGTAGGTAGAAACTTATTATCTTGATACTCAGTTCTCCATTCCTTTCTGTCTTGATTGGTAACATTGTGGAGACACTTTCCGTATATTCAGATCCCTTAAGTAGGGATTGAACCCACAACCCTTCTGTTTACAGTCAGACGTTACCAGCTACGTCATGATGGAAAAGACTACATGCATGCTATATGAACGTATAAGTATACCGATAAAGCACTACTCAGAATGTTGGATTTACACTTCATTGTGTTTTCAACTTTAGGGTAAAAAAATAAAGTTCATTTTCTTTAACAAAACAAGAAGTAAATAAATGAAATACTGTAACTAAAATGGAATCGCGGGTATTAGTCGAAGTCGCAGCGTCGCATCTGTTGATAATAGAAAACTGTTTATATTTGTCGTATCAACCGTGATAAAATGAACAGATCTTCGAAAATAGGTTACATTCAATATATAAATAAATAAATAAAGTAAGTATTCTGTATTTTAAAAACAGCTTTTTAAAAAGTCGAAATTCTCTTAAAAGAGTGTACTCAGTATCGTAAGTTGTTTTTTTTTTCTTATTTACTTCATAAAATATGAAATAAATTTCAAAATTAAATACTTCTAACGCATCTTAAATAAATTAAAAGGAGAAATATGTATTTGAGTCTCACAAAAGAATTCAAATTAAGTAAACAATGACTATTTTATATATTTTACCTCTTATATATAAGAAAATCTTATATTTTATCCCTTAAGAAATTAATTGTTATTATAAAATTATATAATATACGGAGTCACACGCTATAACTAGTATAAATACTAACTAACCCAAGGAAGTAATTAAAGCACAGCCACGTCTACAAATCGTGCTTACATAACGTGGGTTAAGGTATATAACAACAAAACGGTAGATAGTGCATGCAAGAACACCAATTCGGCAGCTCCTATGAAAATTTAAGCTAAAATACTGTTGGTTTAGTTCCACTTTGACTGCCGATAAAGGTATGTTTGCATTGCTTCAGACTAAAATAAATTTTAAAAGCTATCTATTGTTTAATTGAGCATTTATAATTTTTTTTTATGTATAAGACACGGCAAACGAGCGTACGGGTCACCTGATGGTAAGTGATCACCGTCGCCCACTGCCCTGTGTACCACCAGACGAGCTTCAAGAGCGTTGCCTGTCCTTAAGATGGATGGGCACCGGAGCCCGGCATTACTTAATGCAAAACGCAGTGGCCAAAGCCACTACTTAACGCCAGTTTTGAATGCCGGGGGTGGTGATAACCCGGTCGAGTCGGCCCATGCGTGTTGCTATTGCTGACAGCGCAACTCTCCCACACGTACTTTAGTCGCCTCTTACGACATCAGTACCAGGATGATGCTATGCTAAGCCGGAACCACATGGCTAATAATCCTGTATCCTCTAGGAGAAAGGAAGATATGGAAACATTCGATTCTTCCCGAATTTAAGTTCTTGTGTATTTACTGGTGGAACTTAATGTCACACTTTGTCTTATCAGAGCGAGAAAAAGAAAAAAAACTCAAGTATAAATCGATCGATCCTATAACCATTACATTTACTTTTTTGACTGAGTTATATTACATGCTTCTCTTTAATTTGAGGCCTGTCGTGATGCAGGGCACAAGTGTAAACATGACATATTTTGTGTTCGATTCCCACTCAAATTTTCGTTTTATCGCTCTGGGAACAAGGCACAGTGCGGCGTTGAGTTACGCCACTAACATAGAATACCTCAAATTAGGCAGAAAATGAGGAATGGTACGGAGTGTCTAAGCACTAGTTTCCTTAGTTGTTGTAATACATTTTAGGTGGATTTTTTTTAATGGAAAAGACGGCAAACGAGCGTACGGGTCATCTGATGGTAAGTGATCACCGTCGCCCACGACCCCGAGTAACTCCAGAGGAGCTACAGGAGCGTTGCTGTCTTTTATAGTGGATTAGCATCGGGGCCCGGCATTACCTAATGCGAAACGCAGTGGCCAAAGCCACTACTTAACGCCGGTCTTAAATACCGGGGGTGGTATCAATCCGGTCGAGTCTGCCCATGCGTGTTGCCATTACTGGCAACGTGACTCTACCACATGCACTTTAGTCGCCTCTTAAGACACCATCAGTACCAGGGTGATCCTATTCTAAGCCGGGATCATACGGTATAATTTATTTAGGTGGATTGTGGATTGTGCAAAAAAAAATCGGCGGCTATTTTGAGTTGTTGTTAAACTATAATGATTATGTTATACAGTTCTGATACAAATTTCAGCTTAAACGAACACTGAGAAGAACTTGTGCTTGCTGGATTTCTCACAGTGTATGTGAAATCTTGCGAGCACAAGTTATTGTTTTTTTTTTTATATTTGGCTTAGTTTTTTTTTTCAGTTTCACGTTGTATCCCGCACATGGCAGGGTAGTCAAAAGGTACTTGGAAACCAAGTGTTAAGGGATTCTATTCCAGCCCCCACTTTCCGCCGAATTGGAGGTATCGCCTGGCTGAACTCAACGCCGAGCTTAACATAATGAAACATATTATAATCCAAAAATAATGAATATTATCAAAAACAATATGTTCTTATGTTCTTATTAACAATTATTTACATGCTTCATTTAGTTTTAAACGTAAACCTTTCTTGTTATGAACAAACCTTTACATTTCTAACCGCACATTATCAAACGCTCACTTGCTCAAAGTACCGTCTACCTGTCCTTATTTAACACATTATGTTAAAAAGAGATAGCAACAGTACCAGATTTTCTTCATTTAACTATCTGCTTGCCGATTATAATATACTGTATGATTTAGATTTGTGATTCACTACTAATATTTTAAAATGAGAGACGTTCTCTAGGATTTTCTATTATATATGAAATTATATGAGTAGTTGCTTGGTTTATCTATTTTATATATATATATATATATATATATATATATATATATATATATATATATATATATATATATATATATATATATATATATATATATATATATATATATATATATATATATATATATATATATATATATATATATATATATATATATATATATATATATATATATATATATATATATATATATATATATATATATATATATATATATATATATATATATATATATATAATTAAATATAACAGTATT
Source organism: Eueides isabella (assembly GCA_019049475.1). Classification (NCBI taxonomy): domain Eukaryota; kingdom Metazoa; phylum Arthropoda; class Insecta; order Lepidoptera; family Nymphalidae; genus Eueides; species Eueides isabella. The sequence continues at coordinate 7,231,748 of CM032405.1, forward strand.
GATGTAATGGTAATTCAAATTAGTCGCAATAGAGAAACTCCATATTAACACATGTAAAATATATGCACGCGTAACTCAAGCAACGGGTAATGCTTAATTAATTACATGCAAATTATTTCATAACTACTTTGATCGTGTTTAGTGACGCTCGCGTAATTGACGCGAAAATTATGTTAATTTTATATATTTGTTACTGATAATAATTCTTTTATTAGAATTTAATATATCTTTACGCTTCCGCATTACTGGGTGACTGGTGGAACTGGTGGTATTCCTCAAATGAAGTTACGGACTTAAAGTCCGTAAGTAGTTAAATTTGATAATTTCCCCCCAGTAGATTCCGCGATAACATTTAATTAGTGGCTCGCTAAGAAATTTAACGATGACATCTGGGGTATTTGTAAAATAAATATCTTTGCCAAATAGTTTAGATATGATACAAAAATCAAATCGTAAAGTGAAAATCGTAATCTTGTGAAGATTGTGTTTTTTATTTTCATATTTAAAATAACTGAGTAGTTTTTGATTTACATGAAAATTTTGTCAAAAAACTAACATTTACTTTAGTTTTTTTTTAATCTTTTAACCAAAAAGAAAAATAGACCAAATATCAAAACATACAAAAATTTCAATATTGAAAGTAACAGTATTTTATTAATATGTTGACATTCAGTTAACCCTGTGACGCTGTTTCGATAGATTTATTAGCCTTTTAATATTTCGCAAGGACGTTTATTGCTTTTTAATGTACAAGACGACAAGACGTATTCCCTTACAGCCGGCGTTACGCGCCACAACATCTAGCATATTTGCTTTTATCTTTTTCAATGGTTATACATCATAATTCACTGAGTGTTGAAACGTAGTGAATATTTTATTTATACTTAGTATTACTTTAAATATAATACAAAAATATGTCTTTATTCTAGAATTTTAATAAAAAAAAACAGAAACAATTGTTATATTATAATTTTTAGTCTTTGCTCCGGAGTTGAGTGGTGCTAGTGGCAAGCATGAGGATCCCAGGAAGGAAATGTATGAAGAGATTGATGACAGTGGATGAGGTGAACGAGGTATGGTGAGACTGCAGCGTTTAGCGTTCCGTTGTATCTATCTACCCCACTACAAATAAAACATAAAGCTAAAATTTTTTTTGATAATATATTAAGTTTTACATATATATTTTCTATCTAAATAGAGTTTTTATTAAATAAACAGTTTCTTCTATTATACCATTAGTATCATATTTTAATCGAAATTTGTTTTCCAAAGAAAACCTACAATGTAGAGTCGAAATAACTCTACATTGCAGGTTGTCTTTGGAAAACAAATTTCGATTAAAATATGATACAGACATTCTCAGCTTCATTTTTAAAACGGCGCCAAAATAGTTCTAGCCGATGACTGTTTATAATTTAGATATTTTTATAATTATAAAATCAGTCGTGTTTAGAACTAAATCGTAGAAAGATCAGACGAACCACTCTGAACGTCAAAGAGATACCGCGGAACGACCGGTGCGTGTGTATATCATATCATTTGTCACTTTTAATTGCCACTTGTTGGTTGTCGAAAGTGTCTGAAGAAAAGTCATATATTAAAGTTTATTGTGAAATAAACGTAAAGTGTCTTGGTGCATCGAAATTAAGACATTAGGACCGGGGTTTTGTTCAAACGGCGTATTTGTATGTCGTCGCTGATAGTCACTTTGATGTACACTTGTATAAAAGTGTAAACTACTGACAGTGTAAAAACATCTTGGTTTGAAACGTTAAACATATTATACACGTATCATGAATCTATCAATTTAGATATTATTTATAGAATAAGTACTCTGGAATAGTGGTTGATAATCGTTGATTCTGGATCGAAGTAAGCATCGCTTAGTATATACGGATTTTTTTATTAGTTTGTTAGTGACACAAATAATATTTTTAATGAGGTCATTAATTCACATTCGGTTATACAAAATTAAAAACTATCAGTCGAGTGTGAGTTCGACTCGAACCGATTTGCACTTATTTTCTATGAAATTATTATCTTCTATGAAAAAGATATACATTTTTGATGTTTTTTTGTTTATTTACAATTTACTGCTTTGTCTCAAATTTTATAAACGAAGGTTCAAGGGTACTTTCCTCTGAGTTTTAATTACAAACAATATGCAGCAAAAATGACGCATAAGTGGTAGCATCTTTTGATTACGTTGATTTAAAAGTTAGATTTTTTCTTTACTCTAAAAGACCTAAGATCAGGATATTAAACAAAACTTTCAGCTGATACCTTTTCATAATCTCGAGATATGTTGGTCTTGGCAGACGAACAGACAGTCAAAACGTGATCCTATAAAAGTTTTTCTCTTTTGTAATACAAAACCTGAAAAAAAATGCTAAATTGATTTATTGACACTCAAAATGTATTAATTATATATTTCATAGATATACAGGTATATATCTACGTGAGATACTGCAGAATACTTTTTCATTTAGAATTTCATTGTGAGCCTTTTAACAACCCATTAATATTGTGCCAATTTTCATAATGTTATTTGATTAATTTACGATTATCATTACTTTAAAACATTTTAAATTAATTATCATATCTTGGCACAGGTCTCATTACTTTTGCATTAGAACTAAAAAAAAACTAAAGCAACGACCAACCCGTTAGCTTCTTCACCGGAAATACAAAAGTAAAAGATATATATCAATTAATATTATTTCAAAATCAACCATATTGCTTTCTAATAATCAACAGACAGAAGTGGCTCCGTTTATAACGCAATAAACTAAATATATTCGCGGTGGCGCGTAACTTTAGTAAGGCGGTCTGACAGACAATTAAAAATGACTGATGATCTGACACGCCGTCAAAGACGCCGATTTTCCCTTGAAAGTTTCAGAAAAAATCCGGTCAACACATTTTTAGGTTAATCCTAATATATTTTGGGCGACGTCAATCAAAGTAGGTATAGAGTTATGCTAATTATGTTGGGTTACTTGATATTCAAATGATTTGGAGATTTTTATATATTGATAATATTAATTTTTATTTATTTTTCGTATTATTTATTTTAGATACCTGCCGTGGCACACAGGTACAAGCGTGCGACTGTAAAGGTCTTGGGTTCGATCCCTATTCGAGAAAATGAAATATTTTTTTATTTTCTTAGCTCTGTCATTTAACACGCAACGCTTAAAATTCGGCGGAGTGGGGGGTACGTACGTATCATAATGGTATGGAAGTGTCATAAGATAACTAATTTGTCCCAGGTTTCCTCTGTGAACCTTGCTAGGTGCGGAATTATGCGTGATGCTGTGAAAAATTACCGAGTAGGTAAAAGTCGGAAAATTATCGAAAATTTCGGAACTGACCATCGAGCTTTGCCATGATGTTAGAGCGAAGAAAATGAAAGTATTAAATATTTCATTTTCTCGAATGGTGATTGAATCCACTACATGTCACGCTTACGGTGGCACTATTGTGCCGCTGTGCTGACGAGCACAGTGCTATAGCCATCTTTTATTTAATGTCTAGAACAATATTCTAATTTACCTTTTGAATAACAAAATTAACTATATTAGCTATCGAAAAAGATCTATTTACATCCGTACTACAATAAATATGAAACAAAAATTTGCTAAATTTTCTCAGGCTTTTCTACTTATACATATTTTTATGTGTCATATAGCAATAATGTTAAAAACACTGTTGTCCCAATTCTAATTACGAGTTAATTTGTTGCAATAATTCTTGAAAATCGATCCGACAACCAGTATGTTTGCAGTTGTTTCACTGAGCCATGACAGAGATATCTTTACTCTTATGGTATAATATAAGCATAGTAAATCCTTAGCTTTAATTTCATATAATATACTAGCTTATTCTCAAAAAGGACGGAGCTTTGAAAGTATTTTAAGCTCAAGGACTTCACAGAGAATACGTAATTGATACATATTGAACGAACGATAATGATATGTATAATGTATGAACGTAAGTACAAATGTAATTTAATATACATTAAAAATAAAATATGTTCTTGAAATTTTCTTATCTATTTAACGACGTTAAATGGCTTATAATCAGAAACACATTCCTTTATAAATGATCCGATCACCAGATAATGAGTCAGGTGTGCTAACTGTTTATTTAAATAGACTTTTTTTGTGCTATTAACTCATTATAATATGGAATTAACGCAAAATATGGTGAGTATGGCTTAGTGGCTTGATAGCGACACAGTAAACGCTGGTTCAGACCCGGTTACATTATTTTTTTATATGTATTCCAAAATATTTTTCTTTTATTAGTATGAAGTAAAACTATAAAGATTTACTCGGTTTGATTGCTTGTATAAAATATATTCTTAAAATTTGACACACAAGCTAATAATCCAATAAACCCAATGGTTATTTCGTAATTCTCGACGGCAATTCTCAACTCATAAACTAAATTTATTTTTCTACCTAAATAGCATGCAATGAAAACGAAACGCCATATGCTACAGTATCTGCATTTTTCTTTCTTCTCATCTACTGTCTTTAATATGTCTTTATACATGCTATTGTGGCCTGTGGGGTATGTTTCGTAATGTTAACTTTTTTTTTTCTATTCTCACGGGCAGGATAGGCAGAGGGAACTTGGGAACCTAGTGTTAAGACAGTCTGTTCCCTCCCAGTTCCCACCGAATTTGACATTTTGCGTGTTGAGTGGCTTAACTCCACGCCGCGCTTTGACTTATTCTCAGAGGGAAGTAATGAAAATATTAAATATTTCATTTCCTCAACAAGATATAGAACTTAGAACCAGTCGCGTTCACACGTTTACGCGCCACACGCTTTTGACTGGGCCACGACAGGCCTCAGGAAAATTTATATTGCTTTTATTTACAATTTTACTTTTAAAAATTGCAAAAGAGTAGTTATGGATAGGTATATCAGATATAAAAATAAAACAAAATATAACTGGAAACTATTTATAATCAACATCGAGTTTTTAAAGTAGACTTCGCCGGCTAATATTTACAGCGTTGAGCATTTTTTTCAGCGAATACACAAGCTTTATGTTACATTACCTTTATTATATAAATAAGTATTGTGCAAGCTTACTTAACGTAATAGTAGGCTTTTACCGTTATTATCGTTTTATCTAGTCTGCATAGATAAAAAAAAATGTTTATACATATTTATTTAGACATAAATATATGGACTTTGATAAAATGTCATAAAAAATTACAGATTTTATTGTTAAAAAATATGTTTTGTTGTTATTTTTATGTAATTTATTAAAAATCAAATCATATATCGTTGACTCAGACCTTACAATGTAAGCCTGCTAATAGCTTATTAAACAAATTCTCAGGAGAGACAAAAAATATTTATAAAGAACTATAAGAATACATATATTTTCAGGCTTGTACAGTTCCAGAAATTAATTTAAAAAAAGAGGTAAGGAATACGAAAGGTAGATTTTATTAATTTTTATACCATCGAAAAGTATAAAAAATTGTACATAAAGAAGAAGGGATTTAGCAGGCTTACACTCTATGGCAACATTATACCAATACGATGTAAAGGACTAACTGTCAGTAATTATTTGTAATACAAAAATACAAATTACAAATTTATTGAGATATAATGTTATGTTTAAATTAACATATCTTTTAGTAAAAAATATTATAACTTGAATTGTAAAAGAATTGAAGCGCTTATTAGGTATACATACATACTTCATATAGTTATAAACTTATTCTAAAATTTTAAGATATTTTTTTACTTTAATAGTCACATTTTTCATGGTTTAAACTATTACAGAGCCTTAGCTGTTAGCATTGAAAATTTTAAGCAACACATTTAAAAAAACAAATTTACATATTAAAATTATAATTAGTTAGGTTATTACAAAATCTTGCGAAGATAGCTTAAAAAAAAATGTGACCGCTCGTAAAGTTTTATCCCTTATGGCTTATAATATATAATATATGTATCACAATTGATTCATAATTCAACCTTAAACAATTTTTAACCATATGAAATTGCACTAATCATTAATTACATATAATACAGGTTAACTCTAATCGACGCGCACTGTAGATTTTTTCATCAATCAAAATTCACACTTGATAATCTAATAATTAATAAAAAAAATAAAAGTAATTATAGCTAATTGAAATGATAAACATATTATTGCTGAACTCTTTTAAGTTAATGAAAAAACCTACAGTGACAAATACATTTTAGCATAGCGAAGCGATTTAAAATTATACTTAATAGTTGATAGCTTTTTATAAATAAAATCAAGAATTGTATTTATACATACATGCCGACTTTTTATTCTTATTCTTATATGGCAACATTATTTAATTATCTCCATCTTTTATGAAGTTTGTTTTAAAAAAAGTAAAAAATGCAGCTAATAACATCAATGATTTAAGAAATAATATATTTTAAATACCTACTTGGTATCTATTAAAGATCAACTGTTACGTATCTTGCCGATTTGAAATTGGAATAAAAAAAATACAGATACTGAAAATAGTGAAGTGATGTAATACCGCATTATACAAAAATTACGTAAAATAAATAAAAGTATTAAATATAAGAAAATTAAAAAATATGTTGAATAAAATTGATAAAAAACAACTTATATCTTAAGTATGATTGAATCGATCAACTTTATCTTTAAAAAAAAAATTCCAATTCAGTACAAAAGTTACTATAAATCAGTAATAAAATTATAAACAGATGTACAATAATTAATTCTGTAGAAAATTATTTATATGTTATTGCTATAGTGTCCGACAATATAATAATAGGGTAATTAGGTGTTTAAGATCACATTAAACAAAAATTAAAACCTGTTTACTAATTGATGATGTTTGTTAATCATATTATTATCTGTTAATTACATTATCGCACACTTCTTCTTGTTTGGCTGCCATTTTTAAACTATTATGTTGATTTACCTTTACTTTAAATGTATCAATTTGTTTTTTATTAAGATACGTTTACGTTACGATATACGATTTACGTTTTTTATTCGTGTTTTATTTGTTTGAACAAATTCACATTTTCATTACAGAATTTTATTAAATTTGAGAATTGTAATATTAACTTAGTTAAACTAGAAACTTAGAAACTTTTTTTTTCCAAATTTCAGATTTCTTTGAATCATAGCATCACGGCATAATATCATAATCATTACAGAAAACTAATCATTTTAAAATATATATAATATATATAATTCAGATCATCTAAGATTTTAATTTTGCGAATATCTATAAAATGTTTGTAAAATTAGGTCGAAATGTGTTCTTAAAGTAGTTTGATAATGATCAACTGACAGCTTAATGTCACCTCAGTCTGTATATAATCCAAATATATCTTCTTTGAAATACCATAATATAAAATTAATAATTCAAAAAAGTTTCAATTTAAATCTGTAAAAATGGTGTAAGCCATAGATTTAATTAAGTTTAGCCTTTCAGAGTAAAAAATGTGTAAAGTAAATATTTAACAACGTCACCGCAAGTAGGTACTGTTACGTGAATTGTCAATTATGTATCGATGTAAATATGTCGCTGTGTCCGATAATTGTAATGGTTCGTGTCATTAATATTAATTGAGCTTCCATATTTTTTTGCAATTAAAATTAATTAATATTTCTAATCTACAACTTGTTGGAAGTAATTAACGAATAATTGAAAGTAACTTTCATTTACAAATAAGTTTGAAGTTAATTACGGTTTTTTTTTGTAAAATAAAAACTTTTTAAATGTGATTTTGTGATATTAAAAAAATAGAAAAAAAAATGCTGTTGTTTGTTCTGGGAAGCTTAAAATTGTAATTTTTCACATGTTTCATCTTTATTTAGCAGCAAGGTAATCGTTCTCTTATAGTAAAAATAAAAATTATAATAAAAACTAAACAAGAAAAAGTTTATTAAGTAAATATAATACACATACTATGGCAGTACAACAAACAAAATCGTTATTATTAAATAAGCTTAAACACAGCACTATATTAGAAATGCCAACACTAATTCACCAGTCCGTTATCGTTTTCCTTATCGACCCTTGGATCTAGGGACCCCGGTCGTTGCCACAATCACGTGTGAGAATGGCCAATGGTTGTATGATGATGATTTGCAGCAAGATGGTGGAAGTAAGGTGCGTAAGGTCCAGGACCTGTGAAGGGGTACGGAACCCCGTGAGGGTATAATAAGCCCCCAGGATATGGACCTGAGGAGAAGGCGCCTCCTGGAGGTGGTGGAACAGTTGGACTATTGACATCCATACCAGGGTTTTGCTTTTTCCACTTCGTGCGACGATTTTGAAACCAAATTTTAACCTGAGGACAATGTTTTTAGATGAGAGAATTGAAACTATAATTATTTAACATAACTTTATTACTCAAATACTCAAACGGTGTTGAATTCCGCCACCAGAACGGAGTGTAAGACAATCCGCGGCATAAAGCGTGAAGATGAAAAAAAAAATCTAATTAAATATAGCTTAGTTAGCTCGAATTAAATATAGGTACTTAGTGCTGCTTATAGTTAACATTTTTATTAAAAAGAAACGTAAAATGAGTCTTAAACATTTCATACATGTTGTTCTTATCTGCAAAATGTTCTTCTTTATAGTAAAATGATTGTTTATTTAGAAATACCATATTTACCTGCGTTTCCGTCAAACTGAGACTCAAAGCTAGATTAAGCCGTTCGCAGACCGACAAGTACCTCGTCGTTTTAAACTTATTCTCCAAAGACACCAATTGCTCATATGTAAAAGCTGTCCTTGCTCTCCTAGGCTTAGTTCCCCCCTTCGAATCCCTTGAAGATCCGTTTTTGCATTTCTTTGAACTGGAGCTGGTTGGACTCTTTGGGTCGCCATTTTCATCTAAATCGGATTGCGTGAGTATGTCGTCATCCATGTTAGACGTTTGGTCGTCTGTCTCTACATCGTCAGCTTCCAAGTCTGAGTGTTGTAAGTGATCTTTTACTGTAACAATAGATAATTTTTTGTAAATTGTGTGAATATATTTAGAATTTACTTAGAAAAATTCACGGCTGTATCCTGCATTATGTAGTAGAAGTAGGCAGAGATTGTGCTAAGACACAGGTATTATACTAAGAAAGTGTCAATGAAAATACCTTATTGCCTCGAGTGGAAATCGAAACCACAACCGTCAGGTTACAGACTAATAATCAAAACTATATATGTAATATCAATTCTAATCTTTTATCGACATTTATATATATATTTTTAAAAGTTACTATTTAAAAGTTACTATTTGGTCAAAATTTGGTACATATTGTTAAATATTTAATAATAGGCTACACTAATGTAAATATATTTTTTGGATCTTGAGAAAATAAAAACGAACCAGTAATACTTAAATTATGTATTTACTGATTTTCTTAATAATATGTAATTGAATTTTATACACGACTGTTGTAAAAACGACATGCGTATTCAAAACTTTTGTGAGCCAAATGTGAAAATTATTATAATGAAAACAAAATAAAACAAAATACGTCATGCCAAATTTACAACAACGTTTTTAAACAGCTCCCAAACGTCGAACACAAATAAAAATCTTATAAACTAAACATTTTATTACGTGGATAATTTCGTTTTCTTATATTAAAATGATATAATGGCCGTATCCGTTTCCGTCTCAATCGTTGGAGTTGCCAGTGCGAAATAGTTTTAAAACCGCTATTAATTTTTAAAGCGGCAACATTGGCCTGTCCGGAAACATTAACGTATAATTTACGAGTGTTTTGTCATTTTGTGCTTAGTGAAATTAGTAAAATGCGATCTCTAATGGTCGGCAGGATGTATAAATATTATCGGAATTGTCGCGGTATTTAGGTGTGACGTGGTTATGGGCTATAAGCGCGAAATGGCGTTAAAACGGGCATTAATAAAAGTCGTATCAAAATCAAAGCGTGTTTATGTGACGGCCGGTAGTAACTTTCGCTGGGCCGCTTGTCATAATTACACACATTACATATTAAATAAAATTGAATATGGCTCACGGTTAATTGCGTTTTAATTCTGAGTATTTATACTTGAGCACTTAATAATTTATCTTATTGCTTCAGTCTCAATGGCATAAGAATTATCAAAAAGTTAGTTGTGTTTAATAAAAAAAAAAAAAGTTAAACAATTCTGTACATACAAACTTGTCTATTCCTTTTCCATTATTAATCCAATTTATGAGACATAATAAATTTTCTCAAGTGAAATCAAACCGATAATCGTCAAGCTCATAATCAAACACTGCAGCGCTACTACTACCCATTTGCTAATTTAGCTGTTTTATATAAATAAAAATATGAGGAGTGAGAAATGGAAAGGAGTGTTAACACTAGGCTTCCAAATTTTTTCTGCCTACCCTGCCAAATGCAGGATCAGCGTAAACTTGAATAGGAAATGGATAGATTACGTATCTAATCAATATTATTCTCTTAATTTACCAAATATTGCCATAACTTATTGTTATTGGCGAATCTATACTTATAATAAATCTGTAACTGACTACTGTCTGTCTACGTGTCTGTTATACATATATTAAAAACAATCTTATACAGAATCTTTATTAATGTAATATGTAGTTGTTGTTTATTTTAAATGAGTTAATATATTGAGGCCTGTCGTAGCGCAGCGGCACAAGCGTGTGAATGTAAACAACAAGTTGTGGGTTCAATCCCCACTCGAGGAAATGAAATATTTAATGTGTTCATTTTCACCGCTCTAATTACAGGACAAAGCGCGGCGTTGAGTTCTGCCACTCAACACGCAATGCCTTAAATTCGGCGAAAAGTGGGAACGGAGTGTCTTAACACTAAGTTCCCAAGTTCCTTCCGCCTGACATGTGCAGGATACCGCGTGAAGCTGCGTAGTGGATAATAAATTAAAAATTTAGGTTAATTGAAAATATTTCGTTGGACAAAATTTCTACAACATTTTCATTCACTTAGCTGAAATTTTAGATGTAATTGAGATTAGTATGAAGTAGTGTAATTCAAGCGGGCGAAGCTGCGGCTGGTCGCTCGTATGTTATATTTACGTATCCTGACGATGAAAGCCGCCTTCGCGCTTCATCAATAAACATTCATATTTCATATTACAAATATAAATGTAAGTAACATTTATATATTAATGAGAATTAATATTTAAACTCACAACTATATCGTGTTCTTGTCTAATCCCAAATACTACCGACGACGGCGATAAACAAATTGTTTACCTAAATGCAGTCAGCTTTCGACGTCTCAACAAATCTATACAAAAATAACTTGACGTGAATTAATATAAAATGAGAAACAAGGCGGGCTTTCAGAAACATATCATACAATAATTCTGAGCTTTATTACTCACAAATGAAAACATACTTTCTGACACTTCATGTTACGATCATATTACGGGTTACAGTCTTAAGTCTTTTGCTAAAATAATTAAATTTACACCTTATTTTTAAAACGGTTAAGTCGATTTTGAATTGTGATTTGATTGAATTTAAGATCTTCATTCTAAGGCCGGTTGTCCACATCGTGCGGCACGAATTAGCGCGATAAAATGACGAGCAGATGTTTCGACGACAGATATATTAGTGTACGATGTACAGTAGCTAAATTAAATCTTTTAAGGACATGGCTACAGCGGAAATGGAAGATTATTTGATATAATATATGTATTGTTTGTTTTATATAAAATAATTATATGTAAACAGTTTTGAAGTGATTTTTGTTAAATACATTAAGTATTCAGCTGTCACAATCATAATTAACTGTTGTTATAGAACGTTATAAACGTATTTTTTAATAATTTATTGTTATATCTCATACGGCTTTTTATTTATATGTTATTTAAGAAATAAATTAAAAAGTTCCATTACATAAAATATGTTTCATTATATACAATTACGATAAAAGATATTTTTAAATATTTTTTTTTTATTGATTACATATATTTTTCAGCCGACATTATAAAAATGTGTATTAATAATTTTATTTTTATAATGTGAACCAAGTGTTTTGAGTGTTATTTTTGTATTAAACTGATTGACCCGTTTTTTCTTTCATTCTATGTCGTACCTATTTTCAAATTATCCTCTCAACGCCTAAAAACTTATATAATATAAATAATATGTATGTATACAATTATTATTTTTTTATAAATTGACAGCAGACACAAAGCAGATTGAATCATTCTGTCAAGTTACAAATGTAATTATGATTGTGACAAGCACAGTATAAAAAAAAGGTTATTTGACATTGATATAATGAGTTTTATTTTGTAGTTAAAATACTCGTGTAACATTAGTTTAAGCTTTGTAATTTTTTTACTATCTTCATGTTTTACCTTTTATATAGTGTAGGCAGCAAAAATCTAGTGTTCCGCACGTCGATTCCAAATTGCGCCCCAATTAAGTTATTACCATTAAGTGTTAGATGGCGTAGTTTAAAGCAGCTCAAAAAATATAAATACATATATTTTTTTATTTTCAAAATAATTTTAAATTAAATTACGATCATAAATCGTATGAGAAAAAGTTGAAATTCTGTTCGAAAAGTTTTTGCTTTTTTGTAGACGAGTCGGACATATTCCTACATTTATTATGGTAGTTTAATACACACAAATCTTTGTTAAGAAAATATTTCTTAAAATAAGCTGTATTCCGCACATGGCAGAATGGCAGGGGAAACTTGGGAACCTACTGGATTCCCATTAAGACTTCTGTGCTTCATTTTCTCACGAATTTGAGGCGTTGCGTGTTAAGTGGCGGAACTCAACGCCACATATTGGCTTATTACCCAACAGAGTGAAATTACGAAAAGATTAAATCGAGATATTATTGAACCCATAACATGTCGTTTTTATGGTCGCACGTATGTGCACCTTCGCTACGACAGACCGCTATATTATTCATTATACGTTTTTTTGTCTTTTGATATTTATTTAGTTACATTCAAGTTAATCACTCGGCGCGACAATAGAATTCTAACCACGCCTGCGGCAATTAGCTAACGACCAAATAAAACTAACATTCATGACTAAAACTACACTAGTGCTCTATACTAACGTTGCATATCTATGCTGTGTAGTCTGACAGTGGAAATTAGTTTTGCTACTGTAAAATACGATTGGTAGAACTTTTATTGATTACATTTTTATAACTTTACCCTAAGGAATCTGGGAACCTAGTGTTAAGACACTCCGTTCCCATTAAGACACTTTCATTTCCTATTTCTTAATTCACCATAAATAAAAGTGCAAGTCATGAAATGGAAAATTAAATAAAAAGTTTAATACAATACTTTATGTATGGACAAATGTAGCAAGAACCAAAACCATTAACTTATATCGAATTTTTTTTTCTGGCATAAATTTTAGCTTTATCTGTATTGGCTTAAAAAATATCTAGTGACGTTTGTTTCTTTTTCAATAATATATTTTACTGACAATAAGTATTTTAACGTTAAAATCATAGTATTCATTGGAATGAAAAAATATTGTTTGAGATTAAAGTTTATGATACAAGCTTTAAACCACATATGTATGTATATGTCTATGTATGTGTACTAGAACATATCAATATATTTAATGTTGCTTGCGGCATTATGTCTACCACTAATTACGCAATATTATGAATATTCAAATATTTACTATCACATTAAAATTAAATTTTAGTTATATATTGAAAACAATTATATAAATATTTTAACCAAAATTCTTTGCTACCTATAAATGTAAAATTAAATAAAGAATGAAATAGAAAACGGGATGTTTTACGTTATTTTTTTGGTGAAAGTACCTATAAATTCCCCTAAATAGGTAGCTTTCAGCTTGTAGGCCGTGTAAACACTGGTCGGATTTGCAGGGGCGGGAGAGCCACTATATAAATAAAGTACACCATATTACCCAACTCGTGAATAAAACCAATGGATTTATAAAATAGAATAAAAACTGGATTTTTCTATGTAACGTTTTGTATATATTGTAGTATGCTTAATGATAATTTTCTCATACACAATAACCATTTAGTTTTTTGATGATTTAATATAGTGTCTAAAGTTGTCAAATTCTCAATTTCAAGTCATTTTTGCCTAATGGGAAAAACGTCCCTATGATTAATAGAAAATCATACCAATGAATACAATTGTATTCAGTATGTGTATTTACTGCGTATTTCCTTTTTTATAACATATAATGATGATGCGTAGTAATAAATACATAACTAATTTTAAACCAATATTCTATTTTAATATTAATTTACATAAAATGGTTTGGTTCAACACGCTATACTGAGAAACTGATACTGATTAAATCATGTGCTTATATACAATTCTTAGTTATCTCCATTGGGCCACATGGACAATGCTGCAGGCAAATGGTATATTATATAGGCCATTTAAAAATATCAAAAGTTTTATTATCTATTGTTTATTGAAATAAATAAATCATTTAACAATCAAAAGTTATCATTTAACTTAAAATTTAACAACGTGAATACATCAATCAGATATTACTCTGAACACAATTTTCAGCATACTCGTATCCCAGTGAGGAAAGGCACTTGTAATCGAGAGGGCTTTATTAATTACAAACTTGAACCGCAAACCTCCCCATGCATATTGTCATACTTTAATATACCTTAGACTTTAGCAGTAAAGTTAAAAATCCCTTAACACGCTCCCATTAGCCAAAATTTCAACCTTATCTTTAGGGCGTAGGAGCGCTACGCCTTTGATATTAATACAGAGAAAACTGAACTTTAATTCTTGTACATGAAAGGTAATTTTCGCGTATCAAGTAAATGAATAAGGATCATCAATTTGTTAAATGAAGAAAATGGAGACGTGTAATTTGGACTGGATTCTTGGTCGGGTGATTCCGAAGGGCTTGTTCGCAGTTATGTTAAACGATATTGCAGTTTTAGGGTTAATTTATTTGATATGTGAAAACGCTTTTACGGCAATTGCTTTACGTATGACTCTACATGGAGATCTAGGATTGTCTGTAAGAGTAAGTTAAGTAAAAAATTTTTTTAGCTTCACGCCTTTTTATATGTCAAGAGACTACAGTACGTGTCGTTGTGTATTAGGTGGAGTAACTTAACGCCACGCTCTGTCTCTCAGAGAGAAGACATTAAATATTTAATATAACCTACAATCTAAACTCATTTATAATATGTGTGTTATATACTGAAGCTTGCCGTGGCACAGCGGCACAATCGTGTGACTGTAACCGACAGGTTGTGGGTTCGATCGCCACTCGAGGAAATGGAATATTTAATATTTTCAATTTAAATATTTAATGTTTTCATTTCTTCGCTCTGGTACAAGGCAAAGTGCGGCATTGAGTTCCGCCACTCAACACGCAATGCCTTAATGCCTTAATGCCTTCGGCGTAAAGTAGATTTTTTTTAGCTCTTTGCAAAATGTCAAAAGCAAGCACGACCACTCGTACAATTAATAATGTATCATTTTAACCAACATTATTATTATTGAAAATTTATTAATGAATTTACTTTATATACCAACCGTAAATTAGTTTACTCAAACTAAATGTAATTCATGATTAGATTCTACGTTATAAATTTAAATTTTAAATCACAGAAAACAAAAGTACTTAAATTAGTTAAGTTAAAATGGAATGGTGTTTATAACATAAAGCCGCGGGTAAACGAGGGCTTAATGTTGGTAACACTGCTGTGACTTTTTAATTAGCGTCGAAATATCGTGACAACGGCGTGACAAACACTTGTTTATATATACTTATCTACCTACTTGTATGCTAAAATAATTAAATAATAAAATGAAATAAGGTTTGTATCGTTATATCTATAAAAAAAATCTATATTGTCTATTTTGCTTCTAGGTACTTTTGTTTTATTTTCTGTATTAATAATAATAATTTGCATTCTAAATGAAATTTGCGTTTATTTTAATAAATAATATAATACTTGAATAATTTTACATCAATATTAATACGAAATATCTTACGCTAATAGCTTAAAAGAGAGTAGAGCTTTCTATTATACATATACATACACACATGAATATACATATATATATGTATGTGTATATTACACCATTTAACACTCTATATGGATTTTGAAAGAAGTGGTGTGCTATGAAAGAGAGAAGTGTATTTTTAGTTTTGTAAGCCCAAAATTTTTAAACATTTTACAAAATATAAAATTACAATGATCTGTTATCAGACATTTCTAAAAGCCGCGTTAAGGGTTACAAAATTAACTAAAATGAACTAAATTATTTAAATATTAGCGTTAATAGGGTGTTTAAAACACAAAGTCCCGTAAACGGGAGCTTAATGTTGGCAGCACTGTAACTTTTTAATTACCGCCAGTATTACATGACAACGTGACGTGACGCTTAGAATGGCGATAGGCTTAAAGTAGGTCGCGAAGCTTATATAAACGATCTGTTTAAAACGTTCCACTTGTTAATTTGAATTAATGAAAATATTTAACCATTTAAATGTACTTTTTTGTTTGTAGAGTTATCTGTTTTAGTATAGTCTCTTTTACTCAGTGTAGTACTTTGAAGGAATAATATTTTTGAAATCTTGAACTTGTTTTTTCTTTACCCTATCACGGGCTGATCAGTGGGAACTTGGGAACCTAGAGTTAAGACTTTCCGTTCCGTTCGCCACATTTCGCCAAATAAAGCATTATCACCACAGCGAAGAAATGATAATATTAAATATTTCATTTCCTCGAGTGGTTATCGAATCCACAACCTGTCGTGTTTACAGACGCATTTTCGTTCCCTTGAGCCACGACAGGCCGCAACTATTTTGAAAATAGACATTTACAATCATGTCTTTCATATATCCGTAATTATTTTTTTTATTATATTAGTAATTTATTTTCCTTATGCTTAGAATATAAATTAAATATTAAAATCCCTAGATTCACATTATATTTTACAGTAACATCATTTTATCGATATTTCTAACAAATTCGTGAACAAGCATATATAAACTATTCTCTACATACGTTACAAATCATGAATTTAAATTAAGCCTTTCACAAATAGTGTAGGACGAAAGCCATAAAAGAAATCATACTTTTGCCAAAGAACGTGTCCAGCAAAATCGTCTATGTCTAAAGGGCCGAGAAATATCCTACCATCGCGATCGGCCGTGAACGCAAAATTTATGTCCGCTTGACCCTCCAAACGCGTTATTCACCTTTTATTTTTATTTGAGTGAGCAAGGAACAAATCTTAGCGCAAAAGGGATAATAAAATAATCGTTAGATTCGTTTAGAACGACTCTAATTTCACGGATTGGTGCGCAAAGGGACGTTAAGGGTTGAAACTGTCTCGCTCGCTCGTTCTAAAGAAACTGTGCTGTCTCTTTCGCGTCGTTTGGGGATGTTGGTATGGACTTGTCTGTGTCTATTTTTTTTGCTGGCTGGTTCTTTTAATAGGTTTTTTTAGGTTAATTTTATATGTAAACTAGAGGTGTTTATTTTTTTATTGGTGATATATAATATTTATATATTGATGTACCATCTTTTTCTCTTTTAAATAGAATATTCAATTTTAATTATCTTTTTAAAAAAAATGTAAATATATTTGTTTACAAAATATTTTAAGGAAAATATGTAGGTAGGCATTTATGAGATTTTTTACACAAATTTCAATTGTTGAATACTTATTTTAAGTTAATATATCTAAAATTATATTTCATAGTTGTAATAGGTACAAGAGCAAATAACTATGACCATGTAATATAAAGGACCCATAACATCTATCTGTTGAGTTATCTTAAATCTTAATATGAACGCCATTTTGAAGTTAATAGTGCGGACATTTTGCTGACCGTTCGTTTATAAATCTATAAATCGTACCATAAATTGGAAGATATTTTTACATTAAATGTTTAAATCTATAGACAATAGAGTGTAAAATAATAGAGATTGTAAAGTAAGACCATATTATTAAATTAGATAATATTCATATTTAAAGAACTTAAATATATATTTTTTGTGGCGTAATTTAAACACATCTAGCTGTTTGTATGAAGATATGAAGTTAGCATTATCTATAAGCAAATTTCTATATTTTGAGCTGAAGTTATAGAAGAGATATTTGCCTACTCAACTATTTTTCATCATATTACTTTTCCTTAAGCCTTTATGAAGAAGGCAATATATATTTTTTCTGTTTCACACTGTATCCCCTTAACGGTAGACAGAGGAGTGGTAGGACCTGGTGGTCAGATACTAAGTTTAAAAATTAGGAAAAAATATTAAAACGAGCAGCGAATGAAACTGTTTGTTTTACTCATTCAGCTTCACGTTGTATCCGGAACATGGCAGGGTAGGCAGAGGGAACTTGGAAATCTAGTATTAAGACACTGCGTTTCACTTCCGTTCCCCATTTTCCGCCGAGGCATTGCGTATTGAGTAGCGGAACTAAACGCTACGCTTTCCCTTGTTACCAGAGCGAAGAAATGAAAACATTAAATATTTCATTTGAAAATATTAAATATTCTATTTCCTTGAGTGGGAATCGAACCCATTACTTGTCGGTTACACGCTAGTGCCACGACAGGCCTCAATACACTTATTATTTATAAATATTCGTGTGTTTGTGTGTGTGTGTGTGTGTGTGTTTGTGTGTGTGCGTAGTTATATAGGTATATTATTAGTTCACTTGCTTAAACATGCTTACGATAGAAAAAAATGAGAACACAGTAATGTATCAGTAAAGTAAAGAATTTTGTCATATATGTACAGAGGTGCAGGTTCGAGTTAGAAAGTTCTATATGTGTTGGGTATTCAATTCTAAATATACGCTGTTAAATTACTAGATTTGTATAGAGAAAATTTGGAAAGTACAGTCTTTACACCATGTCTAGAGGAGCATAAGATAAAATTTATCGAAATTCCAACGACAAAAGCATGACTTTTCGCTTTACGCCATAAAGTCCACGCAAATAAAATTTCTGGACTCTATGGATAACTATTTATTATTTTGATTGTAAATATAAAATATTTACACATTTATTATTTTTTAAATAACATAACAAATAAACATTTGTCTTTGTCGCAACACGACTTAAACTTCTTAAACTATTATCATTATTATCTACACTAAGATTTAGTGGAGGAGTTGACAGATTTGCAGCTTCCGCTCGGACAGACAATGTTCGTCACCTATTTTTTTCACAATAGCTTACTTAAAATTATTATCAAAATGAAATATTTATAGTTTTTGAGAGGATATCTTATATTTTATACTTCTACTTCATAATGTATGCAGGTAAATATCGTACATACTGCGTTCTGAACTTTCTTATTTTAGAAGTTTCATTCAAATGGTAATCTTATTAATTTTAGAATTTTCATTAAAATGGTGGCTTTACACTTTGCGATCCAAGAGGAGAAGTCAAAACAATCAAACGTTATCCTGAATAAAGATTTAACTTTTATACAAGCTCAGAGAGCTAAGCCCGTAACCAGCGTTATGTAGTGTCCATCCAATAATATGTTACATTGATAAATATGCTAAATACGTAAGTAAGTATATTACATCGATTTTAGTAAATATTAATCGTATATTTAATAGAAATTTTCGCCATTTAACATTAATGAATGTGCTTTCAAATCAAAATTCAATTACGTTACGGTTTATTTTAAAGTACTAAGCTAATAGTAATATATGATTTCCGTTTCCGGGAAGGATATGTTATAAAACTTTCGCCGTTTTTTATCAAACCAAGTAATCAATAATATTTCTAATGCGAATAATAATATAACTAACTAGCCATACGTATTTAGTAAATAATTATGCGCTAATTCAACGGTATAAAAGCGAAATGCTACAATACTAGGTTAAAATTTAAGAATATACGTTAAAATCTGTATTCATATGGTATATAAAAAAATTGGAAATACGCAATATGGTTTTCAATGTTATTGAGGTCAGTCGTTGTGGGTTCGATTCACACTTGAAGAAATTTAATATTTCATTTAAACTCCTCATTCTGACAACAATGCAACATGCGGAGTAGAATTCCGCCGCTCAACAAGCAATGGGAGAGTCTTAACACGCTACTGAATTACCCTCTGCCTCTGCTATGTACAGGATGCTTTATAAAGCTAAAAAAGAGTCATATTTTTAATATAGTATATTTTAAATTTTAAAGCAACAGAAAGCGAAATACGTAGTGATTGGTCACTCATCTTTTACAAAACGCAACATTACGTACAAAAAATATAACCAATTCATTTTACTTAAAATTTTGTAAATTCAAATATAACCAACATCTGCTATTCATTGACAGATTTGCAGCTTCCGGACGGACAACGCTTACACAATTAAATATATAACGTTTGCAAGGAAGTATCTATAAAACTTTTGTGATCATTTCCTTTCAGCTTTCTCGCACATGGCATGGTGGGCAGAGGGTACTAGGGAACCTATTGTAGATACTCCGTTCTGTTTTAAATCTGTTCTCTTCTGTTTTATATTAGAGGCATTGCGGGTTGAGTGGCAGTACTTAACGCCGCGCTATGCCGTGACCAGATCGAAAATAAATATTAAATATTTCATTTGAAAATATCAAATATTTAACCTCTTAGAGTGGGGATATCGTGGTAGAATGTATTTTTATGTATCGTTAAAGTTTTACGCTATTTTATTTATTTAAATTAACAACTTTAAAATCACTTTCTTTCCGCAATATTTGTTAATTAATTAATTACATATATATTTATAACGTTACATACGTTATAAAATATTATTTAATTTTATTTTTTTAATTAATAATTGCTGTTCCAATTGATTATTTAATTATTATTGATATTATTATAAATTTTCGCTTATAATATTATTCATAACTTAGTTATATAATTGCATAGTAGGTATACTGTAGATTATTTTTCAGAATTAAGATCAATTTTGTCTTCTTATAGGCCTTTGAAATGATACAACGGTTGGTTATAATCTTACTCGGAGAATGAAACAATTGCATTTGCTAGCAACAAGACAAAACGCGGTGATATGACTGGTCACTCTGTCTCGAAAATTGAATAGAAAGTGGGGAACAGGATGTCTTAACACTAGGGTTCCTTTTACCTAGCCAGCAGGATGCAGTTAGTAGGTAATAAAATTGCCGACGGCTCATAAGATCTAACATTTAGATACATCCATACATATATTCAGTAATAGGAAATCAGTAGAAGCAATTACTATACTTTGTATATATTTATTTTTGATTTCTATCGTTAATAATTGATTTTTTTATCTTCATGCAGTGTTTGCATATGCAAAATACATGGCAGGAGAGGCAGAGGGAATTTGGGAACCTAGTGTTAAGACATTTAGTTTCGTTCAGCACTTTTCACCGAATTTCAGGCCTTGCATGATGAGTGACGGAATTTAACGCTGCGCTATTGCCTTGTTGCCAACAAATGAACATATTAAATATTTCGTTTCGTCGTGTGGGGATCGAACTGATACCTTGTCGCGTTCACAGACGCACGTTCGTGCCACTGCGCTACGACAGGCCTATTTATTGTTATTATATATACATACTTTAAAATATTTCCATGAAACTTATATTACTGTCAATTTAAACTATTTATTTTAAAGACAATGTATACAAAAAATATTGATAATTCCCCAATCATAATTAAAGTCACAAAATCAATTTGGCTGATTAATTGTTTTTCGTTAAAGTCATTCGGTTTATCGAATTCATTAATTTTTATATCGAAAATAAAAAAAAAACTAAAAAATATACCAAATTATACGATATGTATGTAATATAATGCAATTATAACATAAAATTAATTACACAAGAAGTAATATACCTAATTGAGGTGTCGAAAACCCACTTGGTGCATGTAGTTACTAATTAAAAACAATTCACAAGTCACCTTCTTAATTTATATAAAGAATGTATTTAAAGTTATTTTTTTAGCTTTACAGTTTAGCTCATAATTGGTAGGGTAGGCAGAGGGAACTTGGGAACCTAGTGTTAAGACAAACTATTCCGTTGGTCACTTTCCGCGCAATTAACGAACAAATTTATATACAACTCAGGAATTAGAATATTTTGTTTATTATTAAAATTTATGTAAAGAGTAGAGTAGAGAAGTCATAGAAAAAAAATCCCAATATATATATATCCTCTCATATTGGCTAACATGGAGCAGTCGTGCTGCGTCTGGTTGTAAAAACGTCGGTTCTGGTTTCAATTCCCAATGACGGAATAAATTTTCATATGCAAGCTGAGGTAACACAAAAAAAGCACACGTCAAGGGAGAAATGCTCGACGCTAGGACGTATTAGATTAACACTAAATTAAAATAACACAATATTCCCTGTATCTTACCTCTACTTTACTATCCTTTTATAACCGGGATACAGCGTGAAGCTAAAAATAACAGACAACCCCGGGTTTTAACGCAAGTCGAGAAACAGCACTTTACGTAAGTACTGTGACGTACGATATGTAATTCTATAAGACATTCGGAGCAATTAAATGTAATTAATAAATGTTTTAGTTATCTCGTAAGAAATCTGCATAATTGAAAAATCATTTTGAAGGTGCAAGCGGTCCTAATAAAATTTATTAGCTAGAAAAATAAGCATAAAGGAAATAATAAACAGTTTATAATTTTAATATCTGTTTCCAATAAAATTATATGGATTTGTAGAAATCTTATTAATATACATACATTCTAATCATTTTTATGTATCTGAACCGTTTTTTTTATACCTAATAGAAGCAAAATTTAGTTTTTCGTAATAAATATCCTGATTAATAAATATTTTACTAAGAATATATTTTATGCGTATATATTTTACAGTAGCCTACAATGTTTAACAACAATGTAGCGCGAAATTTATGTCTTATATATATATATATATATATATATATATATATATACATATATATATTTATATATATATATATATATATATATATATATATATATATATATATATATATATATATATATATATATATATTCGTATAATATAATGTCAAATATAAAAAACAAAATAAGAATTTGCAAGTTTTTTTTACTAAAAATTGGGGTGAGCAAAGGCTGCACTGGTATAATTGGCTGCAAGGCCGTTACGACCGCCCATTAACCATAGGTCGAGGATTCCTTAAACTTAACATAATTATCTTTATTTGATGAAACAACATCATTTTATTCAATAATTCATTTTCTTTTGAAAAGAGCGCATATAAATGATTTTAACGGAAATAATTATATTACAAGATTTTTTTCAGCTTTACGCTGCATCTCGTATATACCAGGGTAGGCCCAGGGAACATGGAAACCTAATGTAAGACACTCCGTTCTTGTCCCCACTCTACAGAATTTCTTTTTTAAATTTTCTCTGCAACGCCGCGCATTGCTTTGTTACCAGAGCGAACAAATAAGAATATTAAATAAATATCTCATTTAAAAATATTAAATATTTCAGTCTTTCCAGTGAGAATCGAAGTCACTACCTATCGCATTTACAGTCACACGCTTGTGCCACTACACTACAGGCCGCAGAAATTAATATAACAAAATGGAGCTATTACTTTTTGACATTGCGAAATATTAAGAAAGAAGTACGTAAATTAACAATGTCTCAAGCATTACACAAAACGAACGGACATTTCAATTCACGAAACTCTTATTGGTTTCTAATAAGCCAAAAATAAAACTATGTTCCGGCACACGCTTAACTATACTACATCGTTTGCCTTTCATCACGTACTTAATAGAGTCTTCAAACGACGGGCCACGGTGAAGAAAAATATCAGAACTAACTCTCAGCCTCTATCACAGGTGAATAAAGTTTAAAATGGCAGAATTAATACAAAATCTATTGGAAAAACATAAAAGCTGTCACGTTATCAATCGGTGGTACAATGAAGTAATAATTTGTCCAAATTGCCTTTCTGACTACCGTCCATTATGAAAATAATTGGTTGTTAATATTAAACGTTCAGAAACTTATTAGGCTGATATAAGCCTTGAGCTTTTCTTTCAGCGATATCTTTTTTTTATTTGTAAATACAATTTTGGTTTTCTTTTTGTGATAATAATGATAGGATAAATTGTCTCGGTGATTGAAGCAGTTATATGTAATTGGACTCTAAACATATATACAAATATATAGGATAATGATTTCTTAATTTAAGTTAAGCAATAAAAAACAATAAATGGATGTGTAATGTAATGTATAAATAAAAGACACCTTTTACTTTTTCACAATCTTATATTGACAATTTACAACAAAAAAAAAATTGAGTAAAAGGTGTTATACCTATGTTTTAAGAGAAAAGGGGTGTTTTAACACTAGGTTCCCAAGTTCCCTCTACGTACAATGCGGGATACATATATGTATATCCGCGATAGAAATTTTGTTTTTTGATAAGAACAGTTTAAAAACCAAATTAAAAATAATTCAGTAAAGAAATTCAAATATGTTATATATTAGTATTCAATTGAGGCCTGTCGTGGCGCAGCGGCACAAGAGTGTGACTGTAACCGACAGTTTCTGGGTTCGATCCCCAGTCGAGGAAATGAAATATTTAATATTTTCAATTTAAATATTTAATGTTTCATTTCTTCGCTCTGGTAATAAGGCAAAGCGCGGCGTTGAGTTCCGCCACTCAACACGCAATGCCTCAAATTCGGCGGAAAGTGGGGAACGGAAGTGGAACGGAGTGTCATTACACTAGGTTTCACTTCCGTTCCCTCTGCCTACCCTGCCTAGTGCGGGATACAGCGTGAAGCTGAAAAAAAAATAGTATTCAACAAGAAAAGCTTTAATAATAAAAAGAATCTTACAAATCCGAAACCAAATATAATTGTCTTGTTATTAAAATAAAATACATAGTTTGATTGAGGCCCGCGGTAAAAAATTGCGGCGGTCAATGAATTACACCTAAAGCTGGTTGAAAACCGCAACCATTTGCGACATTAAAAGTTAATTCAGGGATTCTACTTTTGATACGATTGTTATGTATCTAAATAATTATAAGGCGATATAAAAATCTGGCTTTCTCTTAAGATATAATAATTAAATAATCAATTTCCATATATTTCCATATTGCGGCGTTGAGTTCCGCTACTCAACACGCAACGCCTCAAACACGGCGGAAAGTGAGGAACGGAAGTGAAATGGAGTGTCTTAACACAGTAGGTTCCCACGTTCCCTCTGCCTACCCCGCCATGTACATGATACAGCGTGAAGCTGAGTAGAGTAGTAGTAATTTCCATATAATTTCAAAATAGAAATCATTTTCTTAGATTAATTTAAAATAAATATTAATATTTGTTATTTGTAATATATATTTTGTTATTCTCACGATAAAACTATGTTGTTTACATTGTTTTTAGAATTTTTAACTTTACAAAACTAACCTGAGTCACTATCATCCCTATCGTAATGCGGTCTCCAATACGTCTCGTCGTATCTCAAAGGAACTTCTGACCGTCCAGTAAACTTAGTGGGGTCTAATATATTTTCTACGGAGAAAGCAATAGCTGGTCTGTCCGGAGGTCTGGTTAGCCCAAGCCGCCTCGTCAGATCCACTGGGGCAGCCTCTTCGACCCCGACGACATCCACCTCGTGTCCCTCAGCCTCTGCCTCCGCCTCGGCCTCGGCCTCGTCCTCTCGTCTCTCTGTACCTCGCGCCATTGCAAGCATCGTCATAGCAACGTCTTTGAGTGTATCACATTTAGATTGTCTATTATGTTCTCATTTTCTTTTTAATTTCTATATTAAAACTGTTCGATCACAACACTGCACTGACTGTTTAAATGTCTTAAATACGTCAAAATAATATATTTTGATATATTATTGTTAGTTTAGTTAAATGCATAATACGCGAATACAATATCAAATAAATAACAAATAATGAACCCGCAAACGATCGCACTGAAATCCGTCGACGCAAGCGCTTATAGCGTGACAACAACCGTCTGCACCTAACATCGGAACTCTATGAACTCTACAACCGGGAGCCGAGCAGGCGGGGACTGCTGGGAGGGGACCCGACCGCGCTGGGGGGGCTAAACCCCGCGAGCCGATTGGCCGAGGCGAGCGAGGCGTGCCCAGGGTGGAGAAACGTAATGGAGCAATAAGGTTTAAACAATTTCGTTTAATACGTTGAATTATGTAAGAGAACGGCGGGCAAGTAATCGCGCACAAGCGATAAGGCCATTTGCGCTACTTCGTTACGTATTAATGGGGCAGGAAATTGACTTATGAATATTAGAGGTCGCGGCGAGCTGAAGATCGGGCCAAAGCGGCCCCGTGCGGCTCTGCCGGGTTATTTTCGTAGTTAAGCGCTGAAACAATGATGTTTATTGAGTTTTGAACTTAATGGCTTTTGGGCTGCGGCTGCGAGCGATTTGCGTCATTAACGTGTTTGGATAGGTCTTTAAATACCTGTGGATGTATTCAACCTGTTAATTGTAACCGCTTTGTAATTTCGAATTACATTTCATATGAATTGACGAAAGTTTTAAACGGCTTTAGTTGTGATCGTGATTTATATTGAGATACTGTTTAAAATTGTTAGAGGTCTAAAATGCGTATATCTAATAAATATTCTTTAGTTTTAACTAATATTATATATTTGGATAGATACGACAGTTATTTATTACAGTTAGGAACTTCTTAATACTTCAGAGCGCGGTTGACTGCATATACGAAGGTTTTGGGTTCGATATCTGTTCGGGGAACTGAAAATTTTTAATTTCCCAACTCTGGCAAGTCTGATTTAATAGACAAATAGAATTTTTACAAACTTCTATGCTTATTATTGTATATAGTATATTGAAATGAAAATTAATATGTTATATTACATGCTATTATGTATTACATGGCTTTTGTTTTCATGTAAAACAATATTATATTAGTTTAATTTTGGTTAAAAGAATATTCTGAAATAAAATGAACAATAGTTAATTTGTTGTCTATGCTTGGTATATAGATACTATGCAATAAAAACTAACTCAAAAAATTAATATGTCTCCTCGCGTGCTTTTCACGCCATTTTTAGTACCGCTGAGAAATAATGAGATAAAACACTTAGTCATATCTTTTTCTTTTTCATAAAATTATCTACTTGATAGAGAAGTTTCGTGACGCAGCGATGGCTGTAAACGCGACATATAGTGGGTTCGATCTTTACTCGACGAAAAAACAATGATTGATATTTTTCTTTCCTTGCGTTTGTAATGAGGCGAAGTCTGGCGTTGAGTTCCGCTACTCAACAAGTAATGCTTCATATTCGGCTAAAAGTAGGAAATGGAAATGCCTAATATTCCTTTGCTTATATTACCAAGTTTAAGATACCTACAGCGTGAAGCAAAGAATTAATAACGTCTTTGATTTTCGCGATTGTTATACATTTTGAAAGAAACACTTTTAAACGGATTAATCGCGTATATTAAATGGTAAACATTTTTGGGAAACCCGACGTTTCGAACACTTTACAGCAGTCCGTGGTCACGGGTAGACTCACAGTCTCATTCAAAGAATAATTATCTAGTAATTTGAAAAAAAAATGTAAATAGATACTATTTTTTTTTATTTATTTAAAGTATCTTAAACATAAATAGTTTCATATCTACCTGAAATGTATTAATTTTTAAGATGTTACATAATTCTTATTAAATTGATTATAAAGCTGATGCAGTATCCGGCTCTACCATACATCTATATAACCCGCGGTAGGCAGAGGGAATAAAGTATGCGCATTGATAAAAACTTAACGCTTTACTTTACGCTTTAAATGTAGCAAGCAAATGCAGTAATATTTTAGCAACCTTCCTTTTTAACATTTAGGGTTTGTTTCATTTAAATATGTTAATAAATAAAAAAGTTTCGTCAAATTTTTATTATTTACTTAACTAATATTTAGTTAACAATTTTGTCGAATTAAATAAAAAGAGGACGAACGGCTTAGTTGGCTAGAACGTTTGGACGGTTTCCAAGAGACGCGGGTTCAAATCCTGCTTCGTTCAAAATTTTTATTAGTAACACTTTAAAAATAGTAAAAATGTTGGTACAGTTTGTTTATTCATTAAGCTAAAATTTTAGTTTTCTTTGTAGAGATATTGTTTTAAAAGTTATAATGTTATCAGCAAAACAATTAAATTGAGATTACTAATAATGAATATAAGTTTTAGGTTTTATAAGAAAACGCTATGCGTCTTGCGTTTTATAAGAAAACGCTACGGCGTTGAGTTCCGCCACTCAACACGCAATGCCTTGAATTCGGCGGAAAGTGGGGAACGGAAGTGGAACGGAGTGTTTTTACACTAGGTTACCGGGTTCCCTCTGCCTACCCTGCCTCGTGCGGGATACAGCATGAAGCTATGCGTCTTGGCGCCGCGGTCGCCACTTGCGCCCTTGCTCACGATGTGCTACGTTCTACGCGACGGTCACTCTACTCCTATTTTAATACTGTAATATCTTAATAGCATCAATTTCCAGTTAACAAAAAAGAAAATATCCATTTACTTTTTTATATTGGACAAACATATATGTGGTGATTTATATAGCCTATCACGATAAATGGGCCAAAGGACCAGTACTTCCTGAGAGTAGTAATATAAAAGCAAGTATAAAAAAATGCTGATATAATTTAATTCAGTGATACGTTTGACTAATATTTGTTGCTTACTTTTAAGCAACTCTTTTAATTTAAAATAATTAGAAAAAAAAGGGACTTTAACCCTTAATTTCTTGTTATATGATAATTCCCTATTTTATTTAATCTTTTTCACTCACTCAGCTTCACGCTGTATCCCGCAAATGGCAGAGTAGGCAGAGGGAACTTGGGAACCTAGTAATAAGACACTCCGTTCCGAATATTTAATCCCTTTGTAATTCGAGGTATGATATCCAAATATAGAAAAGATTTCCGAGTATGTCCCCGGTGGTCGCTCTTGATGTACCCGACACTGTATACTTTTAACATTATTTTATGATAAATATTGATTATCTTATTTAATTTTTTAGCTTCACACTGCCGTACGTTTTAGGGTAGGCAAAGAGAATCTAGTGTTCAGACACTCCGTTCTCATTATGACACCTCTGTTTTCTACTTTCCGCCGCATTTCAGGTATTGCGAGTTGAACTCAATGCCCCATACGTAGCAGTTATTTAATTTGTATATATAGTATGGCATAATAAATGTATTTAATATTTAAAAGCAAAAATCAACGTTTAGAAGATTTGAATCAACATTGAAGTTCGATGTAATATAATATTATTACAATCACATATAAAATTACGAAATCCTACTTTTCGGCGTAGAGAGCGTCGTGGAGCAAATTAAAATTCTACTACTCTACTCTACTCAGCTTCACGCTGTATCCCGCACGAGGCAGGGTAGGCAGAGGGAACCCAAGAACCTAGTGTTAAGACACTCCGTTCCACTTCTGTTCCCCACTTTCCGCCGACTTTGACATCATTTCATGTGAAAATTATTTTATTCGCTACATAAAAACTATTGAATCCAAGTTAAGTTTCTCGTCAAATAATAATTAAGTAGCTGTCATACGCTCGGAACCCTATAATTGAAGAAATTAACTGAAGCCATGCTATTACCTAACATTGAATGTAACTAAAAAGCCATCATTAATTATTTAACGGTACCCAAGACCTCATTGCAAAACAACAATCAAAAAGAATATAAATCTAAAATATAGCAACTTTCCCTAAATGTTGTTCCTTTTACCGACATATATATAAGTGACTTAAAGATAACGTCAAATGTTAATAATCACATATGCATAGGTATACAACTATTACGTAAGTTAGGCGGCGTTGAGTTCCACTGTTCAACGTGCCATGTTTCCAATGTTGATAGGTGCATGGCGCACGGAGTGTCTTAACTACTAGGTTCAGTAGCAGATAAGTAAAGTTGATAATTTTGTAAAAGCTGCCCGGAGGACGTACGTACGGACTATCTGTCCGTAGTGTTTAATTAAAATATTCAATACTCTAGGTTAACAAGGTTCCCTAATTCTAATATGCTACGAAAAATCGTGAAGCAACGTAACATAAGTATATAACTAAATTCTAACTCCTTACTTTACGGTGACCCGGTTATTTATAGCGATTTTACAGTATAGGTATGCCGTGAGTACATCGATTTATAAATTAGTATTACAAATAGTTCCTAAAGAAATTTGGTACAGCCACTGGAATGTACAGTTCACGGTTGTCAGTGTGACAATGACGTCTTGTCAACTAGCGGACGGCTGTCAATCAACACGGCTATTTATTTTTTTATCAAACATCTAATCGCTGTTAAAGATCTTCCATTAAGTGACACCAATGACATGCACGATTTCTGCCTTTTTGATACGGTTTTCTACGCAATGTAAATACAGCGTGTAGATTTTAGTTTAAAATTTATTTAGAAATAAAATAATGTGGCCATCTTATCCTCTTTTGTAACAAACAATTGTGATTAGATAAGTTTATTATATTTTACTGTAAAAGATATTTTAATATTTTACTTATTTATTCTTTATTCCTATAAAATATTCTTATTAGATTTATTTTCATTTTCAACTATATTCTTTATTCTGCAAGTAGCAGGATAGGCATAAAGAACCTAGCGACTTTATACCGCTTTCATTACTTTCCGCCAAAATTTGACCATTGCGTGTCGAGTTTCGGAGCTCAACGCCGCACAGATGTACACAGTTAAATTTAAAATGACTAAGTAAGCTTTTTCAAACCATCCTCTATATATAATAAATAAACAGTCTCAACTCGCCACAACACTGCGTTTACCTGTAATTAGAGTCGCCACTGGAGATCGTTCAGTCACAGCATGAGCTAACGTACCAAGACTTCTGAACTCAATTACGATGCTATTTAATTATAAATCTACAAAATATAAAAACTATTCCTAAGAAACGGTATAAAATGAATATACGTAGAAATATAGCTGTTTTTGCAAAGTTTCTTTGCTAATTATGTCCCGTAGTCATACGCACTTCCAGACGCCTTACGTAAATTACTGATTTGAGCTATCTGGCATAATACGGCTTCGCCTGCTGTGACAAATATTTAGATTTTGCCCAAAAAATAATTAAAGTTTTTATATAATTTATAGCTTGTGCTATTCTGATGTGAAAGTTATTTTACTGTAAAATTGTAATTATAACCGTTAGTTGTGCGTGAAACAATCATTCATCCTCAGAAACTTTCACATTTATAATATTGATAGGATTATCTATATTTGTAATTTTCTGTGACAAATCGAATAATTATAACTTCTGTGAATTAAACACTAATAATGAACAAATTTCAAAATAGAAAACATATTTTAATATATTACTTTAAAATTATATATAGGCCTCATCAAATTTAAAAAACACTATAGAAAAAAGATATTATCTTTTTTCACTCCCGTTGTGGGACATTGTGCAGTGGAACAACGCCATTTACCTACATATACAAGTATTTATTTCATTTGGTCTTCGTCTCGTCTTTAAAAATATTATGATTTTGATAAAACTAGAAATTCTTCTATCAATTCTTAGGTCTGAAACTGAAATAACAATCAAGTGGTTGTCTATAGAAAATCAAAACGACATTTGGATAAGCATATATGCCTAGTTAACACTGGACATGCCTTGGTTGAACCAAAGAACGGATGATCACACTAAATGATCAAATAATTGGTATCTTATGTTCAAAATAGACGTAATATGCTTCATAACGTAAATTTTTCTTATGTTATAAAAATATGAAAACAAATATAAAAATAAGTATATCAAAAAAATAGAATATATTACTAATATACAAATTTAAATTAAATGAAATTTAAGCGCAGCGTTATGGTCCGCCTTGGGAACGGCGTTGAGTGGCGTTTAATTAATTAAATTCATGACGATTAAAAATCTGCTGCCAAAACTGCCAAAACGGTCGAAATCGAAGATTTAAGTAGAAAATTTACTACGTATAAAAGTCAAAAGTCAAAAGGAAATCGCATCTTACAATTGAAATATACAATCCCTTTAATGAAATATATTTTATTAAAATTTGTGTTTAATTTTTTATATTACGTCATGCTAAGCAAAAACTTAGAAAAGGTCATAAAACAAAATCTAAATTAGAATTATAACAATAACTTCACATTGTATCCCGCACATGGCAAAGAAGGCAGAGGGAACTTCGGGCCCTAGTGAGTAGACGCGGAACTCAACGCCGAGTTTTGCCTTGTACCAGAGCGAAGAAATAAAAACATTAAATATTTAAAATTTAACTAATTACATATTTAATTTCCTAGAGTGGAGATCGAACCCACAATCTGTCGGAAACAGTCACACGCTTGTGCCGCTGCGCTACGACAGGTATCTTTATAAATTGTATTAAATATTTTTACTATGTTTTAAAGTGTTAATCCACACTTAGGACAAAAAATACTAAACTTAAATTTAAAAAGCGTATAAAAATTTTTTTCCTGCTTCGTTCAAAATTTTTATACGCTTTTTAAATTTAAATTTAGTAAATTGTATTAAAATTTAAAATATCGATGGAAGATTATTTAGATAACGTCGTCGAAGATCAATTAATATTTTTTTGCTTTTAGTAAAGAAAAGTATCTCTTACCTGTGAATGCTATGTAATTTGACAATGTTTGGATGATTGCGAAAGGATTGTAAAAATATGATTTCGCGAAATGTCCTTTGCGCGTCAGTTTGGTTACGAAAAGCGTCAAATATCTTTTTAATAGCAACAATATCTTTAGTTTTCTTGTCCACAGCCTTCTATACTATACCGTACGCCCCTTTGCCCAGTCTCTTCTTAATAATGTATTGTAATTTTTACAATTTATACTTATCTAACATATAAAAATGTTGTGTTAATGCTATTTAAAAATAAAAGTTAATAGCGAATTCAAAAGCGAAATGAAATGGGAAAAACATATTTCTGTTTGATAATTGAACCTATTCCGTATAGGTGTGTCCAAATCCAAATACATTGTTATGTTCAGTTGTAGAATTGGACAGTGTGAACTATCCAATTCTACAACTGAACATAACAATGTATTTGGATATACACCGTAAATCTACATAACTCAATTTATAAAACAAATCATCCCAAGAAAATTAAGACGCAGATCAGATGAAAACGTTTAAAAAAAGTAATCTCCAAACAAAAATTTAAATCATTAATAAACACGTCTGGCGTAAAACTGAAGTCCGTTTCAGTGGACGGATTAATTAAAAAGTTTTGATGCGAAAAAATGGGGAACGACTGGAGCGGTACCAATTAAAATTCTACCAGGATTCATTATGGCACTTTATTTTTAAGTGCCTGTTATGAGATTCCTCACGCTGTCATTAGTTACGGATACTTACTTAGATCGATGTATTTCATGTAAATATAAATATTATTAGTAGAAATATTTAAATACATATTTTATAACACCAAGCTTGCTAGCTTCGTAAATCTTATTCTTTTATCTAACGTTAGTAATCCATTTATTTAAAAATAATGTTTAATTTTGCGGGCGCTTACCGTGAGAGCTTAAAAGATCAAAAAGGTTACAATACAATAACAGCAATATTTCTTTAAAATGTTTATTTTATGTGTAAAAGAGGCGTATTCCAACACTCTCAGGTTCATGTGTTAAGGTACTCAAATACGGTCCCCACTTTCATTCAATTACAACACAATTCTTTATATCTACGAAAGCATATATTCTTATATGGTTTGGTTCTCCACTCCTTTTAGATTCTCTAATAATAAATTACCGAAATACAGAGGCCATTAGTTAATAAGTACTTATATTATGTGTACTTCCATAATAAAATTTATGGGGATCTGTGACTGTTAAAAAGAATCGTTTGCAAAATTCTATTAAATGTATGCAAGATACCTACAAAGTATAGTTAAAATAAAAACTATAAAATAAACTTAATATAATATTATCTTAACATCAATCATTATATAATGATTTCCATCTTTAAATATTAGGTACACCAATTGAAATATAAACGTTCAAATTAACATTCCCGAACTATATTTGTTGGTTGGTAAGTAAGTTGGGCCAACCTTATGTACAAGTAAAACATTGGCCATTGTGAGTAAATATCTTTTACATTGCAGATTTAATATTATAAAGCTAAACAAACTCTAACGCTTATCTCAGGAATTGTTGGTTCAATTTATTTATCTTTGCATTTATCGATTATTGAGATAGATTATTATTTTACAAGATTTAATTATACAACTAAACTAACTATTCAAGAAACATATGTTGACTTTTGCTTTATTAATAATCCACAAAAAAAGCACAGTGCGTTTTTGGTTTCAATGTTTTCGTGCTGGAAATTTAGAGCAGCAGAATAAGCACCGTGGACAAGTTGATAACAAAGAATTGAAGGACATTGTGACTGCTGCGTAACATTACTTAACCAGCACAATAATTAAGATTTTATAATTCGAATAATATATTCGGACCTGTGATGAAAAGTGGATTCTTTAAGACAAGCACTCGTCGCCAATAGCTGGACCCTATAGGCCAGCCAAATCCTGCTCCATGTGAAAATTAGTCCAATAAAGTTAGAGTTTGGTAGACTTGTGCCGGTGTCGCTTATTACAGTTTTCTCATATTTGGCCAGATGATTACGGCAGAACTCTATTGTCAGCAAATGCAAACCATGATGGAAAAGCTAGCTGTTAAACAACCGAGGCTAGTCAATTGCTCTAAGCTACTGTTGTTCCACGACAACGTCAGACCACAGACACTGCACAATAGACGGCTACCAAATCAGAAAAGCTTCAATTGGATTGTCGAGAATCCTATTTGGATACGAAATTTGGATAACTTATTGCATGGGAAAAAATTTAACTCCGATAGGACAGTCCAAACCGCCTTCAAATATTTTATCAATTCCCGTCAGAATGGTTTATTTAATAAAGGGATCAATGAATTACATAAGAGATGGCAAAGGTGCATAGATAATGATGCTTCATATTTTGATTAAATACATCCGTTTACATACATTTGGACAAAAAAACCTCGGTCTGAAAATAGTTGGCCCAATATTGGTAGCAAAAATTAAATATAATATAGTACCATCATACCGTCAAACGTGAGCCAAGAATCTTAATAACCAATTTGTATTTAACAAATGTCTTTGGAAATTGAGAGTTTTCTTTTTGCACTTTACAACAGGCCTGTTCAACGTTAATTGGACGTTTGTGAATGAATATGAACTAATTAATATGAGAAATAAATTGCGGTAAAGACGGCCTTTTGAAGTTGCTCGTAAAAATAAATTATACTATCTTTATTACAACTAAAAGTGTTATATTTATGTTAATTTTTCTACGTAGTAATTTAATTTATTATTTACATATTTAATAAGTATATCTTTATTTTGTAATGTCACTTACTATTAAATAGGTAAAGACGACGATATAAAGTAAAAATATTTAATTTGTTTTAATACCAGAATAGCACCTTTCACAGGTTTAGTTTTTCACCATCGAAAAGATGAAGTCATTTTAATTTTTTTAATCAATACAATTGACATAAGCGTTTACTATATTATTATTTATAATATTTTTATCACTACTTTTAGAAAGAGAGGGTAGGTCAGTATTGCCAGACGTCCCGATTTTTAGCCTAAAATCGTGCTGAGCGGGACTGATTACCGGGCTTTTCTCAAAAGACTTAACTGTCTTACAGGTTAAACCAAACCTTTTATCGTGTACTATGCAACTTTTATAGTACTGTTATATATAATATGTAATGGTTTTTTAGGCCTGTCGTGACGCATTGCAAGGACATGTAAAGACACGTGTTGTGTGGTCAATATCCACTTGAGGAAATAAAATATTTAATATTTTCCTTTCTTCGCTATGGTAACAGGGTAAAAAGAGGTGTTTAGTTCCGTCACTCTACATATATGCAATACCTCAAATTGGGCAAAAAGCGGCGAAGGTATCTTGAGCAAAAGGTAACGAAGTATCTTAACGTCCCTAAGATCCTTCTACCAACCCTGCCATTGGAAACATTACTTAAAATTCAAATAACTGCATGAATAATAAATGTAATGATAACACACATATGCACTTACATCATTTAGAAATCAAACTTTCAATATGTCGTGTCCTCCTCCTCCTAACACCATCTGATAATAATAACTTAACAGTAAGAATTATTCTTCTTCTTGTATTCTTAGAACTGTAAAACTACAGCAACGGAAAATAGTTAAATGTATGATGTGTATTGTATTAGGCAGAACAATTAAGTACCTTTCACCTATCACGTGAAATAATAAGCTCATTGTAGATAGCTCTTCACTCTTCAGACTGCACTAGGTGGCGCTCAGGCAATTTGTCACCGAACCAAAACTGACAAGCACATGATTTATCTCCGTCACACAGACAAAGGCTCAAATAGACCCCCTCGCAAAGCAAACACTCAATTTGGAAGTAATTATAGGGGGAATGTAGCCTTTATACTGTTTGCGCAGGGTCGACTTTCCCGCCAAAGTTTGACACTGACAGCGCGGTGACAAGCTCGCTCCGTTCGGAAACATTCCGCGGCTAATTGTATGTATCGGCCGACGCAAGCACATTTGTCAATTGTCGCCAGCCTCCCTTGTAACGGAACGTAATTAGTTAGTCAAGTATTTCTGGAACGCTTTGACGGCTTGTTAAGTTTTCAAATTGGACACAAATTGGATGTCATACCTAACTGATCGCTAAGATTCTGCCAATGCTCTTTTCGAATGACGTTGAGTAATCATTTTATTAGGGCGCAGACAGCTTCGTTTTCTGGTTATCAAAAAGCGATCTATTTTGTGATCTAACAAATCTTTGTTAATAGAACTAATTTATTAAAAGCTTTGTGATTTTATTTCAATTGGCACGCAACATGTGGTGGTGTATTTAAATCTA
Organism: Eueides isabella; assembly: GCA_019049475.1. Taxonomy (NCBI): domain Eukaryota; kingdom Metazoa; phylum Arthropoda; class Insecta; order Lepidoptera; family Nymphalidae; genus Eueides; species Eueides isabella. The sequence continues at coordinate 7,268,723 of CM032405.1, forward strand.
TCATTTAGACAAGCCAGCTCTAAATCATGAGAACTTATTTTAATACGATTTAAAATTATTGTATGACATGAATATTGATTTCTGGATTTTATTGAAATGTTATTTAGAAAATTATGATAAAGTTACGTTATGTTACCAATCAGTTATATTTCGCCAATAATAGTTTAATTTCCATTAAAGATATTTTGTATTTTATCTTATTTTTTTATTAGACAATGCGCAGCGGTTCTAATAAAGAACTAATTCTATTTTATACCAATGACATTGTAAAGACAAGGAATCGCGAAATTAACGCTGAACATGCAGAATTAACAAAAACTCATATAAATATGATTGAAACAAAAAATATCTCAGGAAAATATATGTATTTCTTGTATCATAATAAATTATCACGAAGCTGTAACCATTTCCGGGCATTTTTTTAAATCACCCAGGCTACATTTTCATGTTCTTTTTTGGTCGTATGTTTTCGTAAATCGGGAGTTCATTGTGAGAGCACTCACTAATCGACGGTTCGGTATCGAATTCGTTGCGGTGCGTTCCAGAACGAGAATCGAATAAAAAAAGTCAATGTATCGAATCGATTGTTACAGCTGTCGACAAGCGATCTGTTCGGCACCCCAGATGGTACTGCTGGGAAAACGGATTCTAAGACAACATTCAGAAAGTAAGATACGCTATAGATATGTTTTGATTATCTTTTAATTATAATGTGGATTTCCATTCGGTAATTGAACATTTTTTTTAATTTTTTTATGGGAAAGATGGCAAACGAGCGTACGGGTCACCTGATGGTAAATGATCACCGTCGCCCACCGCTTGCACCACTCTAGAGGAGCTACAGGAGCGTTGCCGACCTTTAACGTGGATGGACACCGGGGCCCGGCATTACCCAATGCAAAACGCAGTTACCGAAGCCACTACTTGACGCCGGTTTTAAGTTCTGGGGGTGGTAATAATCCGGTCGAGTCTGCCAATGCGTGTTGCGATTACTGACAACGTGACTCTTCCACACAAAAATACATAATGGTACTGCGGCGTTAGGTTACCACCACCTAGCACGCAATATATTAAAAATCTCTACATTCCGCTCAGCTATAAAAATATTTAATAGTTTGGTCAATAAGAGTTAAAGTATGAAGCATATTTTGTAATTTTCTTTTATTGACAAAACTAAATAAATCGTCCGTTTTATTTATACATTAAACTATTAGTTCAGTTCAGTTCTTTCGTTATGGCGTTCCGAGCGTGCCAGTTGAGCACAGAATCACTTCGCCAATGTCACGTTGAATGGAGAACACACGAAGGAGAATGTACGGTAAAAAAAAAAAAAAAATATAGAAAATTAAACGATAAGAGAATGCATGTAAAGAAAAAAGATCCACTTAGTATTACCATCACCTAAAACAAAATAATAAATTTATACAAAAAAATAAACATAGATGGTTAGTAGTAGATAATATTTTACAATAATGTTAGGTTACAATTTTATTTTGTTATACTTAATATATTTACATAAAAATTTACATAAAGGACTAAACACAAACATTAACAAACATTGAACATTAAGGGGACGGGGAACTTTATAAGGAAGAACATCATATATGGGGTGGATTAACTTAGGACAGGAGAAAAGGATGTGAGATGGGGAACCGTCGTCTAGACCACATTCACAAAGTGAATGGTCCCTGACCCTGATCTTAGCCAGGTGAACAGGAGTACATGCATGTCCAAGGCGCAAGCGGCAAATAGTAGTTATAACACTCCGTTCAGTAAATTTTTGAGAAAAAAACCAAGGTCGCCTTGGAATGTTAGGTTGAATGGAAGCAAAATACTTACCTTTCTGAGATTTTGACAGATCCCAGAATTTAGACCAGGATGTATCCAAATGAGAAGATGCAAGAGACAACAAGTCTTGGGCCGAAATAGAGAAGTTACCTAAAATGCCACACTGGATGGCTAATTTTGCGCAGGAGTCTGCAGATTCATTCCCACAGATTCCAGAATGACCTGGAATCCATGCCAAAGTAACATCCAAGCCCTTTAGATGACATGAGTACAATTCTTCTCGAATCCTTAAAATAATTGAAGATCTTAATTTACTACAAAACGGATTTCCCTTTATAGCCAGTAAGCAGCTTAATGAGTCAGTACAAATAACAGTCTGTTTGAAATTGTGGGAGGATGTGAACAGGATTGCTTCTAAAATAGCAACAGCCTCTCCTGTAAACACAGTCGATTCGGGGGGACATTTAAATTGTAATATAATTTTGAATTTTGGTATCCAGCAAGCTGCACCAACACAGCTTTCCTTAGAAAGCTTCGATGCGTCTGTATAGATGAGGATATGATTTGGCCAATTTTCATTTACTATGGTCTGAAAAATTAAACTATTAAATAAATCAAATATTGTGATAAACGGCTCCACATAGAAAAAAAAATCAGGAACATTATAGCTTCGCGTGTCCAGTGAACCGTAAGCATGGTACGATGTAATTAATTCTGTTTGTAAACATGTGGCTGTGATATAAATTAAACCTATTATTTGTTTAATTAGAAGGGAAGTCATTTTAGTTTGTTTGTATAAAAATAGCAAAATAGTCAAGAAGAAAGCAGTGACATCCCATATTTTTTATCATTGATTTGAAAAAGTAATTTGTAAGAACTACTTCATTTTGAGTAAGCTGAATTATATTGTTTGAACTGACAACCATCTGGTGTAGTACCATTATGGTTTTTATTAAAATCAGTGTTAAAGATTTCATATAGCTATTGATATGTAAGTAGTAGGTAGGTCCCTATATACTTTAAACCAAAAACATAAATGAATGATGTTTTTACAGTTGTAAACGGAGAAAAATAACCGGATATGTTAAATTTAATATTTTTGTTTTTTACAGTTGTATAGCATACCTATAGATATTTCGTGTTAACTATCTTACAATACGACATTTAATATATGTTTTACATATTTGGAATAACTATTTTTTTATTTAAATAATAAATTTTGTCGATTGTATAGATTGCGAGGGCTGTGGCTTTGATCTCTATTATATTGTTTATGTTCATTATCCCCAACTTTGCTAAAACATTACATAATATGCAATACATAAAAATAATACAATATAAATCTAAAAGATAGATATATAATGGTAGATATAACATTAGGTAACTTAATTGTGGAAAGCATAACTAAAAAAATTATAAAATTATTTTCTTCACGTGCATATTTACTCGTGAGAATTCGAATTGCTATCATTTCGTAAGAAATCCAATAAGTAACAAAAACTAAACTTAAATTCAAGTAAGTGATGCGCGCCAATAGGCAAAAAAATAAACGGTCACGATCATTGAACAAAGACGAATCTGAAAATTACTAAGATCGTTTTTTACGACGTCTTAATTTCTAAGCATTTTAATGCTATAAAGTAAAAAATATTCTCTATTGAAACATTTTAGCGCCCATCTTAAATTGATGTGCAATATTTTTTTAAAATTACCGCAAAAAATCAATAATTCATATTCATATTTTACAATTGTGAATCTGGCTAATTTAAATTATTTTGTGTGTCTGGTTGAAATTATATTAATCGATACATTTAGTGTATCTAATGTGCCGTTAATAGTCCAGAAAATATTACCTTACAAACATATTTAAAAATATATCTTCTATTAAAATATGTAACACAATATTAAAAACCATAAAATACAGATACAATGAATATGTCTGGCTGTATGCAACACACACTATAACCCACATATCAAAAAACGGCGGAACAAAGAGGAAAAGAGAACAAAAAAGCGTCGGCGGAAAATTTTCCCGGCATAATATTTTCAGCCGGAGTTGCGGCAACTAATTGGATTCCTGTTACAATAAACGCATCATCCCCCACAAACCACCCTCTTTTAAACTTTGGAGATTTTTTTTAGCTTCACGATTATCATGTATATAGCAGGGTAGGCCGTTCTGTTCTTAATGTTGTACGTATCACCTAATTTTAGACTCTGTTTGCTCACTATTAAGTGGCGGAACTCAACGCCGCACTTTATCTTGTTACCAGATTACAAAATAATATTGTAATATCAATTAAGTCCCCTAACGAGAATCGAACGCTATACCTCTCTACCACGAAGGCCTCTTTGGAGATAACAGTTATGGAGCTATAAAAACAAAGTCAACGGTTCGATATGCAACGCCATTTCGATTTCATTACTTAGTTGGTTACAGAGTATGACCTTTAAAGAGAAGTTTTTACGATGTGTTTCGGTAATTTCTTTTTGCGTTCATTTGAGATTAGCAATTTTGTTTGATAAAAATATTTTATTAGATTGACATCTATGAATAAATTAAAACTAAAATCGTAAACTACCTTCTTACGTTTTTCTTATCTATGAGTGGACTGCCAAATTGTATCTATATTTTTATGGTTTTTTCTTACGTACATCTTGGAAGTTTAATTTGATTAATACCATGATATAAAAAATAGAACATCTAGTAGTTACGTTATTAAATTGACATGTGAAAATAAATAAAGTATTAACAATAATACGAATTAAGTATTACCGAAATTAAATATTAAAGTAGGGGACATGGACGTTAATTACGATCTTGGAAGTTATCTACTTTAAGTTTATAATAACTTGCTTTTACTTTTAATGGACAAGTGTTGATGCATACTATTTAATGTAATTTGTTTAGAAAATTTATTACTTATGTAAAAATGGTGATAGTTATTATTGAGGCGTCTTGTCGCAAGGATAGAAACGTGTGACTGTAAACGTGATGGTTTAGGAAAAATATATATAATAACATTTTTTTACTACACATTTTTTGCATTAAAATTGTGAATTACTATGAAATAATTACGTAATATTTTATACAGCTGTCTAAATTACGTATCTACAGCAGCTACCAAAAAAAAATGGTGGTTTACATAGAGACGGAATATGTTTATCCGACTCGTTCTTATTCAACAATTAATTGTAGCCATAAAAAATTGCCTAATCTAAATAATATATCAAATTTTTACCAACGACTTAAGTTTAAATTGAAACCTTTTTATACACCATGAAAATATGCGTAAGTATAATTATTTATTTTACACTTTTCCCCATTAAATATAAATTAAAATTTAAAAAGAAAATGTTAAATGAAGTAAATAAAGATCAACCTTGAAACCTGGATTTATTTTAGGCTTTTGTGTTGTCTAAGCCATTATTTAAACCAACAATTTACATAGAACCCATTATTACGCATTTTGCGAAAATAGACTATAATATTATAAGAATAGAGTTTATTATAAACAAAATTAAAAAGTCAAGAGTATTTATGTAGTGAAATGAGTGTAACTTTACTTTTACTTTTTAATGCAAACAAATGTCAACCTTATGTCTATAAAGAGAACGTTGAATCATAAAACCATCATTTATAAATTGTGAACGTAAATTACTGACATTCAAGATCAAGGGCAGTTGCAGTACTTACTTCAATTAGAAATGTAATTATCCGCTAAAAATTAGCTTTATTTATCCGTTCAGACTGAAAATAATTTGTTTAGTGAATAAAACATGCAAAATCGTAGTTTCATTCAACAAAATGTTCTTAAATAGATTTTTCTTAATATACAAATATATATATTTTTAAAAAATACGTCGAACATAAAAAGGTATAAGCTGTAAGTATTCTTATAATCATATATGTATTTCTGCCAAATATTTATGAATAATTATCAACATTACTCATTTTAAGTGAATCTGAATAGCATATTTTTTAGAACAATTGCTCCATCCCTATTTTATTGAAATAAAGACTCAATATCATGATAAATATAAAAAAAAAAAATCTTATTTATGATAAAATATCTTAAAAAAATAACTAAAATCTTTATTGTTATATTTAAGAAAATACATAAGATCCTATTGTAATTAATTCGATCTTTTTAATTATAGTCATTAAGTGGCAATGATTTTTTATTCTCAAGGAAACTACTTTAAGATATTTTTTGTTAAAAACAATTACTTATTTATTGTAAAAAATTGTGAATGTAAGTTGTCCAGTAAAGGATTCCAGCCCAGACCTTAAGGCAATGGCTGATTGTGTACACGTCTAGTGCTAGTTTAACATTAAAAATTAGTGTTCGAATTTTAAAAAAGAAGTATTTTATTAGTGATGTTTGACACATTTCTAAAAGATTTTAAATTAAAATGGCGCCAATATTTATTTGCATCATTAGGTAAATATATATTTTTAAAAAATCTTTTGTAAACAAAGTGGATGAATAAAAGTTGTAATTATTATAATGGTCGTAATCGTGCTATTTTTATAACTTATTTATTTGTTGTTATGTTTTCTGTTTGCCTTTTAATTAATACTTTTATATAATGTTTATATAATTCAAAAATCAATAATTATGTAACGTTGACATTAATAGTTACACAATTTTTCTATAGTTATTTGAATTATATATAATTATAATTATTTTATTACTTTTGGCTAAATTACTCTTGTTTTCCTTATTTTACTTCAAATTACTAAATTTCGTTGTGATTACCAGAGGCATTTGATAATTAAGTCATAAATAATTAAACAACTTTTGTTTTGTGTAAGCAAAAGTAAGCTTTAATCCAAGTCTTTTAGATATAGTTAATTTAATAATAGGCTCTTCCGCAATATCAATATTTTTATATGATTCTTTTAGAACCATATTATTTTAAATGTCCTGCAATCTAAACGGAAAGACAATTAATAAAGCACGACTCTACCAAGGATATCAAGTTGCTACAATATCCGTATGCATTGTGCATATTTGTTCATTTTATTATTAACTAGATTAATTTAATTTTACGTTAGCTTACAATAAATATGTATATCAAAATTATTTGCCATAAATTCATGGTAATATATTCAATTATAATAACAAGAGTAGGAAATTCAATTTGAATTTGTAGACATATTAAAAGTATATATTAGTTATAAAAATTAAAAAATATATCAAACGAGATAAGCTTTGGATATGCCTAAAACTATAGCATTGCTTTACAAAAGCGTTATAGATAATATCAAAACTATATTTAGTTTTAAACGGCATAAGATGGAAATAGTGATATGCTGTTGGAGCTAGTGAGAAGTTACTTATTATAGTAGCAAACACGCTTTTAGACATGCTTCACGCTGTATCCCGCATATGGCAGGGTAAGGGACCTTGGGAACTTAGTGTAAGACACTCTGTTCAGGTCTCCACTTTCCGCCAAATTTGAGACATTGCGTGATAAGTGGCGGAACTCTACGCCGTGCTTTACATTGATACCAGAGGGAAAAAAATCAATATTTAATTTGAAAATGTTTAATATTTTATTTTGTTGAGTGTGATCGAACTCAAAACCTATCACGTTTATTGTCACACGCTTGTGCCCCTGCAGCACGACAGGCCTCCGCTTTTAGATATATTTTCATTAATTTTAAAATTTTACTGATATTTCTCTCATCTTTGTTTTTATAAAAAAAATATCACGGCTAAAATCAATTTTCAACGACAATTTACCTGCGAAATGTTAAATTTTGCAACAACATCGAATAGCGCGTTTAAACGCATTGCCATAGCAACGTTCAACATGTTAAGTTATACAAAAGTACTTACTCGTATATATTTTGAAACATATAGTAAGTAATAAGTGTTTTATTTATATTGTTACTTCAGAATATTTTTTTATATATTATTAATAAAAAAAAAAAAAGTTTTTGTCTTTTACCATAAAATGTTCAGGTGTGCCAAATTTCATACCACAGTACATTGCTTGTTTGATAATAGTAATTCTTTACTTATATATAAATATATATTTCTTTTGAGGCCTGTCGTGGCGCAGCGGCACAAGCGTGTGACTGTAACCGACAGGTTATGGGTTCGATCCCCAGTCGAGGAAATGAAATATTTAATATTTTCAATTTAAATATTTAATGTTTCATTTCTTCGCTCTAGTAATAAGGCTAAGTGCGGCGTTGAGTTCCGCCACTCAACACGCAATGCCTCAAATTCGGCGGAAAGTGGGGAACCTAAGTGTAACGGAGTGTCTTAACACTAGGTTCCCGGGTTCCCTCTAGCTACCCTGCCTCGTGCGGGATACAGCGTGAAGCTAAAAAAAATCTTTTGGTTTCATGCTGTACGCATTCGAGAGGTCTACTCTGCTTTGTAGCACAGTAGACTGAGGAGATCCTGGTGTCACACTCCATTCCCATTAAGACTCTTTCGTTCTCAACTTTCTGCCGAATGGAGCTGTTGCGTGTTAAGTGGCGGAAGTCAACACCGCCCTTTGTCACTTTATCAAACCTATAATTAGTCTCAATAAGATAAAATGAAGAAACATTAATAAAATTTAATATCTAGAATATGTATTATTTTTTTAGCTAGCTATGGCAGTCTCTGTACGGGAATGTCAATGGGGTGGACGTCCCCTGTGTTCCCACAACTGAAATCTGATAACTCACCTTTGCCTCGACCGCCTACATCGCAGGAGGAGTCATGGATAGGATCGCTACTTGTACTTGGAGGATTGCTTGGTAAGAGACAGTACCGCTTAACGGTAGCAGCCCCAAATTTTGGCTTTTTGAACGATGCATACATTCTCGACAGTATTTAGTTAGATATTTTGTGGGTTTACGTGTTAAATAGTAGATAGAGAAAACTTCGTTTGAAGACACTAACTTGGTTTTGTACTGAGACGTTCCATTTAATTGTGAAATTTAATTTTTAAAATCTTTGATATTTTTTAATTACTTTTGTTAGTGTTATATGTAACTTTTTATATATTATACCAAAAAGTCCATTTAAACATATTAATTTCTAAATTATTAGGTATATTTATATGTATTTATGAGTGCCTTTGTCGGATTGTACATATTAATTGGATAAACTGGATGGAAATTAATTGGATATACGAAAAAAAAAGTAATATTTTTTTCAATTTTGGCTAAATGTTACTATAATTAAATAATATTTGTAGACAGAGGGAACCTAGGAACCTAGTGCGAAAACACTCTGTTTCCATTAAGATATTTACATTCTACCGAATTCCGCATGCATTGAATGATTGATGGCGAGAGTGGCGGAACTCAAGCCCGCGCGTTGCCTCTTTACCAGAACCTCGATTGCTTTTGCACGATTAGCTTTTTCTTTCAGCTTCACTTTGTATCCCGCACATGGTAGGGTAGGCAGAGGGAACTTGACAACCTAATGTCACTCCCTTCAGTTCCTGACTTTCCGCCGAATTTGAGGCAGTGCGTATTGAGTGGCGGAACTCAACGCCGCGCTTTGTCTAAGAAGACAACAACAACTAGCTCAAAATACTTTATAATAATACATTTAATTTCAGGTCCCCTACTAACAGTGCCGTTATCAAATAGAATAGGCCGAAGGTTGATCATAATGGGCTCAAGTGTGCCTCTACTCCTGGGCTGGCTGCTGGCCGGGGTGGCCGCGGACTTGCCCACGCTGTACGCGGCCAGGATCATGTGGGGCTGCGCAACCGGCATGCAGTTCGCTACTGTACCGCTGTATATTGGGGAAATTGCTGAGGTACTTAGATTTTAAATTATTTTGTGCTTTACGATTAGGTATAGTATTTATTTTCGTAGGTTTTAGGAATGTTTATAAGCGAAGTTGAATATTTAAGTGAGTGATAAAAACAGAATGTGGTCTGTTGTGGTCCAAGGGCACAAGCGTGTGATTGTAAACACGGTAGATTGTGGGTTCGATCACCACTAAGAAAAATTAAATATTTATAATTTTCATTTCTTCACTCTAGTGACAAGGCAATATACGGTTGTGAGTCCCGCCAATCAAATTTGGTGGAAAGTCGGAAACGGAACGAATTGTTATAATACTAGGTACCCAAGTTCCCTCTGCCTACCCTACGCCATATGCGAGATACAGCGTGAAAAAAAAAACAAGGTAAAATGGTATAGATATTACGCAAGAGTAATTGGCTGTAATAAAGAAGTGGATTAGTTGACCTTTAAAAAGACAATGCCGATAACATTGAAGAAAGTCACGAATAGTCTTAGCAGTGATTAAAATATATATATATATATGAAATAAAAATATACTTGTTTGTCTATACTTGACATAAGATATTGATATTTTTTTTACTTCTACTCTGTGTCCCCTGGGGGTAGTAGTCAGGGGGAACTTGGGAACTTAGGAAGTTCTATTAAATTTTCCCTGTTTCTATTAAGACGTGTCCATTGCCTACTGCCTAATGCCTCAAATTCTATTTTTATAACTGAGAATCCAGTTTCATAACGTCTTTTCAAATCGCTTCTAAAATAAAATAATAAATTAATTAATATTTTCAATTCTAGGACAAAATCCGCGGATCCCTAAGTGCTTTATTCTTGCTATTCATAAACGTAGGGTTCTTGTTAGCGTACGCCATTGGCCCCTTCTCCACGTACTGGGGGCTGACGGCGACGGGCGGTATCCTGTCATTGTTCTATGTACCGTTTACATGGATTATACCGGAAACGCCGTTCTTTTTGGTTTATAAAGGTAAGTTTTGATGTTTTATTATAGCATTTTCTTTATTGGAGTGTTATGAAATTATTTTTTTACTTAGATATATAGACTATATTTGTTGGGCATCGAACCCGCACTCGGTCGCGTTAAAAGTCGCACGCTTGTGCTCCTCCGCCTGAGTAGAAGCCTTTCTATTGATACTGTTTTTGAATGATGCAATAGAATCTATTTTTTAATAATCATATCACAGAGGACGGCTTATCAAATAATAAAAACGACCAATTTCTAAGTTACTCAATATGAAACACACTGTCTTTCATAATGTTTTAAGCAACTTAGAAATTATTTTCTTCGCTCTGATACCAAGGCAAAGCGCGGCGTTGAATTCCGCTATTTAGCACACAATACGTCAATTTTGATAGAATGTGGGGAACGAAATTGAGTTTCGTCTGTCTGCCCTTTCATGTGCGGGATACAGCGTGAAGCTGATAGTACATAAGTATGTTTGTAATTAAATTATCTTCTAATTAAATAGGTAAAATCGAGGAAGCCTCCCAAGTTTTACAGAATCTCCGAGGTCTTCCAAAAGACGTGGTGCAGAATGAGCTGGAAGGGCTGCAAGGAGTAGTCGCGAGGGAGTTCAAAACTGAGCCGAGAGTCCAAGACTTGTGGGCCACTAGAGGAAATGTGAAGGCCTTGGGTACGTAACGTGTAATATTTAATAACTATTTTGTATCCGTGAATCTGGAACGGAGTCTCTTCATTTGGAATAGGTTCCCAAGTGGCAAGGTTCCCTCTGCTTCCTCTGTTATGTACGTGTGGAATACAGTGTGAAACTGGAAAGAAAACTTTAATTTTCAAGTTCTTTTTAAGAAACATGAATACTGTAGAGATGCGATATCTTTGTCGGATATGCGGAGTCAGTTTAGCTGATCGCATGCCTAATGAAGAGTGTATCTCTTCGGAATGGTAGGTTCGGAATGGTAGGTACTGATGGATGAAATGGTAAGAAAAAGTGAGTGGTAAGAGAGGGAGATGGAGACCTCGATTGACCTTCGAAAAAACAGTATCTACGATATTGGAGATAGGTCACGTAAAATGCATGAGGAGGGCATGTATGAAAAGGCTGATGACAGTGGACGAGGCGAAAGAGGTATGCCGGGACCGTAGCGTTAAACGCTCCGTTCTCTCTGCCTACCCCGCTAGGGATATAGCGTGAAGCTAAATAAGTAAGTATATTCTTTTTTTTTATTTAAACAGTATAACAATTTACAGCTTTAATCTTACTTATTTAATACTTAACTTATTTCCTAAGCGTGAAATAACATTTAAAAAATATGAATTTGTTTTCTACTTCCCAGGTATTTGCGTATTCCTAGCAATGTTGCTTCAGTTGTCGGGCATCGACGTGCTATTGTTTTATATGGAGGAGTTACTGGAGAAGATCGGCACGAGAATGTCAGCCGCTGACGGGACTATCATTATGGGGGTTGTTCAAGTTAGTGTCCGTTTTTTCCTTTTTTTTTTTCAATTCATCAGGGGGAAGTTGGGAACCTAATGTTAGGATTACTCCTACCTTGTTACCAGAGCATAGAGCATAGAAATGAAAACATTAAAAATTTCGTTTCCTCGAATGTTAACAGTTCTATGCATGTGCCCCTAGTAGCCACGATAGACCTCTTGTTTTCTTTATTTGTCTAATTATAAAAAACGTAATGGCGCAGTAGTATAAAACATGACCTGTGAACACGATTCATACTGTATCCCGCTTATAGCAGTTAAGGCAGAGGAATACTATATGTATTAAGACAATTCCGTTTTTCACTTTCCACATATATCTGTGGAAAAATATCTGTGTAGAGCCGGAACTCAACGCCGCACTTTACCTTCGTTACCAGAGCGAGTAAATAAAAATATTTAATTTCCTCGAGTGGCAATCGAACCCACAACTTGTCGCGTTCAGAGTCACACGACTGACGATATAATTAATTAATTTTAATAAATGAACTGTTCAACAGGTAGTCACTAGTTGTATAACACCGCTAGTGGTGGACCGCCTCGGGAGGAAGTTACTGATGTGGACCACTTCATTGGGACTTACCATATTCTTGGTAAGATTATTAGACAAAAAAATACTATTTTTTTTTATAAAAATGTCTCTTGAACAGAATTTGAACCCGCGACTCTTTGTCCATCCAAGCGCTCTGACCAACTAAGCTATACGTTCTAATCTAGCTACGTCGATATTCTTATACGCGTGTTACAGCTTATTCATGTTGTTAGCATCTCTGTAGGGACGATTTTTACAAATTCCACGAATTGAAAATTGTTTAGAATTATCTTTTGGCAAGATAGAATACTATTGAACTATTTATTAAATATTGTATATATTTTCTAAATGTTCTCTCTCTCTCTCTCTCAGCTTCACGCTGTATTTCGCACATGGCAGGGTAGGCAGGGTAGGCAGGGTGGGCAGAGGAAACTTGGGAACTTAGTGTTAAGACACTCCGTTCCACTCCCGTTCCCCACATTTCGCCGATTTTGACGCATGACGTGTTGAGTGGCGGAACTCAACGCCGCGTTTTGCCTTGTTACCAGAGCGAAGAAACGAAAACATTAAATATTTAATTTGAGTTTATAATTTCCCAGGGTATAATAGGTATATACGCGCTGCTGGACTCCCACTTCAAGTACGACGTCAGCTCGTGGGCGTTCCTGCCATTGCTGTGCCTTATTATATACATGATATTGTTTACTTTAGGTGGGTGTTTTTTATTTAAATTATTTTTTAAGTAATACTTCTTTACGGCTGTAACAGACGGACGAACCGAACCTCGTCCTTGGTTCGCCATCGAACCATGTTTTCTAAGCGAACGTTCGATGGCGAACCAAATTCGAGTTTCGGTTCGGTCGTCTGATACGGCTATTAATTGAAAAAAATATAAAAAGAAAAGAAAAAATATATGAAAATTAAATTTTAAGTACCGTCACACAAAAGTTACAGTATGAAGTTGCAGCGGTCGCCTCTGTTCATTGTATTTGTTCATATTTATAGATAATATTTATTCACATTTTTCTAGTCTTTACACGTGTTTTAGTTTCATACAAAGTGGGATTTATATATATATATTTATATATATATGTTCGTAAATTATGTTCAGTTGTGATTTAAATTGGATATTTTGATTAAAATATTTACTATTCGTAATTATTGGTGAAAAAAATGGTGTTTATAGACTTTTTCGAGTGCTCCAATATAATTAAGGTTCATCTGTCCGTATGTAGATATTATTTATAAATATAAAATTAAATATTATTATTCGACGAGGCCTGTCGTGGCGCAGCGGCACAAGTGTGTGACTGTAACCGATAGGTTCTCGGTTCGATCCCCAGTCGAGGAAATGAAATATTTAATATTTTCAATTTAAATATTTAATGTTTCATTTCTTCGCTCTGATAAAAAGGCAAAGCGCGGCGTTGAGTTCCGCCACTTAACACGCAATACCTCAAATTCGGCGGACGTAACTGAACCGCCCTTTGTGCAATTTACCAGAGCGAAGATATGAAAACATTAAATATTTAATCTCCTCGTATTGGGATCGAACCTACAATCTGTCGTGTTTACAGTGTTGACAGATCTTTTAATTTTTACTATTTTTTAAAGCTTAAATTTAAAAAGCGTATAAAAATGTTGAACGAAGCAGGAATTTGAACCCGCGCCTCTTGAACAGCGACCAAGCGCTCTGACCAACTAAGCTATTGGTTCTCACACTTCACGCTTTTGAAATTTAGGTTTAGTAGATCTTTTAATTTGCTCATTATTAATTAAATTTGAATTGTAATTGAGTGCAGGCGTGGGCCCCGTGCCCTGGATCCTGGTGGCGGAGATGTTCCCGGTCAGGACCAAGTGCCTCGCGAGCGGCATCGCCTCCTTCATGTGCTGGCTGGCCGGCTTCGTTTGGACCAGGTATATCATTACTTTTTTTTTTTACTTCTCCCATTCCGGTTAAGTTGAGGGAACTTGGGAACGTTGAAACGTTGTTTTAATTAAGATACTTTAATTTAACATTTCTGTGGAATTCCAGGCATGAGTGTTATGGTGGAAGTTAACGCCGCGCTTTTTTATGTTATCAGAATGAGTACTTTTTAATATTTTGCACGTGAAAGGGAGTTAAACCCACAACCAGTGGAACACTTGGGCCACAGAGCATCGTGCGCCATGCTTCATATCTAATTTACATAGTGTAAGATTAAAAGAAATTAAAAAATATATAAAATAGTGTTTTAATTACTTGAAAAATTTGAAAAGTAATTTTTAAAAATCCTTTTAAAATTAATAAAGGCCAGGTAATAAGGCAAAGAGCGGCGTTGAGTTCCGCCACTCAACACGCAATGCCTCAAATTCGGTGGAAAGTGGGGAACGGAAGTGGAACGGAGTGTCTTAACACTAGGTTCCCGGGTTCCCGCTGCCTACCCTGCCTCATGCGGGATACAGCGTGAAGTTAAAAAATATATATATATGAAGCAAAAAATCAGACGTAGGAAATGTTGTATGCAATATTACATAAACTTTTTTTTCACCGTGACGCTGTGTCCCACAAAGGCAGGCTAGGCCTGAGGGACCTTGTGCCGTTCCGTACTTCCGCCGATTTGGAGGCATTTCATGTCAAACGACGTAACTCAACGCCACGCTTTGCCTTGTTACCAGAGCAAAGAGATAAAAATATTAAATATTTCAGTTCTTCCAGTGGAGATCGAACCCACAACCAACCGTTTCAGTCGCACGCTTAATTTAGTTAAAATTAAATTTTCGCCGCCACCGGAAAGGAACAAGAGATTTCCACGAATCGAAACAACAAAACAAATACCAGACATGACATCAACAAGACCAACATATGCAGAAATGGCAATAAAAGCATCTGATGAACAACAAGCAGAAGAACGTACAAAAAAAACTATAAGGACAATAACAATGACATGAGAATTGATGACATTAGTGAAATAAATCATGCAACAATTGACAACTATGACGAATGACTTATCTAAAATGTCACGACTATGCTAATTTTAAAATGAACTCCATAAAAATGTCTCTTTGGAATGCAAATGGACTGTCAAAAAATATATGGATTTAAAATAACATTGACATAATGTTAATATCAGAAACGCACTTTACTATGAAAAATCACTTCAGTATACAAGGATACAAATTCTATCACACAATGCATCCTGACGGTAAAGCTCATGGAGGAAGTGCAATAATAATTAGGCATAATATTAGACATCACCCGGCAAAACAATATTGCACAGAACAACTGCAGGCTACCAACATAGTTATAGATGACTGGTGCGGACCAGTGACCATACAGCTGTTTATAGTCCACCAAAACATAACATAAAGAATGAGAACCATGTGGACTATATCACAACCTTGGGACTAAGGTTCGTTGCACGTCGTGACTTTAACGTTAAACACACACTGGGGCTCTCGAATAATATCACCCAAGGGACGGCAACTATTTTTGACCATTAACAAACTGCATCTTGGTGTTGTTTCTACTGGCGAGCCAACATACTGGCCTACTGACACAACAAAGAAACCAGACCTAATAGACTTTTATGTCACTAAAGGTATCAACAGCACATATTTTAGCTGCAATTCAAGTACAGACCTCTCCTCTGATCACTCACCAGTTGAGATAAAATTTAGTCGCACAATCCAAGAACGGAAAAACCTTGCAGACTTCATACCCAAATAAATTGGAACTATTACAACAAGGAATTGATAACAAACTCATAAATGTAACAATACCTTTAGAGTCAGATGAGGACATCACGCAGGCAGTGGAACACATCAACAATATTATCCAACATGCTGCATGGGAAGCCACACCACCATCCCCTACCACCACTAATGACAGTTATCAATGCTCCCTAACTATCAGAGAACTGTTAGCTAAGAAGCGTAAGGCTAGGAAACAATGGCAGGCCACAAGATACTCAGGCGATAAAATGATATACGGCAAGTTGACGGCGCAATTAAAACAATTATTATTCGATGATCGTAATCAAAGCCTTACAAAATATTTGGAAAATACACACCAACTGGACCTACCCATTAAAAAATTCAACAAAGCTGAAATCAAATCGGCAATCCGAAAACTTGAAGTAGGAAAGGCACCAGGCTATGATCTAATAACTATCCTAGGAGAACTGCCTGATGAGGGTATCAAATTCTTAAGACAACTGTACAATGCCATTTTAAGGAGAGAATTCGTGCTACCGCAATGGAAAGTGGCTAAAATCATCATCATCCTCAAACCAAGGAAAAGTCCAGAAGACGCTAAGTCATATAGACCTATTAGCCTACTCCCAATTCTTTCCAAAATCATGGATATTTTATTCCTTAAAAGACTTAATCCTATTATCAAAGAGTCCAAAGTGATACCTGACCATCAGTTCGGATTTAGAAAAAACCACAGCACGATCGAACAAATCCACAGATTAGTTGAGGGAATCACCAAAACATTTGAACAGAAGAACATTCCTTGACATATCCCAGACGTTTGATCGAGTCTGGCATGATGGTTTGTTATATAAAATAATAAAGTCATTACCCATAACATTCTATAACTTCTTGAGATCTTACCTGACTGGTTGACACTTCTTTGTCAATCAAGGAACAGCAATAACCGAGCTAAAAGACATCCAAGCAGGAGTGCCACAAGGAAGTATTATGGCACCTACTCTGTATCTTTACACAGCAGACTTGCTAATACCAGAAGATGTAATTATAGGAACATTCGTTGATGACACAGCTATTATGGCTTTCGATGATTCACCGAATCGAGCATCCTGTAAAATGCAAACTTATATTAGCTTAGACAAAATAACAGACTGGCTAAAAGACTTGCACATTAAGACAAATGAAACAAAATCTGTTCAAGTCACATTTACTATCTGAAGAGAAACATGTCCTCCAGTAACACTAAATGGTATACCGATTCTTCAAGCACAACAGGTGAAATACCTTGGAATGTACCTAGACCGTCGTTTGACCTGGAAAAAACACATCTTTACAAAACGGCTAGCAACGGGACAACAAGTACGCAAACTGTACTGGCTAATCAATAAAAATAGTCCACTCTCGATGGAAAATAAACTTTTGATATACAAAGCTAAAATAAAGCCAATATGGACGTACGGTATACTGTAGGGCACATCCGTTAACTCAAATCTAGAAATCCTACAAAGGTTTCAATCAAAAGTATAACGAATGATAGTTGATGCACCATGGTATGTCACAAACAAGAGACTTCACCTCAACCTCGGTATAAAACCTGTAAGGGAAGAAATTAAAGACAAAGTTTACAGATACACCCGAATAAGTTGGCACACCATCTAATGGAAGATATATTCCCCAGTGTTCGGAGACTGAAAAAAAAGTACCACAGGACCTACTCCTTGGTGACAATTAAGGAAATGTCATAGGACATTTACCTTGCACAACCAAAATATATTGACACAAATATTGCTGAATGTCGTTTAGACAGATTGAATATGAAATATATATAAAAAAATACTGTGGTTAAAAAGTTATGCCACACGAAGAAAAATACTACATTTGAAAATTTTAAAACAACAAAACTACAGAGATGATAACAACATAAATAAGTTGTAACAAGTGTATAAGAATTTCAACGACGCTTGGTGAGAACGAATGGCTTAGTTAACCAGAGCGCTTGGACGGTTTCCAAGCGGCGCGGGTTCAAATCCTGCTTCGTTCAATTTTTTATACATTTTTAAATTTAGTATAGTCAATATTGTTTTTTAGATTCTTCCGCGACGTGGCGGCCTCTTACGGCATTTACACGGCGTTCTGGGTGCTGGCCGTTTGTTGTGGACTCGGGTTCGTGTTCTCCGCGAGCCCGCTGCTGCCCGAGACCAAGGGGAAGACCTTCGACCAGATACAGGACATGCTCAACAATAGGTGCGAACTTTTGTATCGAAATATATTATAATTCTCACCATCGTTTGGAAAAATATTTGGAAAACGTATAAAATTTTAATGTAGCGGGATTTAAACCTGCGACTTTTGGAATTGATTTATTTATTTCTTTATATACTACTCAATCTTGGACGGATTTCAATGTGAGGCCTTTGGTGGCGTTGTGGGTCGCAATGAAATATTTGCACTCCTGCGCTCTGGTATACAGCTGCTGCAGCTGCGCGCTAGGTATTGTGCAGCGTTGAGTTCCTCGAATCAACACGCAATGCCTCAATTTCGGCTGAAAGTGGAGAGCAAAGCGGAGTGTCTTAGCACTAGGCTGCCAATTTTCCTCTGCCTTTCCTACCAGGTGCGGGATACAGCGTGAAGCTGTCTTATAATGTTTAATAAATCGCTTACACACACATAGCAGGTTAAGCAGAGGGAACTAGGAGGTCCCCCTCGTGTTAACACTCTGTTCCCCACTCACTCTCCGTCGAATTGAGGCATTGTGTATTCATTAGCTCTCAGAACTTAACGCCGCATCACCAGAATGAGGAAATGTAAATAAATATTTAATTAGACACGTCACTTATACAGCCGCCCGCCCTGTACCCCGCCTGTGCCCCGCCACTAATGATCTCCTCAAACATAAAATAATAGTTTTATTTATTAAATAATAATATCTAACTGATTTAAATGAAACACTTTTAACCGGATTAATCGCGTATATTGATTGGTAAGCATTTTTGGAAACCCGACGTTTCGAACACTTTACAGTAGTCCGTGGTCACGGGTCTACCACGGACTACTCCAAAAATAATAATGTCTTTGATTTTCGCGATTGTTATACATTTTAAATGAAACACTTTTAAACGGATTAATCGCGTATATTGAATGGTAAACATTTTTGGGAAACCCGACGTTTCGAACACTTTACAGTAGTCCGTGGTCTACCCGTTCCATTCAATATACGCGATTAATCCGTTTAAAAGTGTTTCATTTAAAATACTCCAAAAATGTTTACCAATCAATACACGCGATTAATCCCGTTAAAAGTGTTTCATTTAAAATGTGCAACAATCGCAAGCGAAAGTCAAAGACATTATTAATATCTAACTGTTCAATTTATTTATGGTGTATTTTTTTTCAGGAATAAAGAACCAAAACCTGCGGACGTATGAACATTAAATGTAATTTACTATTGTTATAAGCATTTGTTTTACTTTTTATATGTAATAAATATTGTTATACAAAACTTGTTTTTTCATTCCTTAATTAAAAATGGGGGTCTGTCGTGGCACAGCAGCCCAAGCGTCTAGTGTAAGCACAACGGGTTGTGGCTTCGATCCTCACTCTAAGGAATTAAATATTTATATTTTCGTTTATAGCGTTTTGATAATACGGCAAATCGCAGCGTCGAGTTCCACTACTCAACGAATAAAGCCTCCAATTCAGAATATTTACATATAAATAAGTTAATATTTCTTTAAGGAGAAAAAATAAATGTCAACCAACACCTGTGGTGGAGCAGCGGCACAAGCGTGTGGCTGTAAACGATAGGTTGTGTGTTCGATCCCCAATCGGGAAAATGAAATATTTAGTATTTCAATTCCAATATTAAATATTCTCATTTCTTCGCTCTGGTAACAAGGCAAAGCGTGGGTTTGAGTTCCGCCACTCAATACGCAATGCTTCAGGCAGTTTGGGAAGAAGTGGGGAACCGAGGAGAAACGGAGTGACATAACACTACGTATACTGCTATAAGTAACACTACGTGTACTACTATAAGTTCCCTCTGCCTACCCTGCCGTGCGCGGAATGCAGCGCGAAGCTGATTAGAGTAGAATCAACCAACAAATAAAACACAACATAAGATATATTAATACACATTTATTATAAATCTTATCAAATAAGCTACAAGATACATCTAAATAATTAAAATTATTCTTCCATAATAATAATTAAAAAAAAATCACCATAATCATCTTATCTCTGGAACTGCAACGAACAAATCCTAAGTCCCAGCACATCCTTACCGATCTCCGAGACCCCACAAACTGGACACAACTTGCCTTTATACTCCGGCATGAAGCTGGCTGAGCAGAGAGAGCACTTCTCCTCTGGTTTCCCTCTATAGATAGGCTTATAGCTGATTCCACATATATTAAACGGGTTGTGCTCATCATATAACAACTGGTGCTCGTCTGTTGGTGTTTTCTCACAGGCTTGTAATATCTTCCTCGCTTGCTGAGCCACTTCCGGTCTGGGGCCCAGTTCTAGAAGTCTTCTGGCGAAGGAGGCAGCTGTTCTGTAGTTCTTTAATTTGAAGAACATGTTCAATGCTGTCCGGAGTGTCAGTATTTGGTGGACGGGTTGTAACTTGCAGTGGGTGAAGTAGGCGGCCATTTCGCATGTTCGCTTTTGTTCTTCTAACGTGTTTTTGGGCATGGCTGTTTGGGAAAGACAGAAAAATATTAAATTAAATATGTGTTAAACATTCTTAATTATGTTTGAAAGTAAGATGAAAGATATATATGTATATAGAAAATCTTTACTGAACATTGAGCCACTTTGTTCCATTTTAAAAAAACTGACCTTGCTTAACTCTAAGTTTTATTTTTAAAGTTTCCCGACAGAGAAAAATTAGTAGGAATTGAAAATATAGCAAATACAGATTTATTAAATAGGACAAATACATTTTTACAAAAGTGATGGAAGTAGAAGAAATGGAATATTTGGTAGTTACGACAAATTATATTCAAATAGGTGATTAAAGAGTTATATAATGAAGGAGATATAAAATATACACTGATTACTTCTAGTTAAATAAAACATATAGAAGAATTATCAGTGATATTCATCCGATTCAGATTTAAAAAATCATCGATTGGAAAGAATAATATTTTTTACCATCATTATTGTCCCGTACAGCAATAAAAAAAAAATTAATGCCATTGCACGCTGGCATCTACTTTTTGCAACTCAACTTTTAGCGTAACTCAACGCCGCACATAAAAAATATCAAAACCACTAAACAAACCCACCTTTCCTAGCCGTCTCCATTTGCAGTCCAACTAAGTACTCCCTACAGATAACCAACAGCTGCTGAGCCTCGGCCATCTCCTGCTTAGCGTCAACGTGTAGGAGAGGCACGAGCCTCACCAGCTTCTGGAGTCGTTCGACCGCCTCGTTGAATTTCCCGCTGGTCGTTAGCTGGTAGCACTGCTGTAGTTGTGTCACGAGGTCGTTCAGTTTTATCGCTGCAAGGACAATATAAGGTATTTAGTAGTCATTTTTGTTTGGGATTTTTCTGTGGAGAAGTAAACGTGATTTAGAAGTAATTTACGTGTAGACATTTGGGCAGTAACGACACAAAAATGCTATAGAAATATACATATGTACAATTTAGTCATTAATATTTGACAATCGTTTTTTAACACGTTATTATAGGATATTTTTAGGATTCACATTTTTTCATGCATATCAACTACTAACTACTTAACACACAAGTAGCCCAATTTGCCGCCGCGCTTTGTCTACCACAGTGAGAAAATGGATTTTTTATCCTCGAATGTAGGTCGAACAAACGACGTGTTTACATTCAAACGCTCTAATTCCCACTGCGCTAGTAATTTATTAATATAAAATCTGTATTATACAACTAAGATTAAGATTAGGCCGATCTAAAGTTAAATTAATATTTATAATAATTAGACAACTTCAATAGATTCAAAAAAAAAATCAATACTAAGAAAAAATGTTAGTATCAAATCTGACGCTAACTTCACAACGACCAATACTCGCAACTACTCACCCTATTCAGCTACTCACTGTATTCCGCACACGGCAGGGTAAGCAGAGCGAACTTGGGAACCTAGTGTTAAGACACCTCTTTGCACTCCCGTTCCCCACTATAATTGGCGGAACTCAACGCCGCGTTTTGCCTTGTACCATAGCAAAGAAATGAAAACATCACTCATTTAAATTGAAAATATGAAATATTTGATATGCTCGAGTGGGTGGGATCGGTTCCAGCCACACGCACTTATAACGGGCAGCAGGTCCTTCCCGCTGGCCTCCTTCCAGTTGCGGTGCAGGTGCGCGTCGAGCGGCGGCCACAGCGGCGCGGCCGGGAACAGCAGCCGCGCCGTCGAGTGCATGTGCAAGAACGTCTCCTCGTACGGCTCGAACCGCACCACGCCCACTTGCTCGTTCAGTAATCTGTTTCGACAAATGTATATTAAGTTGTTATATTTCTAATTACAAAAACTATCTAAATGAATATGATTATTTTAAGAATTGGAAAACGTTTAACAAGTTTATTAAGGCACAAGCGTGTAACTGTAAACGATAGGTTGTGAGTTCGATACCCTCTCCAAGAAATATTTAATATTTTCATTTCTTTGCTCCGCTCCACTCGACACGAAATGCCTCAAATTCGATGGAAAGTAGGAAACTGCCTGCCTGCCATGTGCGGGATACAGCGTGAATTTTGTTACACGTGTGACGTCAATCAGTCTGGTAAATAAGCGCACTGATATTGGTAATATTTATATCAATAAACAATACTTCGAACTCAAAATTATCACTTTCCAGTCACACACTGTTACACTGTACCACTCTGGCATATATTGTAATAAATATGATTTTTTATAAATTAATATTTTTCTATCCTAAGTATGGAGTAACACTTTAAAAATAGTAAAAATATTATATTCCAATAGTTTAATTACTTACCTCATAGCGATCTCGAACTGTCCGGTAGCGACGTGGTCGTGCGCGGTGCGGAGTTTAGCCGCGAGAGCGCCGCTGGGACCGCGGGTGGGTGCCACGAAGTAATGGACAGATTCTTCTCCATCTATGTCCGCTGTTAAGTTCAAAAACATGTAAATAAACAATAAGGTACTGCTGTAATTCTACTAATATTATAAATGTGAACATTTGTAAGTAATTATGGGCGTGGTCCGAATAGTGCTCACAGTGCTCACGACGCTTGCACTGCCAACGTGCGGTCCGATATTAGTGAGCGCGCCATAGTCTGTTAGCAATACTAATAATTAGTACCACTTGTGAGCGTGCTTACGATTTTGACAAGTTAAGTTTTAATTTGTCAAATTCGTAAGTACCTAACAGATCATTATTTGATATAAATATGATATGTGGTGTAGCCGATGAAGATTATAAAATACTTATAAAAATGGTTGTATTCAAGCATTTTCCGCAATTTAGGAAAGTGACGACAGTGACATTGACGTGAAGAATATATTAAACTTCAAAATAATGTTAATTCTCACGGTGTTAACGCTCCGACCCGTCAGCACTGTAAGCACTAGCCAAGAGTAAGACTGGACGTCATACTATTCACAACGTAACAGTGAGTGTGAAAAGATCAATTTGGACTGAACGTTGGCGCGCTGTGAGCACTGTGAGCACATTACGGACCAGGCCCTATATTTGTAACTTAAGTATTGAACGGGTTTAGGTAAAAATAAGCTTATATATCATAAAAACACATAGGCCACTAATTCATGTACAAGCAGCCGAAGCTGGCCGTAGGACAAAAATAAATAATATACATTGTAAATTTTGAGGCTCTCGTGGCGCAGCTGCACAAACGTGTGACTGTAACCGACAGGTTGTGGGTTCGATACCCACTCGAGGAAATGAAATATTTAATATTTTCAATTTAAATATTTAATGTTTTCGTTTCATCGCTATAACGCGGTGTTGAGTTCCGCCACTCAACACGCAATGCCTCAAATTCGGCGGAAATTAGGAAACAGAAGTGGAGTGCAGTATCTTAACACAATGGTCCAAAGTTCTCTCTGCCTACAAACAAACATTCACAATACACTACCTGATACTGGGGCAAGTTCCTCTGGCAGTTCTAAGTCCTCATCACCGACATCCCAGCCTCCATCATCACATGCGTCCTCCATGACCTCTTCACCCTCCTCCTGATAAAAAAAGCCATAAATATTATTTAATCCTAAAAAAATATATATATTATAAAAACGTACAGTACGGTCAACGAGTCGTGGATGAACTAAAAGTAGAATAAATGTTATAATGTAAAATCACATACGTAACTATCTAATGCTAACTTCAGGGCAGTCTAGGTAATTTTATCGGGTTAGAACAGCATCCAATAACCGTGTCAGACGACCGAACCGAACCTCGATTTTAGTTCGCCATCGAACCATGTTCGATCTAGTTGAGCACGGTTCGCCTAGAAAACGTGGTTCGATGGCGAACCAAGGACGAGGTTCGATTCGGTCGTCTGTTACGGCTATAACTGTACACGCAAATGTGACGAATTCAACTCCGACTTGGCGGGAGAATTGTTTTCATTTTCTCCTTCCTGTATAACTAATAACCGTGCGTCATTCCTTTGAATGATATGACAATGCATTGAAATTACGGCCGTGCGATGGGAACAATGTTTCAACATCAGGCTCCTTACGATAATGCTATAACAGGGTTGCTATGCGAGAAAGAGCTTAAAACTGATTTCTTTTGCTGTACAATAATTCACTGCACTGAGTACAGTATGTGGGGCACTTGGTACATTACTATAGGTCCACCACGCTCGCCATATCGATCACCACAATCATAACTCTCAATAGAACACAGTAATCAATTTCAATGTGAAGTATAACCTTGTCCTGCAAGACGTCGTCGTCGTCGCCCCAGGCGCCGCCGGCCTCCAGCGGCTCCTCCTGCGCGGCCGCCGCGCCCGCCACGCCGCCCGCGCCGCCCGCGCCGCCCTCCGCCGCGCGCGCCCCGCCCGACACCTCGAAGAAACTCCTGAGGAATAATACATATTGTTTTTTTTTATGGAAAAATTCAAATCCAATTCGCGTATTTACGACAAACAATAATTTATCAGCCTTCCTAATCTCAATTTTTTCCATTATTCGAAAAAATAAATAAACAAAAAATTACAAAACAAATAAAGAAATTTTTCAATTGGAAAACAACTCCCGGTCAAAAAGTCAGTACCACAGAGTAGTAAAATGCCTATCAATCTCAAACTGCTAATCTGATTTTCATAAAACATAGCAAAAACCACCGCGATAGTTTACTTTTGTTTAAAAATAAACACACTCAAATTTGACATTCATTCATTCATACGAGGAGCATGTGACGCGACAGGTTCTGGGTTCGATCCCCAGTCGAGTGAATGAAATATTTAATATTTTCAATTTAAATATTTAATGTTGTCATTTGTTCGCTCTGGTAACAAGGCAAAGCGTGGCGTTGAGTTCCGACACTCAACACGCAATGCCTCAAATTCGACGGAGGCCTACATTTCCAAGTTCCCTCTGCCTATCCTGGCCATGTGCATGGGATACAGTGTAAAACTGAGTGAGAGTACAAATAACATTTAGCACATATACGTGCCATAAGGCAGAACTTACTTGGAAACGGCCAACAAAGGCCAGTTAGGCTGAGCTTTCTGCACGGGCAGCGGCGGACACAGGAACTGGGCGTTTGGATTCGCCTTCGGTATCGGGAGGTTAGCCGCTTCCAGGGCAGCCTTGAGCTCCTCAGCTTCTTTGGTTTGCTTGTGATTTATTGCGGTCAGGTACGCTAGGGACAGCTGGAATTTTAAAATAAAAATAATCATATCTAGTTATGTCGCGTAGTACCTTAGTTATTAAGTAATTACAAAGACATCGCAAGAGTTAAAAGATTTTCAGAATATTTAGAGTAGCTTCTACTCTAAATAATCTGAAAATCTCTTAAGTTGGCAATGAACAGATGTAAAACATAATTTTAAGTTAAACTTTATTACTTGTCCAGCATCCAATTCCATCGCTTGTAATGAATTATTTATAAGTCGTATTTTAATTAAATTAAAAAGTGAATAAACTGAGTTTCCTTAAAATCACCTTTTAAAGCTCCCGAAACTTTACTACATTAATAATATAAATAAATGTAAGTTTACTAACTTTAAAAAGTATACAAATTTGAACGTAGCGGGATTAGAACCTGCGCCTCTTGGAAACCGTCCAAGCGCTCTGACCAACTAAGCCATACGTTCTTATCAAGCTACGTCGAAATTCTTATACGCTTGTTACAACTTATTTATGTTGTTAGCATCTCTGTATGGAGATTTAATTTAAGAATTTTCTTTGAGAACTTCGCTTCTCAAAGAAAATTCTTAAGAATTATCGTTTGGCAAGAGAGAAATACTATTTATTAAATATTTTTGCTATATTTAAAGTGTTATTTCAGATTTAATTTCTAAATTTTGCGGCTGATATATGAAGATACGAAAAAGAAACAACAACAAAAAGCATTAGCTTAGCTTGTATTAATAAGGCCGCGCTTGGATGGCTCGTGTTTATTTTACAATTTTATTTTTCAATGCCATAGCAAATTAATCCAATTTCCAAATAATCTGAGATCAAAAGGATTTTAATCGATCAACGAAAATTGAAAAAAAAAAAAATATTGATAAATCTATTGTTTAAATAAAATATTTCTGTAAATATAATTATGGAAAATATAGTTAAAAAACTTAACTTAATTGAGCTTCACGCTGTACCCCGCACGAGGCAGGGTAGGCAGAGAGAACCCGGGAAACTAGTGTTAAGACACTCCGATCCACCTTTGTTCCCCACTTTAGTTAGTTAATAAACGTTTTATATTTTCTTTTTTAATATCCAAATTGTTTAAAATACCATACAAAACTTTTTTCATGGATGTTTGGAACCATCATTATTTAATTAACAATATATATATATACAAAAATATTTCATACATAATTATATTTATATTTCAATGAAGCACACTCACCTGTCCAGCATTCCTCAAAAGCCGGATCCTCTCACCCACGTCGCCCAGCAACAAGGCACCCTGGAACTGCGAGGACACGTCCTTCCTTATTTCCGCTATTTTCATCATTTTGCGCAATTTGTCCAGATTACCAGTTATCAGGTACAGGAATGATAATTTGTCGAAGTTCTTTGTGCGTTGGTAACACATTTCTACTATCTGTAAATACATTTTTCATTATTTAGTTTTAAGTTGGACTTTATTAAGGTATATGATATTTAAAAAAAATGTATCTTGTGACTGCCCGTCATCAGCTCATGGTACATCCGGAATAAAAATAATCAAAACTAAGAAAACATAAGAGAAAAAAATCAGTTGAAAACGAAAAAAAATAGTTGCCCTATTACTGCTATACTATACACAGACAAACTCAAAAAATCTGAAACTGAAACTATCATTATCACACTCAAAAAAACATGATACAAACAAACAAACCTGGTGATTGCCAGTGGACAAAGCAGCTTGAGCCAACTGGTCCCAGGCGTCAGGCTCGTCCAAGCTCTTGGCGGCTTCGAGGGCCACCTCGATGTTACCACACTGAAGAGCCAGAGAGAGGCGTGTACGGGCGTCTTTCACGAAGTGGAGCGCTACTTCGGGATAACCTGAACAATGAAATACAATAGATAAATGTATATTTTCATTTTATTTTATTCAAGTTTTTTGTGGGCGGTGTTGAGTTACGCCACTTAACGCGAAATAAAAATGGAGAATGGAAGTGTGTTTAATGAGAAACTTAATACGTGCGAAAATGGGTAAGATTTTCTCTGTCTACTCTGCTATTTATAGGAAACAAACCAGTTTGATAATTAAAAGAGAATATTTGTAATTCTTTTAATTATCTACATCATGTACGTACATACATATTATTTGTCATATATGACATACATAACGTTTTACATATCCCGCCTTTTGCGCTCCAAACCATAGAACCAAAAGTTTAGTTAAAATTGCTCTAACAATCCATTAGATCAGATGCTTTAACAAAGGAGTTTCTTAATATACCAAAGAAAAAAAAGCTACGATAGAGTTCAGTTCAAATCATATACGAATATTAAATTAAAAACCTAAATAAATAGAATAGCGGCATTATAGAACATATTAATGTTAGTTCAAAAAATCCTAATTTTAAAATCCATCAATCAATCAAGACCAAATAAGTGATCAATCCAAGACTAAGTAAGTGACATCACAATCCAGTGTTTATGTTAAAAAAAAATCCACAGATATACAATTAAATGTAAAATTAAAAATTATATTACTATGGTTTTTTTTATTCAATAAAACTTTATATTTTATATGGGTAGTGCTTTGTTAGGAGTTTAAAATATTATACATTTGTTTTCTTAATAGACTTATTTTTTTTGTTATTTTCAGTTTATAGTGTCAACTATTAGTTATCTGTGGTTTTTTATTAAATATAGGAACATTATTATATAACTTACCCTTCTCTTGCAAGTAGGATATGATACTCTGTCCTACAAGCTTCGCAGTACGCACCATGTGAAGTACCTGGTCGTATTGACGAGTTAGAAGCGCCAATTTGAACCTATGAAAAAAAAAAATTAAATATATTAATATGAACAATTTACTGTGCCTCTAAATAAGCAAACATTGTTGATGTAAAATGGATAATATCCAAGGTAATATGCGATATTATACATAGTCAACTTGGACATTTTAAAATTTATAACTGATCTAATAAAATGAGTAAAATTTTTAGTTTATCTATATTAAAATTACGTACACCAATATCAAAAATACAAAAGATTTAGTAGGTCTGCCTGTTTAATATACTAATACTTTAACAGCGTAAAATAAATTAAACTAACTATAGAATCAGACGCGTCAAATAAAAAATGTTTGCATAATTTTTCTAATCAAGATCACTAAGATATAAAATAGTAATATTCTAAGAAGATAGTCACTTTGTTCCGATCGCCGTTTACGTGTGGTAGAGTCACATTGTCAGCAATGGCAACACACATGGGCAGACTCGACCGGATTATTAATACCCTCGGCATTTAAAGCCGACGTTAAGTAGTGGCTTTGGTCACTGCGTTTCGCATTGGGTAATGCCGGCCCCGGGGCCCATCCATCTTATAGACCGGCAACGCTCCTGTAGCTCCTCTGGTGCTGCACGGAGTCGTGGGCGGGGGTGATCACTTACCATCAGGTGACCCGTACGCTCGTTTGCCGTATCTTATCCATAAAAAAAATCGACGCCTATTGGGTCCAATTAAAGAACATTCGGCTTTACTCGCATAAAATCGGCCACTATCGGTCAAACTCGGTCCACACTCGGCCATGCTCTGCAACATTCGGTCAAGGTCGGCCACGCTCGGCGATCTTCGTACCTGTACTCGGTGGGGTCGATGCTGAGCACTTTGGGCCTGGCGTCGCGGTCGAGGCACACGACGCGCGCGCCCGCGTCGCTCGCCACCACTTTGACCACGTACACTGGCACGTCGAGTGTACGGATTATGCCGTAGTCCCTGTTAGATAAAATAAAAAAAGCAAATTGCTTAATAATAGTTTTTATAAGATTAGAGGCCTGTAATAGCGCAGGAGCGGGCAAGCGTGTGATTGTAAATGCGACAGGTTGTGGATTTACATATTAACAGTGCAACAGATAATGATATATTCTTCGCTCTGATAACGAGCCAAAGCGCGGCGTTGAGCTCCGAAAATCATTAAGTAATATTTCAAATTCTTAATACTTCCGAAGTTTCCTCTCCCTACACTGCCATGTGTAGGATATAATGTGAAAAACATTTTGAAACTAAGGTCGTCGTAGCGACAGTTTTGTTCAATTATATACTATTTATCTTATTTATCTCACCATACAAGAGAACTTAAAGAGAAAAGCTATTGTCCCCCACTCTTGTTGCATATTTACGTCAACAAAAAAATTACAGAACAGAACATCTCATTCCGTTCAGCCAAAGCGAGGAAATTAAAATAACTCCTTTTCTCGAAAAATGTATCACTTTATCCACAAACACTGTCCCGCCACGGTAGTATTACAAGAAATATTAGTCATTACAGTAAAAAAAAGTTCCATTTTCACATACAAAAACAAAAAAAAAATCAAACTTCTATATACTATATTAAATACTATATTTTTTTTAGCTTCACGCTGTATCCCGCAAGAAGCAGGCTAGGTAGAGTGAACCCGGGAACCTTGTGTTAAGACACTCTGTTCCACTTTCGTTCCCCACTTTCCACCGAATTTGAGGCAAAAAAATACTATAATTACTTATACTACATATTATAAAAGATCTACATACCCATCTTTACAACAATATTTGATATGATTTGCCGTTGTGTAAATGAACACTGGCTGTGGAGTGGAATCGTCGAAGGCACCAGATTTCACTCTAGCTCCCTCCGTGATAGAACATAATTGTTCCAATTTCTTAGTACATATAGTAACAGTGTGCTTGCCGAGGAGGGCCACTAGCGACATGTCCGCATTCCATATGGCGTAGCGGCATTTTGATACTTTTACCTGGAAAAGACATATATTGGTAAAAAAAACGATCGCATATACCAGTAAACTTTACTTCAACTCAACGCGAAGTAAATATGCAATCGTTTTGTATTAAATATATAAAAAAATATATATATTTTCAGACATACTCTAAATTATTGTCAAACATCATAATTCTGGGCTCTATATGTTATAATTACACGGTGATTTTCATACAAATGTTAAAAATAAAGAACAAACGCTTTTAATGAGCGCAAAAAAATCAATCAACGCGTCAATAAAATTTAAATATATATTAATCATTTTACGAACACACACTCTACTCTACTCAGCTTCATGCTGTATCCCAAACATTGCAGGGTAGGCAGAGGGAACATGGCATCCTAGTACAAACACACACCGTTCCACTTCCGTTTTCCACTTTCTGCTAAATTTGAGGCAATGCGTGTTGAGTGGCGGAACTCAACGCCGCGTTTTACCTTGCACCAGAGAGAAGAAATGAAACATTAAATATTTAAATTGAAAATATTAAATATTTCTTTTCCTCGAGTGGGGATGGAACCCAGTCAACCTGTCGATTACAGTCACACGCTTGTGCCGCTGCGCCACGACAGGCCTCAACGAACATACACATTCACCATAACATCATTAATTCTCAAATTCTCATTTCTTATATCATAAAGTGTGCTGCTGGCTGGCATCACTGGAGAGGAGAAGAGAAGAGTAGTAAGCAGTAAGAGACACTCACACTAGCGACGGTCCGCTTCTGCTGCACGTCCAGCAGCTGCACGGCGTCGGGCTCGCGCAGCAGCAGCATGCCGGTGCCGGCGTACATGATCTCCTCGCACGTGGGCGTCGCTATCTTCTTGGACACTTCGTTTTTCAAGTTCTTTATAACTAGCTGCAATTTTTTATGTCACGTTAATATATACAGTCTAATATTTTTTATTCAATTTGCTTAGTCGACAGAGCAGTTTAGCGGTTTCCAAGAGTGGCTTAAAATTTTGTGACGTTCAAAATATTGTGTTTTACGTTTTCTAAATCAGTATTTATGTTGTATAGAAATATGAGTAGTGCCAGTGCTACAGGTTGCTATTGGGTGCATAAGGATAACAGTTCTGTTGAGAAGAACCAACCACTATCTTGACAGATGCTCTTTTAAAAAAAATACATTTGAATATTCATATTTTAACACTATCGATTGTATTTGAACAATTCTCTTTTAGAACGAATTTCAAATTCTTGAGTGATACAAAATTAATCCAAAATTCTTAGTTAGCACTAACCATTAATTGTTCCATAGATTAAAAATAAATAACATAAATTTTCCAAAACGGTCAGAATATGACCGGACCTGATTGTTCTTCTCCAGAGCGGCGAACCGGTTCCGGGCGACCCACACGGCGGAGGCGGCGTGTCCGCGCAGCGGCTCGGCGGCGGCGGCGGCGGCGGCGGGCGCGTCGTCGCGCGGCGCCGCGTACAGCTCGTACGTGGTGGTGTCGCCCGAGCGCCACGTCACCAGCACGCACCACTCCGCGTGGTTTAGGGACATGCTGGTCGACAGGAAAATGGTATAGTCAAATTAAACAATATTCTTCTATTTTAATATTAAACTACTCCAAAATTATGCTTAGCATTTACTAGTGTATCGCTATCCTTTTCGTTTTCACCAACATATATCATATGACATATATTATAATAGAATGCGCACTCTCTTTCATTCAACCAACAAACCATAGACAACTACAATGCTGTATCCTTTTCTATGGCGCTTGATGGTCTGCTGGGTTCTCGCTGTCGCAACTATTTGACTATAAATTCGACAACCATAATATAGGACTGATTTTTCGCAGACAACCCTATACCACCGTGTTCGTAATAAAATTATCTTTATTTTTATTTTAGTTTCATTCACTAACCAACCAGTGCAAGTTACTATTATCGACATACCTGTTTATAGCTGCCTATACAAATTCCTGACAGGAAATAAATAGTCAACCCAACGTTTGTATATTTTATAGGTCTCATATTTTCAATTGAAAAAGTATTTGTTCAAAACCAAGGTAGTGTAATTTACAAAAATTTTGAATTATTAATTAATCATTTTCTGGACTGAAATTTTTCAGACTCCAAAATCTAAATTGTTATTCGCAGTTGATTTATTGACGTATTTTATTTGATTAAAAATATCTTTCACCCATTAACCAGCTCAAACAAGAATTTGTAAACAAAAATTGTTTAACGAAAGTGTCCTAGTGGAAACGGAGTGTCCTAGCACTAAATTCCTAAGTCTTTTTGCCTCTGTCTACGATATTTACAGGAAACAGTGGAAAACTATAAATAAATATGTACTAGTTACCTGTAAGGCTGGTGACGTCCACCGCCCTTGATTTGCATGACGGGCGCATCTCTGTTGGTCGACATATCCAATTTGCGCAATTGCCTGGAACAAAATTCATACATATTATAACTTTTTTTTGTAATACAAATTCCGTTTTTCAATACTTATTTACAGCTTTTCTACTATATAGATCCTTAAGTGTCAAGACACTCTAAATAATTTTTATCCTAAGCATAACATTTTCCAATACATAGATGTGTACAACAATCACTAGATGTCTCTGCACAAGAATTCTTAGTGAGATATCTAAGGTTCAAACAATGATACTCAAGCGATTCTCTTACAATTTTTTTGTATATAAACTATGTCAAATATATCTAGCTTTTTGTCATGAATGTCTAAAACCGTAATACTGTATTTGTTATGTAAATAAATAAGAAAATCTTAAAAAAAAAACCTTTTATATATTATCTTATACAAAAATACCCCAGGCATTCTAGACAAAATTTGTTTTTTATAATTATTTGTTTGCTTAACCATAGAAGTGAAATCATTTTTTTATTCTAGCTAGAGTAGAGTATCGCACCGTCCAAATTTTCAATGCATTGTGTGTTGAGCGGCGGAACGTGACATTTATTTTGTTACCAGAATAGAGAAATGAAAAATGTCCTTGGGAACCTAAAGCGAAGGAATATTTAATTTGGAAATATTAAATCAGTCACATGCTTGTGCGACAAGGGCCTCAATTAATATTTTTTGTACAGGATTTATTTTTATTTATACAGAACATCATTTATAAAACATTATATATAAAAAAACCTTCTCACCTATCTTTGATATAAAACAGCATATTATTATGCAACGCATATGCAGGCCGTTCTCTTTGGAGCTTGAACAAAATCATTCCAGCGTCGTGTCCAGCTGCAAACAGATTGAGCGTTGGGTGAGACGACAGCACCCAATATCTGTAAATAAAATGAATATAAATAATTAATTTAACCTATTTTTTTTTGTAATTTATAGTTTCACGTTGTATCCCGCATACAGCACAGTAGGCAAAGGGAACCCAACATTAAAACACTTCACTCTCCATTTTTTTGGGACACTGCATGTTAATTAGCCGGACTCAATGCCACACTTTTTTAAAATAAAACAAAAAAAAAACAATTACCTCTCATGTTCCCTCCTGAAGGTATGTAAACAAGTTCTCTTAGTCATATCCCAGACTCTGATAGATTTATCTTCACTGTTCGACAGGATTAGTTCATGCCGGGCATGGAATACAGCACATGACACATTGTTGTAGTGGCCTCGGCATGCATCTACTTCCCAAGCCTAAAATAACAATAGATTATTTATATATCTTTAAAAAATGTTTATAACTTCGTGCTGTACCCACGCATGGCGGGTTACACCGAGGAAACTTGGGAACATAGTGTTAAGACACTCCGTTTTATTCCCCTTGAAAGATTGCAAGTTGAGCACAGAAATCAACACCATGTTTCACCATGTTTCACCAACAAAGAAATATCAATAAAAAAACATAACATAAACTCCATAAACAGAAATTTCATTCAAAGTAACATTTAATTACATATCTTTTTTTGTCTATGTTCAAGCATTGAACATTATCTGGAAAGTGTATGTTTACATTATATGTTTTTGTTCCAATATGGAATGTCAACATGTTTATAAGCTTAAGTATGTTCATAGCATTTTAAAAAATAATCAAAATTACTCAATATTTGACATATACTATATTAACATACTCTGGTTTAGAGAACATAAAAAATTAATTTAGTGGGAATCAAACTCCCGCCTCTTGTTTACTGTACAACTCTTCATTTAGGTTTTTACTATCTATATATAGAGATGTTTTTCAAATTACAGCTACCGAAAGATAATTAATTGTTAGTAATTATAATTTATAAGCAACAAAAATAATCGTCTTTCTTAAGTATGAAATAACACTTTAAAAATGTCAAAAATATACATGTCCTATACCATACTTAAAATAATTTAAACATGATTTTACCTTAAAACTGAACTATTTTAAAAAATATCTAAAATCTTAGAATAAAAAACCATTCATATACCTTGGCATCATTCATTCTCCACAGTTTGACTTGTCGGTCATCAGCTGCAGACACAATGAGTGGCAGATTTGGATGGAAGGATGCCCAATTGACACCACGGTCGTGACCTTCTAGTACATGCTTTACTGCTGCATCAGCCTAAAAATGGTACAAGGATTTAACTTTTGCAAAGATTGATAAATAAATATAAGGTTAAAATATATATTTTTTATTTTATATAAAGATATATGGTCGACATGCAGTGGCCACCAAAAGAAAATAATTAAAAACGAGACAAATCCCAACTTTAATGCACCATACATCTACAACTGACGTCGGGTGACCATAATTTGTTATACAAACTATATTTAGTTAATATACAATTTTGATTTAATTTAATGCATCATGCTTTTTCCTTAGCATAGTAGAATAAACATAGAGAAGCTATTGTCAAGACATACCATTCTTAGAAATCTGGTTCTTAAAAGGTGAAACTCAATATCATGATACAGTTTAACAACAACTACAACTTTATACTATTTTCGGGTTCAATATTAAGTAACTATAATTGTTATTAACATTCTTTTATATTAAACCAGAAAGGTATAAAAAAATACATTTAAATACATATTTAATTGCTTAGTTAATAACAGTGGAGCTCCATGCAAAAGTATTAATAACCATACTTAGAAAATAAAATAATGCAAACACAAAAATCAGAATAATATTCATAGTAGCATCAATTACACCCACAATAAAACACTTTATATTTAATCCACTATA
This sequence comes from Eueides isabella, assembly GCA_019049475.1. Classification (NCBI taxonomy): domain Eukaryota; kingdom Metazoa; phylum Arthropoda; class Insecta; order Lepidoptera; family Nymphalidae; genus Eueides; species Eueides isabella. Next base: position 7,304,754 of record CM032405.1, read on the forward strand.
ATATTAAGATATTTAATTCTCCATATTAAAAAATGACTTTTAAATATTATATATATGATCATATATATAATGGGATTACTGATAAGGCAAAACATTTCATATCTACTATTCTATTATACTAATATATCACCATGCATATTTAAGATCTCAGGCTACATTTCTACAAAATATTTTCATTCATTTCGCAGTCTATATTATAGCACATGCAGACAAAAGCTGGTGTCAAGATACAAGCTTTGGCTATTTGGTTATTCATTTCCTTTACTTTGGTCAGGAATATATTGCATCTTCAGTGGCAGTAGAGACAGAGTGAAGAAATTATAATAATTAATTATCTCAAGTGACCCATAAAAATTGTATTATCATCTGCAGAGAGAAAACAACACGGCTATTTAATACTAAGTGGACACAATGAGTATAAAATATATTATAAAATTTCTACAACATAATGAAAATATATCTACTATAAGAAGTCAATAGGGGTGCTAGGGATGGAGTTACAAATTATGAAATTTTTGGAACAAAAATTATAGTTAACATCTTGTGATTAAATACAACTAATCTCAAATAACACTAACTACAACTAGAAAAAAAAAACAAACACATGCCATAATTACCATTACCTGTCCAAACAAGTCAGTTGCCTGAGGGTTTCTCAGATGCTCCGCTAACCCACTAGGTCCTGGAGCTACACTCTTTTTCCGCAGACCTGAGAAGTCCCAAACCCTAACTGATTGATCTAAGGAAGCTGATACTAGAAGATCTTCGGTAGGATGGAATTGAGCACACATTACGTAGTGGTTGTGACCAGTTAGCACACTGATGCATTGACGGGATTGCCAGTTCCATATTCTTATTGTCTGTCGATAAAAAGAATATGACACATAATATACTTCTTTTATAGGATATTAGGCTATATACATTTTTACAAAAGAAATATTTCTCCTAGCTTCAGCACAAAATAAAGCTGATATAAAAATAAAATATTATCTTAACTTCATGACTTACTTACTCACTTTTCAAATAATAATTAATTAACTATATTGAGATAATTTAAATTAAATATAATATGAAGCAATTAATACCTGATCATCAGACGCACTCAAAATCCATGGGTACTCATGATGGAAGAATGTTGTACGGATGTAATCCAAATGTCCCAATAATGTAAAGAGACATCTTCTTTGCTTATAGTTCCATATCTATAAGGAATAAGATTTATAAAACTTTGTGTTGTAAATGGTTTTTTTTATATTTCATTCCAATTCAATATGATTATGACAAAATTATAGATTAGGATATGTAAAGAAATTCTAATGATAAGCATATCCAAGTTTTCCCTTTTAAATATTTATGTCAATATATCCATTAGTTCAAGTGGGATTCGTACCAGCAAACTTCACATGCAATTATACATGTTACAACTGTGCTATAAGGACGTCATTTTAAACTATTTCACTCTTAATTAATCTTAAATTATCGAAACATGCTACAACAATGCATGAACTAGATAGTATAACTATACCTTTATTTTATAATCGTCTCCACCGGATACGAATAGGGGTTGTTGAATATGAAAACATATTCCACGTACAGGGCCGTCATGTTCATCAAATTTCTCTAATAGTGTACACATACGATAATCCCAAAGCTGGATAACTCCATTATGGAGACTAGCCAAAACCCAGGGTCTTTTCGCATGAAAGGATATACCTTTCACTCTTGCTGACTTGGTCTCAAATTTAGTCAGCATTATGGATTATTTTTCGAGGTATAAGACAGTATTTCCTTTATAATATCACTTTAAATAAAACTAAACGCAAAGAACATCGACATCCTAAATGTCAAACCGGCTGACGTGACACGTCTGAAGTAGTGATGAGCAGGCCCGGTCGACTTCCTTAGGGGCATTGGCGACATACCTACGGGGGATTGGCCGTGGGTCTTTAAGAATAAATTTATGTAAAATTTACGGTATACGGTCTTTCATAATGCTCGTAGGTGTTTAGTGCTGCTAGGTTTAAGTAAAACTACTAATTAGTAGTATTTTGTATATTTTTGAAGCAGATGTATTTAATGTTTTTATTATATGAATAGTTAATATTTAAAAAATAACTTTTCGTTTAATGTTTTTAATATATAGTTTGAGTATTATAAAAAAATAATAATTCCAAAAAGGGATGAAAGTTGCTTGTAAATTAATGTTAAAAAAGAAACTAAAAAGAGAGTGCTATAATTTAATTTTAAACAGTTTTTGTTTGGTATAAGATACAATTTGTCTAACCAGTATTCAAAGCATAGTAGTAAAATTGCCTTTCGATATGGCAGCATTGTAATTTGACATTTAATAATAAAATTGAAAATAGTGTTTCAATTTACAAATGGCCGAAGTATTGTTTATTTTCAAAAACGTTAAACAACGCTATCCAGTGTTTTTGTTGTATTATTTAATTCGTTTCTTTTACATAGACACATTTCTTAATAATTAGCACAAAGTAAAAGTAGTGTTCTAGAAGTGATTCGTCGAACTATAACATCAAACGAGACATTTTATACAGGGACATTTGATACAAGGATTATCTGTTCTTATAAAAGGCAAGTGTAAAGTGGAACTATGCTATTTAGTTAGATTTGTAACGCTCATATTTTGTATTCAATTTATATTTTTTCTTCAGGTTTCCATTTTATAAAATTGATTTAAATGTTGGTGATATGAGTGGAGTCAACAAAAGAGCAATATCAATTTTGGAAGATTCTAAAAACAAGACAAGAAATGGTTACTACATTAATCTACTTCACTGCAAGTAAATTACTTCAGAAATGTTTCTTTTAAAACACAAAACCTTCAAACAATATTGAAGAAGATAATATTATATTAAAATAAGGAAGAAGGTTGACAGTAATATTGTAATACAAATATGTATTGCAATCTATTGTAATTAATATACAGAAATACTTTTTGTTAAAAATGTTAATATGCAATAAAATGAAATATAAAGTGTTTATTAGTTTCATTTCAGTATTTATATTTTATTATTATGATCACACCAGAAATGATTCACAGTTTCAAAATAATTTGAAAGTATTGATGTTTAATTCAATATTTCCATGATTTTGAAAAATTGAATCTCTGATTTTGCATAAAATAAAGGTTTCATAAAGCCAGATTTCAATTTTGCCGCCGAGAAATTTAACAGATTAGTTTCCGTGGTATTACGGATGGTGGTAGCAGTGGCGATTTTTGTCCCCTACTTTTTTGTATGAAGTCGACACTCTTCCCGTAGGGTAAATGTGCTCTATGGTGATGATATTAGTTATAAATCATAGGATATACTCAAAAGTGTGGTGAAATCACATTTATATTTTTAATAAGTATCAGATAAATTTCTTTTATATTATTAATTTATTTTTACGAAACTGGGCACTGTAATTTACTTTATAACTACTGTGTACTTTGCAAATATTTTTAATACAAGGTTTCAGAATGCAAAAAAATAAAAGTCTATGGCGTCGTAATCCCTGAAGAGTTTATATTTTATCTGTATATACTCTGAACCAAGTACCAACGTCAATTTTTGTAAACCATAATATAACCTCTTTGTAATTACAAAACATTGTTTTATAGTGCCCATAAACTAACATTTTGTACAGATACATTTTCTATTCTATCATTTGTAATTAATAAATTGACCAATAATAACCGATATCATAATTTATACAAGTTATAGAAAAATACTTACTTACAAAAATTACATTACATCTGCAATATGAATGAAGAAAAGGAAAATGAAATGGGCAAGATATGTATTCCAGGAATGAGACTGAGTCCTTCAGATAAAGAGCATATATCAGGTCCAGGGACATATGAATTAAAAGGCTATATATATGCATCTTTGGCGGGAGTTCTAAAAATGGAAGAAGATCATGATACAAAGGTGTTTATTGTTGCATATTTAACCAATTGACTGCCAGATATATTTAGAGCGTCTTGCCCTGGGTGCTAAGGCTTTATTTTGAATAATAAATGAAAGTTTACTTGTTTTAGAGTTTATGATATTCAGTAGCAATAGTAAAAATATATTTAAATTTTAGTAATACATTCATATATATAAATCTAATAATTATAATCTAACCGTCTAAGTTATAATTTTTATAATAATAACTGATAATTAATGTTTTATACAGTATATACATTTTTCATTCATATATTTATATAAATAAATATATGAATTAAAAATGTATATACTGTATCAAACATTAATTGAGATTTGAGGTCTGGCGCTGATTGGAGGCGCAGCGGCACAAGCGTGTGACTGTAACCGACTGGTTCTGGGTTCGATCCCCAGATGAAAAAATGAAATAATTAATATTTGCTAAATGATGCTTAAATATATTCAACTGTTACCATTTTGTTAAGAGATGATGGTTGTGTTTAACACACAAACATCTGCCTGTTATAAAATTGTTTTCTTTAACATGTCTATATATATAATTTCCATATACATAACTATTTAAAAGGATTTTGAATATTTATGGCTTTAGGCAACAAGAATATGTGTGGACAGCCCTAGAACACCTAGCGTCCTGCCTATGACTGGTGATATAGTAACAGCAAAAGTCACTGTTGTAAATTCTAGACAAGTACATTGTATAATATTATGTGTTGGCCCATCAGTGCTTGTTAGACCTTATAGAGGTATATTGAAAAAGGAAGATATTAAATGTACTGATAAGGACAGGATAGATCCTTACAAATGTTTTAGGCCTGCGGATATAATATTGGCAAGAGTTGTATCCTTTTTAAAAAGAATATTTAAATATTTATTTTTGATTGCCACACACATTTTGCACATAATAGAAACAAAGTAAGCACCTAGTGTTAAGACACTCTGTTCCCTATTTTCCACTTAATTTTAGTAAGATATTGCTTGTATTGTGACCAAATAATGCTCTTTCTTCATCTCAGAATAGGAATTATTTGGAAATGTAGAAGTAATTCACAAGCGATTAGGGAATGAATCCACAATTGTCTGGTTTACAGTTTATCACTGGTACAGTATCTTATAATTATATATTTATAACTTGTCTATATGCACCTTTTTGTGCATTCAAATGTTTCCTTAATAACAATCCAGCTTCCTATGACAGAAATTCATTGGTATCATCTATCAACTGCCGAAAATGAGCTTGGTGTAGTTATAGCAACAGCAGAAGGTTCTCCACAAGGCATCAGTATGGTACCAATAAGTTGGTCTGAAATGCAATGTCCAAAAACTCTTACGAAAGAACCAAGAAAAGTTGCAAGAGTTATACCAGAAAATATCAACCAAAAATTATTTACGGCAAAAGAAAAAGAAGAAAAGCCTCCAAATGGTCAATAAAATATTTTTTATACATATTGTTTTTTGTTTGTTAAATATTTTCTTCAAAAGGTTTATGACATTTTTACTATGTTTTAAAGTGTTATTCCACACTAAGGACAGAAAATATTAAACTTAAATTTAAAAAAGCGTATAAAAATTTTGAACGAAACAGGATTTGAACCCGCGCCTCTGGACAACCGTTCCAGCGCTCTGACCAACTAAGCATGACATTTAGTTTTATAAATACAAATGTTTATAAATAAACAATAAAATAATTTCTGTTAGCTTCACATTGTATCTCAACTCTACCAGGTAGGGCAGAAGAAACTAAACATTAAGTTACACTGATTCTTTAAATTCCTTTAATTTTTCTCATTTTGTCTTGTTCACTGGGAAAAATGAAAATAATTTAATACCACAAACGGGTATTTAATTGCGTGTTAAGTGGAGGAACTAAATGTAGCATTAAGCTCAAAAAACTACTATGCAAAATTTTTTAACTAAAAATAAATTATTTATAAAGGCCTGTCGTAACTCAGCGGCACAAGGGTGTGTCTGTAACCGACAGATTTTGGGTTCGATTCCCACTCGAAGAACAAATTGTCATGATTTCTTCGCTCTAATAGGAAAGGCAAAACTCGTCGTTGAGTTCCGCCACTCAATAAACAATGCCTTAAATTCGAAAAGTGGAGAATGAAAGTGTAACGAAGTGTCTTAACACTACGTTCCCAAGTTCCCTCTGTCTAGCCTGCAATATGCAGGATACAGCGTGAAATGTATTTATGATACCATATTATAAGATACGGTACTCATTTTACAAGAAACTACTTGTAGCGTACATAATCATTAAATACTACTAAATCATATGTAATCTAAGCGGGAAAGCTAACATGATAAATAAAAAATATATGTATATTCCACGTGTAAATAAAAATTCAAAATGGACTTAAAATTAATATTAAAATTAATTTGGAAAATTGAAAGTGATAACAAAGATCGTTGGATTGCCTTATCAACTCCTGTCACACGTCAGTGTCAGTGTCACATTATACTGTAGTTGTGTACAGTATATTTTGTAATTTTTCATAATTTTTATTCTATTTTTGGGCCCTACTCCAGTGTTATAAGATACCACAAATACTCAACAGTTAAAGTTTTAAACATTTGTTTTGTAATGACAATTCCAAATCATTCCAATAGATCCGTTCAAGTTTGTAGATTAATCCTATATCGTTATCAGACAACTTGTGTACACAAGAAGCACCTTTAGATGCAGTGTTATCAAGTAGTCCGTTGAGTTAAGACATAAAAAGATTACACTTATGAAAAATGAAGTTTGCGGAGCACCTAAGTGCCCATATCACGCCAGAATGGCGTAAACAATATATTAATTATGAGGTTAGTTAAATTCTTTATTCCGATTATTACAATTTTAATGTATCTTATACCATTGAATATAATTATGTGGTATTTAGTTTTATTAAATATATATAACTAAGATTTCATATTATAATAGTTATTTTTAATTCAGAATTATATGTGCCATAACAATCATCTTTAGACAGTTGTGTGTAAATTCAAGTCACATGAGCTTTATACAATTGTCACTTAAAATGAATTGAGATAGACTTGTAGATAAATCAATATTATTGAAATTGCCTTATTGTATATCCATAACAATGAAGACTAAATTATGTTGTTTTAACCATATTTTTAACCACATTCTAAACTTGAAATAGACAATTTAAATGTTATTTTGTCTTAATTCATGATTTAAAAGGATAACATAAAAAAAAATTTAGTTATACAAATTGTATATCTAATGTACAACTTATTATCTAAAATGAATTTGATATTTTGATATTAAAAAATATTTTGAGAACTTTCATTATAGAAATACTTTAATACTAAAATTTGATTTCTTTTATTAAGGAAATGAAAGCAATGCTTTACACAGCTGTAGAAGAAGCTCCGTCGGCTGAAAATGTTGAACCTGAAGTACTTTCGAGACATTTTGCTAATTTTGATGAAACTTTTTTCCATTACTGTGACCAAGAGCTCAAGAAAATTAATACATTCTACTCAGGTAATTAAACACCTATATTTATAGGAGAAAACAGTAACATTTATATTTTTATAAACTAGTATTTGCTTTTTTCACATAGAGACTTGATTATTTATATCTCATTCTCATATTTTGACACCCACCTAGAAAAATATAGAAGGATATACATGATATTTTATACAAAAGCTAACTTAAAAAATAAGCTTGCAACTATAATAAAAGAAGTGCTCAAGATATTCTTGGTCTTTGTAGAATTATCAGATTTTTTTTTACTAAGAATGTTTTACAAAGCTGGCATTTGTAGGGTAACTTCAAATTTGTCCAGATAAGATTTGACTGTACCATTTGTGATAATTATGGAGCTTTGACCTAATTCATCAAATGCTAAAGCTAATACGTAACAAAATTAAAAAATCTTTGCTTATTAACAAACATATTCATCACTCTATATTAAATTCTATACATAAATTAAAAGAAAAGACAACAACAGCTAGACCACCTAATTGAGTTTCTACCCTATTATTTTAATAATAATTTTATAACCAAAGCTTTTTTATATATGCATTGTATTTTTTTAATTTAAAGCTATAAATGTAAATAATAATATAAATTGAAAAAAAAAATGCCTTTAGATATATGTAAATGTAAAAGTTGTAGTAAAATTATCTTATCTAAAGATAAGGCATGTATTCAATATTAGTAGTTAAGTGGTACTAAAATATAATTGACAAAGTTTGATCTATCTGTAGATTGCTAATGTTGAACATTAATTTGAATTGACAAAATAAAAAAGTACATATATTATTCATCTTAAACTGGTTCAAAGTTCTCTCTGCCTTCTCTGCCATGTTGGAACTACAATGTTAAGCTGAAAAATAAACAATTCTGGGAGATAGTGTTTAGTATCTTTTGTGATTTAATTCTAAATTTTGTATTCTAAATCCTAAATTAATTTAAGACAAGACAAAAATAAAACCACTAATAATTAAAAATAAACATAAGAAAAAAGGTAACAACTGCTATTATTATTGTCTAGAGAATCATCTTTTAAATTATCCCTTTGTGTTCATTTAACATTCCATTGCATGAATTTCCAATATATTTTTCTATACTCATGCTGAGGAAATAGACACTTTTAAATGTTACAAAATTATAAATTATAAGTAAAGAAGTTAATTTGCTAGTCCCACTTAAATTATAAGTGGGACTAGCGAATGAACTGGCTTACTACTGTTTTATTGATATTTTACTGCTTTATTGACTTTTACGCCTTTGAGAGCATTCATTTTTACATTCAAGCATGAAAATAAGTAGTAAAATTATAAGTTTTATTAAAGAGATCATCGCACCTTTGAACATAAGATTTTCATATTAAAAATATATACATATATGTATTTTATATAAATTATATCCTAGCTATCCTCTTGCGACTTCGCCCGCTCAAACGATACAATTTTTTTTTCTCATCTATATTACGTTTATTTTGTAAAATTATCATATTAGATACAAAGAAGTTTTACATTTAACTCTAAAGTTTTAGCGAATTAAAATTAAAAATATAAATAAAAAAATATATATCGTAGCAATGTATTCTAACCAAATACTATATAATAATGATGTATTTTTTTTATATATGAACCGATTTAAGTAAAACAAATAAAATAACTATTAAGAGAAGTTGCCAAAATACAATAGTGAAGTTACATTAAAATTGGATAGGCTGTTTCTAAGATTAGAGTGCACAAATGCATGGACAAAAAGATAAACAGACGTTCAACGCAGGTCTTTGCCTCGTTACCAGGTCAAATTAATTAAAATGTTGAATATTTCACTCTTTTCTTTTAACACAACTTTTTATATAAAAAAATGCTTATAAATAGCAACTTTGACTGGTTTTACGTATAAATTGATGCCAAAGTATAACTAAGATATATAGAAACTCTGGTCAAGCTGGAGCAAAACAGCTAATTTTACAAAAAAAACCCATTGAAAATAGTCCCAATAAAGTAATGTCCATGATCTACAATGATAATACAAAAGCAAATTACAAGGTAAATTGAATTAACTATTGACTGTAACAAATTTGTCATTTATTAAGTGTTACTAATGTTTAATTTTAAAAAAAAATATATCAAATAAGGCCACTGTGACGCGGTGAGGCTGTCGACGCGTTGGTTGTAGGTACAATTCCTGTGGCTCAAACAGGTTAATGATTATACTTAATTTTAAGATATTTCTCTGTTCTATGAGACAAAACGACGTTGGCGGAAAGTGAATGGCAAGAAAACTTGAAAATATTTTATAACAATACGTGACTCGTACGTTTTTGCGAGCACTTTTGATTTGTGACCTTTCCGCTCTACTTTACTTTGTTTCTTTTTACAAGCAATCCATAGAGTAAAATCTACTACTTAACTAATCTATCTTTAATATTTTTACTATGTTTTAAAGTGTTATTCCACACTTAGCATAGAAAATACTAAACTTAAATTTAAAAAGCGCTTTATACGCTTTTTAAATTTAAGTTTAGTATAATCTATCTTTATCTGTATACGAAAGATATTTTATAAAAATATTATTGGAAATATTTAATAATGTAGTATAATTGTTGCGTTAATCTCAAAAACACCTTAACCGGTTTTAATACAGTTCTCACTATAGTATTTTTTTAACTCAATTATTTGTTTTATTTCAATCGGTTCAGAAATACAAGTTTTGTCAATATCAATATTTTTATTTCGATAAAATGGATACAATCGTAAGTAAACATAAAGCAGGCGAAGTGAAGCTGCTTCTGTAGAATAAAATTATTTATCCATGTTTAATTCATGTTTACGTTTGTTTTTTTTTTTAGAAAAGCTAGCAGAAGCTACTCGTAAATATGCGACCTTACAAAGTGAGTTAAAAGCCAGATTCGATACCATGAAGCCTAAAGGCGGCGGTGATAAGAAAGCAATCCCCAGACGTAAAGTACAAGAGCTAAAATTGGCATTCAGTGAATTCTACCTTAGTTTGATATTATTGCAAAACTATCAGAACTTAAATTATACGGGGTTTAGAAAGATATTGAAAAAACATGATAAGGTAAGAATTATGACTAAGACTTATAAGTATGTTTTAAAATATACAGTGTAAATATAACACTACCTACATCATTTTATATATATGGAACTTATATAAGAATTTTGTTGGATTTTTTTATGATATCATAGTATGTACACATAACGTCAATTTTAGTTCAAAAATAGTTATTTATAGTGCACACACTATGGTTGTGCATGTATCAGAGCCTATTCGTGACGTACCTGTTTTCATTTCCTCATTTTTGGTAACAAGGTAAAGCGCAGCGTTAAATTTCGCCGCTCAACACGCAATGTGAAAACTCCAATTTTCCCGGAAAGTGGGGAACGAAAGTATTTTTTAATGAGAATAAATTATCTTAACACCAGATACCCAAGCTCCCTTTGTACAGGATACAACGTAAAAAAGAAACCTCCTTCATCTTGTTACACAATATGAACTATTAGGTATGATAATGAGAAAACTAAGCTTTTACCAGATTTTTTGGCGGCTTAACTAAAGTATAGAACCACGTAAAAAATGTTTATTTTTTAAAATGTATAATTAAATAATCTTTTTTTTTCTCCACGCTGTATATTTTACGTAGTAGGGTAGGCAGAGAAAACGTAATTTTAAAATACTCCGTACCCATTAACATATTTCCACTTTACACCGAATTCTGCAGGCTTTGGGTAAAGATTGGTGGAACTCAATGCCGAAAATATTTAATATTTCATTCCTCCGAGTGGAATTCGCGCTCACAAATGTCGCGCACACTTACACCCGTGCGCCACGATAGGCTCAAGAAAAGTATCTTAGATTTTTTTTAATATTTAATTTGGAGCGCCCAATAGGTGTATGGAAAATTTCATGATTATCCATTCATCAAAAGATACCTGTTCAACTCTAATGACAATGTGATTTAGCATCATATATTTGATCAACAGCTGTTAAACGTAAGCAACGGCGCACAGTGGCGAGCGGAACATGTGGAGACATCACATTTTTACACAAATAAAGACATAGATAGGCTAATAAGCGATACTGAAGCGGCCGTAACTAATGATTTAGAAGGGGGCGATAGGCAAAAGGCCATGAAAAAGTTGAGGGTACCCCCATTGGGAGAACAGCAAAGTCCTTGGACTACTTTCAAAGTGGGATTGTTTTCTGGATCGTTTATAGTGCTTTTTATATCGGTTGTTTTGTCTGGTGAGTATTTGTAAATACGATTTTATTGATTTACAACGCTGTTGACGAATCGTGGGCCAAAAGTTAAGCTTTCTTTGTTACTTTTACGCTTCTTCAGTCCGGAACACTAGTAAGAACATTCTAAAATGAAACCTGCACACGCGTTTAACTTCATGGTGATTAAAACTCGTCGACCGTACCTACTGTAGTTATAATATTTTTTAAACTTGGAGTATAAATAAATGTAAAGATAAAATGATAAAAGAAAATACATTCTACCAAAAAAAAGGTGGTACCAGAGCTTTTCGTGAAGCCTCCTGAAAAGCACAATACTTTAAGTAACGCCATAATTTATTTGCTATAACGAGAACAATAACGGTTCTTTGTAACATTTATCAGTTTTAACCTCAATTTATTGACCCGGCGATAGTTTTATTTTGTACATAGATAGAAGTAAGTATATATAGCCAGCTTATTTTGTCCTAAAGTGCTATGATTAATAATCTATATTTTAAAATAATATCGTAAGTCCCCGTGACCACATCTAAGTATATTTAGAAAGGGATAATATTTATGGTAACAATAAATTTGTGGTATATAAACAAAGATAATGAATCTATGTTATCTCTTATACGAGGCTAGCTCAAAGCCAATACGCATAGTTGCATAGTTTCTTTAAACATTAGATGAAAATATTTGTTTTATAATGTTGAGTTGAGTTTTAGTTTGCGTTGTTTAAGCGCATTGATAAGGAATTACAATAAAGTTTATTTATAAGATACTTTATATATGATTTTATATAAGTGTATGTATTTCATGATTCATCGTTTGGTCGTATCCGAATTGTCGTACTTATTATTTTGTACTCAGCTTCACGCTGTGTCCCGCACTTGGCAGGGTAGGCAGAGGGAACTTGGGAACCTAGTGTTAAGACACTCCATTCCACTATTTATTCATCACTTTCCGCTGATTTTGAGGCATTGCGTGTTGAGTGGCGGAATTCAACGCTGCGTTTTGCCTTGTTCCAGAGCGAAGAAATGAAAATATGCAATTTTTAAATTGAAAATAATAAATATTTCATTTCTTCAAGTTGGGATCGAACCCACAACCTGTCGGTTACAATCACACGCTTGTGCCGCTGCGCCACGACAGGTCTCATTATATATTATTTTGTAATATTCATTAATTTTAATAGTTTTTTCTCTCAGCTTGGAACCTAGCGTTACTATATACCAAAGACATATCGAAATATTATCAAAATCCAGTTTCGTTTTATATAACTAGAATTTAAAATCCAGTTCCGTTTTATATAACTAGAATTTAAAATCCAGTTCCATTTTATATAACTAGAATTTAAAATCCAGTTCCGTTTTATATAACTAGAATTTAAAATCCAGTTCCGTTTTATATAACTAGAATTTAAAATCCAGTTCCGTTTTATATAACTAGAATTTAAAATCCAGTTCCGTTTTATATAACTAGAATTTAAAATCCAGTTCCGTTTTATATAACTAGAATTTAAAATCCAGTTCCATTTTATATAACTAGAATTTAAAATCCAGTTCCGTTTTATATAACTAGAATTTAAAATCCAGTTCCGTTTTATATAACTAGAATTTAAAATCCAGTTCCGTTTTATATAACTAGAATTTAAAATCCAGTTCCGTTTTATATAACTAGAATTTAGGCTTTCTTTGAAATTGTTTAATAAAAACGAAATAAAATACTGAATTATTTTGTTTATCATTGTTATTTCAGCACTATTCCACGAAGGAGGCACGGAAAATTTCAAAACCGCCTTCAGATTATACAGGGGGCCCTTTCTTTTAGTGGAGTTTATATTTTTTATCGGCATTAACGTATACGGATGGAGGTCGTCCGGGGTCAACCACGTGCTAATATTCGAGTTAGACCCTCGGAAACATTTATCTGAACAACATTTAATGGAATTGGCCTCCATATTTGGTGTAGTTTGGGCACTAAGTATATTAAGTTTTGTGTATAGTGAAAGCTTAAGTATACCGCCGTTTGTGAATCCATTGGCCTTGGTGATAATAATGTTAGTGTTTCTTATGAATCCGTTACGTGTCTTCCGTCACGAGGCGAGGTTTTGGTTTTTGAAGATTTGTGTAAGTGCTTTTCTTTTGGTTATTTTAAATACAAGTCGAAAAATAAATATTTTAAATGATTATTATGTATAGAAAATTTTTGACATATAGAGATTGTCATATAATGTGTCATTAATTAATAAAAGCTAAAGTATATAACTAATAATTATACAAAATAGTTATAGTTAATTATATAAAATAGTTATAGTTAATTGACGCCTGACGTGGTGTAGTGGCACAAGCGTGTGACTGTAACCAGACAGGTTCTGGGTTCGATCCCCTCGAGGAAATGAAATATTTAATATTTTCAATTCAATTATTTTATGTTTTCATTTCTTCGCTCTGGTACAAGGTAAAACGCGGCGTTGAGTCACTCAACACGCAATGCTTCAAATTCGGCGGAAAGTGGCGAACGGAAATGGAACGAAGTGTCTTAACACTAGGTTCCCAAGTTCCCTCTGCCTACTCTGCCATGTGAGAGAGAATTATTAAAGCAAACTGAAATCTGTCTCAGTTGAAACTTTTTATTAGGTTATAAGTTCGATGACGAGTACACTCTTATGATTGAATTGTCTTAATTTCTTCGTTCTGGTGGTCTTGTCTTCGCTATATTGATCATAGTTATGGACATAATTTGAAATTATATAACTAACTTTCCTTTACCATTTAAATATAAATATATATTTAAAAACATTTGTGATTTGATTGTTATACTTGTACAACATATATATTGTAAATATCTTACATACGCCAGGAGAAGCAGAGAAAACCAAGTCTTAAAACACCGAGTTTCCCAGTATTCTCCAAATTTCGAGACATTGCAAATTGAATAGTGGAATAAAAAAGACACAAGAAACAGAGCGAGAAAATGAAAATGTTGACTAATTCTTTCGCGATGAGTAATCGAATCCGCTACCACCTTGTTTATAATCACACGCTATGCCACTGCATCATGATCACATCTCCAGTTAAAATGATGTACATATTTCAGGGTCGTATTCTAGCAGCTCCATTTATGCCAGTTCTATTCGCGGACTTTTGGCTCGCGGATCAGTGGAACTCCTTCACGTATGCCTTTTTAGACTTCCATTATTTGATAGCGTTTTACGTAACCGGTGCTGATTGGTATGTTGTTAATGGTGAGTTGTGTCCAATGTTTGTTTTAGCTTTAACGCTCTATCCCGCACATGGTAGAGTAGGTTCGATTGAGGGAATTACGGAAATAGTGAATGAGTGAGTAAGGAAGCATTCAAATATTACGTAACGCAATTTGGGGGGAAGGGAGGGTCTTGTTACGATGCGTAACAAGACCCTCCCTTCGCCCCTTCCCTAAGGGCACGAGGGGGGGGGGGGGGGGGGGGGGGTTCGGACAATGTGTTACGGAACATTGTTTTTTGTATCCAAATAAAAAAAAAAAAAATAAAAAAATAGGGTATTTGTTAAAAAGTAAGAGGTAGAGATATTGATTCTACTCAAGAGATGGCACCGCGAATTATATTGATTAGTATTTATTAAATTGGTTTTGAAGCTAGATGTTGCTGGAGGATTTACAATATTGTGTAGCAGCGAGTTACAAATTTCTTGTTTTATTTACTACCGCAAACGCGATTAAAACAGTAACGTAACAAAGATATTTTAGCGACTTCCCGGTATTTTGCGCAACATAGTTGTGACTTTTATAAATAAAAATGAATCATTTGGGTGTTACGTAACGTTTTGAGAGGGGTAGGGAGAGTATATAACAACGTTACGGCACGTTACATGGGGGTGGGGGAGGGTCAAAAATCTTCAAAAATTGCGTTACTTAATACTTGAACGCCACCTAAGACACTCCGTTCTTATTAAAAAAAACCGTTTCCCAGTTTCAGCTGAATTCGTGTTTAGTGGCGGAACTCAATGCCGCGCTTTACCTTGTTACCGGAGCAAATAAATAATAGTAATATGCAATATTACTTGAGTGGAGATTGCACCCACAACCTGTCTCGTTTACAGTCGCACACTAGTGCCGCCATGACAGGTCTCGACGTGTAAATAAAATGAACTAAACAAACAATTAAAATCATTATGATTTTTATATAAACTAATCGAGTATATTGATTGGTTTATCATTTTTGGAAACCCCGACATTTCGAACACTTTACAGTAGTCCGTGGTCACGGGTAGACCGAGGTGGCATTTGTCTGTCATTTGATATAATTATTATATCAAACTACCGCCAACGATTTCTAATTAGCCTCGCGCACTGCCCTGGATTCTATGAAGAATGGGCTTACTGTATATGGTCCTCTGGATTGATGTGTTTGAGACACTGATGTAATGTTTGGATTTGTTTGCTGTATGTTCTTACCGATGCTTCTTTTTGTTTGACCTATGTACTCATATGATAAGATACAGTCACAATCAAGTTTGTTTGCGTCACTACACAAAAATCTTCCAAAAATGTTTACCGATAAATATACACGATTAATCCGATTAATATAGTTTTATTTAAAACGTGTAACAAACGCGAAAATAAAAAATATTATTATATGGAACATAATAGTATTATGTGTTCGATATTCATTCAGGGGCAAATTATATTCATAATGTTGGCAATATATACTTATAATAAATCTGTAACTGATCGCTGTTTGTACATAAAAGATATATCAAAAAAAGTCTTGGGGTGACGTTTATTATAGCCCAAAATAGTGATATATGTCTGTTCGTCTGTACGCACTTATCTCTTATAACCCTATATTTTACAACTCCAGGTGAATTTGAAACCACAAAATGGTTTATAATAACAAGAGCAGTAGTGAACATAATACCAGCATGGACTCGTTTCTGGCAATGCCTAAGAAGATATAGAGATAGTAGGGAGGCCTTCCCCCATTTGGTGAACGCTGGCAAATATTCAACTACGTTTTTCGTTGTGTTGTTTTCTACATTGCGCACTATTTATAGTGGTGAGTTGAAAATTATTATTTAATATTGTTTGGTATATATATTTTTTTAATTATATGTGACATTTTTTTTATTTTACATTTTGAGACGCACCGACACAACCGTGCGAATGTAAACGGCTTGTTGTGGCTTCGTTCCCCACTCAAGGAAAAAAAACAATCTTTTAATCTCTTTGCTCTGGTTTAAAGACAAAGAGCGGCGTTGAGTTCAGCCAATCAACTCAAATTCGGCGGAAAGTGGGAAATGGAACGGAGTGTCCTAACACTAGGTTCCCAAGTTCCTTCTGCCTACCCTGATATTGACGTTCTATTGTAAGCAAGATAGTGTGATATTATTTTTAATTTTAATTTACTTTCTTCACTCGTTTAAGACAAAATGCGCCGTTGAGTCTCACCAGTTCACACTAAATATATTTATGTATTTTATAATATAATTCAAAATAAAATTAATATTACAGTTAACTACGAGAATTCATACGACAATCCTTTCTTTTACCCGTGGCTGGCTTGTCAGTTTGTTTCTTCTACATACACCTATACATGGGACGTTAAAATGGACTGGGGGTTGTTAAGTGTTGGGCCGTCAGCGGAAAATAGCTTTTTGAGGGATGAAATTGTTTATAGTCCAGGGGTGAGTTGAACTTTTATATTTATTGTATTCATATATTTTATTTAAAATAAGATTACAATTTGAATTTTTTGTACGTCAATAATGTTACCATCGGTGCACTAAAGTTACTCATTTAGCTCAGACCTGACACTGATATATTTATTTAGAATCAAGAGAAACTAGCTATAGCTTAACGGGTGTACAGCGTACTTACGCTTACACGCGTACGCACTCCTTTGGAGTACACATTAAAATAAATTTTAAGCATAAATTTGTAAAAGATTTTAGGGTGTCATACTCAAAACGTGAAACGGGACCCTATTAAACTCAGCTGTAAATATTCAATTATGTTTTTTTTTTTTAATTTGCACTGTGAATTTACATAATATTAGACGTTTATTACACTTTGATACCTCCACGTGGTCTTGAGAAATAGGGCCCCATACCGACCAGAGGCCTCTCTGGGCAAGTTCCTAATGTGAAATTAGTATGATGAAAAAGATAAAGACAACATCTAGCAAATATAGTATGAAAATTTTAATTACGGGAAATTGAACAAATATTAAAAAACTAAATCACTAAAGTAATTGTATTTTTATGTGTTTTTTTTCTTCTATTAACAGTTTTACTATTTCGCAATAGTGGAGGATTTCGTTCTAAGATTCATTTGGGCGCCATCGTTCTTCCTAACTGAAAACAAAATTGTCAGCAATGAAGTAATGGTGTCCATACTGGCGCCACTGGAAGTGTTCAGGTATTTATATGATATATTAAAATTTAGTAGCATACATTATTTTAACGTTAAGATAATTAGAATAATTAACGAAATGATTGCTACTTATATACACAATATTATTTTTTTTACTTTACGCTATATACCACTTATACAACATGGATGCCATGCATATTGAGATCATAGTCGCGCTTTGTTTTCTTAACAGAGCGAGGGCATGAAAATAATTAATTACTCTCACTCACTCAGCTTCACGTTGTATCCCGCATATGGCAGAGTAGGCAGAGGGGCCCTGGGAACTTAGTCAAGACACTCCGTTTCAGTTCCGTGCCCCACTTTCCGCGGAATTTGAGGCATTGTTGTGGAACTCAACGCCGCGGTTTGGCTTGTACCAGAGCGAAGAAATGAAAACATTATTTCATTTTCTCGAGTGGGGATCGAACCCACAACCTGTCGGTTACAGTCACACGTTTGTGCCGCTGCGACTAGCCACAACAATTAAACTCACAAATTAATTAATTACAAAATGGAATCGAATCCAGAACAGTGGCGGTTACAGGCCATATCGCATAACTTATTAGTGACGAAGAACGCAGAATCAGGAAAATTCTGCCTACTTCTGCCTCTATGCGGGAGAATCGTGGAGCTAAATTTTAGTTATTATAGTATTCATAATATAAGGTCTGTCATGCCTTCGCTATAACAAGTCTAATATAATAAGTACAGGCATGTAACTGCGCGACACTCGACGAAATGAAACATTTAGTATTATCATTTATTCTAAGTGGGGAACGGAAGTGGAACGGAGTGTCATAACACTAGGTTTCACTTCCGTTCCCTCTGCCTACCCTGCCAAGTGCGGGATACAGCGTGAAGCTGAAAAAAATTTATTCTAAGTAACAACATACAATGCCTCAAAATTCGGCAGAAAGTAGGGAAGTAATGGAGTATCTTAACACTAGGTTCCCGAGTTCCTCTTTGCCTACTCTGCCATAAATAAATATTTACATTGCAGACGCTTCATCTGGAACTTTTTCCGTTTGGAGAACGAGCATTTGAACAATTGTGGTAAATTCCGAGCGGTGCGCGACATCTCCGTGGCGCCGCTGGACTCGTCCGACCAGGCGCTCATTATACGCATGATGGATTTGCCAGATGGGGTTGTTAATAGGTTAGTCATTTATTGTGACTTAAAAAAAATAATAAATTAGGAATATCCTCCATAAAACTATTATTATTTTTTTTTGTAATGACAACACTTAACGTTTTTTTAAAAAAAAGAAATGTCTTCAAGTGCGATATGTATTTGTATTTTACTAACTTTAATCGGTTTTATCATACTTTAGTCGGACAATGTCTGTCTGTTATTAAGTAATTTCATTTTGTCGCTTTTTTAATAAAAAACGATGGCGCACTCGCCCCTCAAAAAATATTTAAAAAAAAAATGGAATATGGATAATGGGGGTATACTTATATTAGTTACAGTGCCTATTTTGTTACAAATGAGATTTTTTTTTAGTTTTTTTTGTGAAAAAGAAGAAGGCAAACGAGCGTACGGATCACCTGATGGTAACCACGGCCCCGCGTAACTGTAGAGGAGCTACAGGAGCGTTGCCATCCTTTAAGGTGGATGGGCACCGGGGCCCGGCATTACCTAATGCGAAACGCAGTGGCCAAAGCCACTACTTAACGCCGGTCTTAAATGCCGGGGGTGGTAATAATCCGGTCGAGTCTGCCCATGCGTGTTGCCATTGCTGGCAACGTGACTCTACCACACGCACTTTAGTCGCCTCTTACGACACCATCAGTACCAGGGTGATCCTATTCTAAGCCGGAATCACAAGGCACATTATTCAATATAGTATTATTGGTAAAAAAAAAATTATGAGTATGGTTCAAGAGTTAAGCTGAAGTTAGCTGCAAATGGCTGTGAAGATATTAAGGATTTATCTCACTTTGATTGACTTCAGGGCGGCCACGATTCTTTAACCGTATTGTACTATATAAACTACATATTTTTACAGGATAACAAAGAAAAAGCATCAGAAAAAGACAAAGGAGAACGACAGGAAGCCGTTGTTGAAGAAGGAGTCCATACAAGACCTGCAATTGGAACTCGACCTGTCCTCCAAGATGTTATAACTAACTGTGATATGCCTCATTGATATTATTTATAAGCAATGTTTAAAGTATTATTGAATTATATTTGTAAATTAATAGAGAAAATTTGTTTTGTTTTTTCTTTTTGTATCCTCCTACTTAAATAGATTAATACTTTGATGAAATGAATTTCGATCTTCTGGTTCTGGTAATGAGACAGTAAGCGACGTTGGGTTCCGCGATTTAATAGCCAATGTATTGATAATTTGCCCTGCAGTAGATAACGTAAATTAATATGGTTATAATTCTTTGCTCTCACCAAAAATAAATACCTTAGGATTATGGTATCACTAGGAGCTTCCCGCGGCTTCGCCCGCGTAGAGTTTGATTTTTTTTGTGATGACAATAAATTAATGTCTCATTGGTCCGACGTGATGCTAAATAATCAGCATGTTGACTACGACTGTGTTCCGCCTGCTCCGATGTTTGAGGTGCTCTGAAAGCAGCTTGACGTGCAGCCTGCTTCAGCCTCCTCAATTCCTCTTGAGGAAGAGTTTCTTGATTCCTAGCTACTTTCTTAGCTCGAGCATCTTTCGACCTATTGTATATATTAGATTTGCGCTTCCCGGGCATATTTCAAAAACAAAATTAAAAATCAAACCCAAGAAATAAACAAAGAGTTAATTAACAAGAAGATTATCATTAAATTCAATAGATTTCGTTTTGTTACGCAGAACCAAATCGACACAGGAACAAATTAAAAAGAAGAGATTTTTTAATTGCATTCCAATTGGATATGGCATTTTAATATCACGATGTAGAATACACGCAACGCCATCTATTGGCACATCACTAAAGAATACAATCCGTGATTGATGAATATCGAGAGTTCAGTATTATCCGAAGGGAGTATTTGATCGGGATAAAAAGTATCCTATCACCCAAGTCAGCTTGTACTCTGTCTGTATACAAAATTTCATCAAAATCCGTGCAGTAGTTGCAGCGTGATTGACGACAACATCCAAACAAACACACTTAGTGTGATTACATCTTTCTTAAGTTGAAAGCTTGGAAATAATTATAAATATTCACTGATTTCAACCAATTTATTATTACGAGTAGCTCACAAACACTAATAACTCCCATTCTTCTGAACATTGTTCTACCAACCATAGAACTATGTACATATTGTAAATATTAAAACATTCATATCACAGTGACAAGCTTTTACCCTTTGATCTACTGAAGGGTCCTAAATGAATTTGGCTTTTGAAATTTCGACTCAATTAATCAGAGCATTCAATTTTTAAAGCATTTTCAAACTTATATACGGCGCTAAAATCATAGATTTTTTCTTAAATTTTAGTCTGATAAGATAAATATTATCGGTTTAAAATAAACATTCTTTAACTTTAGTAATTAAATATTAGAATAGTTTCAAAATTAATTACTACTAATTTCTGCTCGAATATCACATTTAGTATATTGAGTAAACGGTAAATCAACAGTGATTGAACCCGACTCTCCCTTACTCCAGCATATAGGTATAAATAAAAAGAGTAAATTATATTAGTGCTTTTATTGATATATAATTTTATGTACACAAAACATATAAATCTCTAAATAATACTTAAAATTTCTGATCATTTCATCATCACTTTCAATGTACAAATATGTACTTATTGTTGTTCTATCATCAAATCTTTAAGAAACAGTTTAAATGACAAGTCTGTATTACCATTAGGTACTGTTAACTTAAGCTTGTACGTTGTCTCTCGAATATAACAGGGTTCACAAAGGATACCTAGGTTTAAGACAGTTCGTTCTGGAAATTAAAATGAACCAATCCCTAGTTGGACTCGAACTAGCATTCGCCGCGGTTAGACACGGCTGCACTGCACCGCAGTTACACCGTGAAGCTACGAGGACGGACACAAGGAAAAAAACTAATATATATTGAAATATTTCCAAATCTTCAAGAAATAGAACAAAAAAGAGTAGTTATATTTAAATAAATAACTCTATATTGGTCCATTGCAAAATTTTATAATTTAGAAAAATAAAAACAACTAATCCACCCTGTTTGTGAGAAATGAACTTAAACTATGGCATGTGTAAAAGACAGACAAATAAAAAATATGAAAAGCATTGCAACTTTATATATATATATATATATATATATATATATATATATATATATATATATATATATATATATATATATATATATATATATATATATATATATATATATATATATATATATATATATATATATATATATATATATATATATATATATATATATATATATATATATATATATATATATATATATATATATATATATATATATATATATATATATATATATATATATATATATATATATATATATATATATATATATATATATATATATATATATATATATATATATATATATATATATATATATATATATATATATATATATATATATATATATATATATATATATATATATATATATATATATATATATATATATATATATATATATATATATATATATATATATATATATATATATATATATATATATATATAATATATATATATATATATATATATATATATATATATATATATATATATATATATATATATATATATATATATATATATATATATATATATATATATATATATATATATATATATATATATATATATATATATATATATATATATATATATATATATATATATACATATATATATTTAACTTAATTTCTAGCTGCTAATAACATCCAAAATTTACAATTTTAAAGCATTTTAATAGTTGTTAACTTTTTTTTTATTATTTCATATATCTTAATATAACTTATAGTATTATAAATAAGTATACTATAGTTTTTAACAACTTTTCTCGCAGTTAATACAATAATTGCAACATTTATAAAATTATTGAAAGGCAACGTTTTTATCCTATGTTCAAATGGTGGCTTTGTCATGTTCGTATCTGAAACAGAAATATATTATAATATTATTAATAAAAAAATAAAAATAAATACATATTTCGTGACAGTAATTTAATTTACTTTACAAAATATAATATTTTTCAAAATATCATTATTACGGTATGTAATGGCAATTATAATATTGACAAAATAAATCCTGATGTTACTTTATCAAGATTTCTGAAGAAAAATAAAGTGCAATAAATATTTGCGACTGTAAACGACAGGTTGTAGGTTCGATCCCAACTCGAAGAAGTGAAATATTTAATATGTTATTATGAACGTATATATTATATTTGCAATGCCTCAAATTCAGTGGACAGTGGAAACGAAACGGAGTGTTACCGAAAGTTACCTCTGCCTACCCTTGGATCGGGATACAATGTGAGGCTAAAAAATATACATTTAGGAATGCCTTTTGGTTTAAATCTTGTAAGGCCACGGGGTATGTAACGGGACAGAGTAACGGTTGAGGGTGGGGAATGAAATGAGCACTTGGAAATATTTAATATTTCCAAGTGCTCATTCTGGTAAAGAGGTAAAGTGCCAAGAGTTCTGCCACCCAATGCCTTTATAATTTGCCATGAAGTGGGGAATGAAAATGTATTATTGCAAACGGTCTGTCTTAACACTCTTTATTTTCCTTTCACTAAGTGACAGTAAGTTCAGATCTTAAAATAAAATATAGTAAGACACTAAAAAAATCCATACCTTAAGACCTCAAAGCCTCAAGCCTCGACTGCATTTCATCAAGTTCACTTTCATCAGGCTCGGTTGTTTCGACTTCTTGTTCTTTGCTGGTGGACGGGGCTCCCACTGCCGTTGGTGGTGCGGGAGCTTCACCTAGTTTACCTTGCGTTAGCTCCCAAAGCACCTAAAATATCAGATAGAATTTATATATTTAAATAGTTTATACACAACAATATATATTTATTAAACATAATTTATTTATTTTATGAAGCCAATGCTGTACTTTATCAAGAGCAGAAAAAGAAATATTAAGCGAGAACGATGTCATATTCATTATGATTAAAGTAACAATATCTGAATAACCAGAATTGGCATTATTAAATCATTGTGTCAAATCAAACTTTTTTCTAAGTGAATCAAAAGTGTCTAATTTTATTTTTCTCTTCCACCTATTTTACATTAGTGACTCAAATTTAGCAAGATTTTGTTATATAATCATTATTTTTATTAGTTAACTAGCAACCCATTCATGGCTTCCCCTGCTTGAAGAACATAATTATTAATTTACATTAGTTTCGTTTTCTAAAAACAGTATCACAACATCCACATCATTTAGAATTGTATTTTTTATTATTTGTTGATTGACATACTAGGAACATTAAATATTAAAGTAGCTTGCGAAAATACAGTAGTGAAAACTATTATTAAATAGGTCAAGACATTTCTCCATCTCTGTGATGGAGAAATGGCTTGACCAAACAAACAATTAAGTTTTTAAGTTTTTGATTGTATTTTGTTATTAAATGCAGCTAATAATAAATAAAATCTTATATATCTTGCACAGACTTTCTATTTTACTATAAGTATATATGAAAATTCGTAGGCTGAGGTTATGTGAAACACATAATGAAAAACACCATATATGTTGGATATGGCACATTATTGTAATTTTTCATTTGATAGAAGTAGATTATTTCATAATTATTTGTTGCCTACATGTATTCAATAGCCGTTGTTAAATTTATTTTTACATAACTATTTTATGCAAAATAAAGGTAAATTATATAAAAAAAACTTTTAAGTTATTTTATGAATCATATTTTTTTCTAAACCTGTCAAAAGTTATCAATACTATAAAAAATATTTACAAATATATTATTCTTGCCTTATCAACTTCACTCTGTGCCGCTTCTTCCATTTCCTCCTCATCCTCCATACCAGACATGGTCTCATCTAACATTTCCTCTATAATACCCGCCTTCATCATTTCCTTGCTTAGCTCTTGCATAGTTTGGGCTATTTCTGGAAGACGTATTAAAGCTTGCATGGCTTGCATCACCTATATAAAATACATGATGTAAAAAATTTCTTGCTCACTAAGTCTACCGTATTCATAAAATCAAATAAAAACATAAATAGGAAGTCATTGTTTAATTTGAAATTTTCTTCTGTATTTTTATTAACATATAAGTAACATAATAAGTAAATGATTACCTCTGTTGATTTTGCTAGAGAACCTGCTACTCTTAATGTGGCTGAAATTTGTGAATTTCAAGTTAAAAATAAATCATACATATGTAGACAATTTAGATTTATTGAGAAATAACTCACACACTAAATCAGCTTCACTCTGTATTCCGCACATGGCAGGATAGGCAGAAGGAACTTGGAAACCTAGTGCTAAGCTTTTTTCGACGAATTTGAAGCAATGTGTGCATTTGCCTTTTTTTACCAGAACGAAGAAATAGAAAGATTAAATATTTAAATTAAAAATATTAAATGTTTCACTTCTTTGTGTGGGATTCAAACCCACAACCAGTAGATTACAGTCACATCCTAATGCCGCTGCGCCACAACAGGCCTCTTGAGAAATAGCAATTATATATTATTAGTATGGTTTCATATTATATATTAGTATTGGGCTTTCCTTACTAAATTTGATTTATAACAACATATTGAAACAGATACCTAATTGATTTTTCATTTGCATTTGCACTGAGTTCAAATGTGCTTTGCTTGTATAGATTTTACTAATTGCTCTCCGTGATCTAATTATTTCTTTTGCTAATATGGTACACACTTGTTTGTCATTTTTTCCAGCTGCTTCTTTGAGGGATCTTTTTATTTTATCTTCTTCTCTTTGTATTGCTGTGGGCAGAATAATTATGTTCTAGGTAAATATAATTTCTAAAACCAGATAAAATAGAGCGGGAATACGTAAAGCATAATTAATTTTAAAAATACTAGATTACGGTTTGATTTGGAAAACTTACCTCTTATTTGTCTATCTAAATTGTAACCTTCTTTTCGTAATTTGTGTGACCATTCGTTTACCTAAAATTATAAAGTGGCATCAAGTTCTAATTTACTGTATTACTAAATTGATTTGAAAGATGACTAATTGCAATATATAATAAAGGCCTTATTGACAGTTACCATTTCTTTGGGATTGCGGTCAGGAGATTTACCAAATAAACCCATTTTTAGTTTATCAAGTGTTTTTTCCCAGAAGAGTAATAAGAAATAAGAAAATAGTAAAAATGCAAATTGTTTAGATGTTTTGACAATTCCCAGGTGACTTGACATTGACATTAAAAGAACAGCGATGACCTCATCGAAGTTTCATTTTAAGGCTACTAACATACGCAAGTAATAAACAGTTATAAACGTTTTTTGTACGCCAAGTTTTATAAAATTACACTTACTAGAATTAAAATTAATTCCCTTTAAATTGCTATAATGTTGAAATCATTTGTAATAAATCACTTTCTTTATAATATTTCACTACGTGCATCATTGTTGCATTTCTGACATAAGACATCTGCCGGCTAATGCACAACTGACAGATATATATAAAAAAAATTGAATTTGAAAATATCTTCTTAATGTTTTTCTCTTCGATGTTGTTAAATGTGAGTTGGTTTTAGACTTAGAACATTTGTGATAATTATTTCACGAATCCAGGAACTATGTAAGTAGTAAAATCATTATTTCATTTATGTTGTTTACAATGTTGCAGTTGGATATTTGAACCAAATCTTTTTATAGAATCAATGTTGGAATGTGTTACATCGTCATTTTTTTTGCATTTACATTTGTCTCTCCTTAACGTCCCACTAACTAATAATAACTAAATAGACAGCAAAGTACTTAAGCTTCTTTTATACATGGTGTTAAAGAAAAAATAAAATTAAACGAAACTAATGTAAGAACGAACGTATTGACATGTTACTCTGTGGCTGCTTTAGTGAATATCTACCTCTTCATCGTTTTATCAAATACAAAGAAAAAATACAAACAAACTTTCACTAAGTTACATAAAAAATGAAATATGTATATATTTTTTAAATAAAATATAAAAATCAAGATTACCGACCTTAAAGCCATTATTTGAATAATTGTAATAATTTTCAGGATATTTTAAGATGGTTTGACCACATAAAAAAGATGAAAAATAAGTTGCTTTGATGCTTTATTTTGTTTGGTATTAATGAAACCTATAGCTTTCGGATAAACAAATGATATGCTTCGTCTCACAGACAATGATGGTACCTTATACTAGGATACTTAATTCTTTGCATCTTATTTGAATTTGGGTCATTACTTGTTGAGTAGCAGATGTCCATGCTGTATTAAGTTGATTTGTTCCAAATCGACTAATTATGTATTTCAAATAAGCCTATGCCTGGATAGGCTATTTTCTTAACACTTCCTTAAATCTACTTTCCTCATATTTGAGATACAATGTGAAACTACAAAAATGGAGGGTCATCAACCTCTCTCACATGTCTATGCCTACCTTGTGTCTGGAGATCAAATTGCCACCACCATTGTTGGGCAATCATTCCTTTATAAATCAATTCATACACATTATTCACATGGCTCTTGCTTGTCACTTAGTGTATTTTTTAGTTCCAATACTGCTTAAAGGTCTAATATGACTTAGAATAATTGTAGACATTTGTCTATTTTGGTTATATTGTATCTGTTCATTTCTATATTAGGTATTGTATCATCTGTTAATTAAAATTGCTATTATTAAATTTAATAAAAATAAGAGGATCTTATCACCGCAATTTGTGTAAACTGACTAAGAAAATGCATTAAATAATTGTAGTAAGTAGAAATATTTGTCACTAGTAAATTGAATATGGGATATTCAGATATGCTTTTAGAAACTACTCGTATGATACAATATTGTGAACAAAGCATAGCCATATAGTTTTTAATCTCAATTTAAATAATATGATTTATAAATGGTTCCGCCACTTAACATGCAATGCCTCAATTTCGTCGGAAAGTGAGGAACGGAGTGTCTTAACATTAGATTCCCGGGGTCCCTCTGCCTACCCTGCCTCGTGCGGGATACAGCGTGGTAAAAAAAAATATTTATAAATAATGCATACTACTTTGAAGATTTCATAAGCACCAAATCTTAGATTGCATAGCGCAAATTATGAAACTGTGACCGACATCCGATTTTGTGCAATGGGTAAACGAACGGCAACTGCGATTATCGCTTCGTGCGTTTTTAATTTGCGAGATTTATGTCGTTTTTACCACACAATATATTTTTACTGTTGTTTAATAAATATGTAAATCTATATATGTAAAAGCGAAAGGTCACTCATCGCAAAATTGTAGAAGGTACAAGCACTAGGAGTTACACATTTTGCCAGGGAGTTCTTTTTACGACGTAGATGCTAACAACGAGGGTAGGTCCAAAACTTACCGGAATAAGTATGACACAAATATGTTACGGATATAAAATAATTTTTCCTTAACTAAATAGTCCAAAAATAGTATTGATCTTAATAGTTAAGATCAATACTATTTTTAGAACGCGAAATTAGCTTTTCTTTTTTTTCTGCTTCACGCTGTGTGCCGCACATGGCAAGGTAGGGGGAGCTTGGGAACCTATTATTAAGACACTCCGTTCCACTTCCGTTTCCCAATTTCCGCCGAATTTGAGGCATTGCTTGTTAAGTGGTGGAACTCAACGCTGCTCTTAATAAAGAAATGTATTCTCCTTGCCTTCAAAATAGCTTAAAATTGATTCCTGGAACTCTTTATAAATAAGCAGTAAATTTCCTTCCACTGAGGTCTTTTCATTGAAAAGAAATCTACTGAGGAGATCATGACTACAGTGGATGAATAAGGGTATCAAAGCTACAGCTGACTAAGGCAGGTTGACATGCAAGACAAAGAGCACACCTCGAGAATATTTTCTTCACCTTTTTCTTGGTCGGCCTTCTTAGTTGTAGAAGGCAAGCGTAGTAATCTCCTGTTATGTTGACAACCCTTTACTTTGTAATCGATCAGTAAAATTCCTTCATAATCACCAGAAAACTGTAGCTATATCATATTTCTGACTGATTCCGACATCTCAAACGTCTTAAGGGAATGCTGTACCCTTTTTATGCCAATACATGGTCTCCTGTTTTGACTGAGGTTATAATAATGAACACCAATTTCATCTACAGTAACAATTCGGTCCAATATTCCAGCTGGTTCATCGCCACAGAGCTCCAAACCACCTCCTCCCGCTGTTGTTTTTGATTGGGCGGGAGTATGCTGGCAACATCATGTTTCACTAGCACTAACCATTATCATGCTGAGGGAGTCACACAATATCCTCAATGTAGTAGTTTCAGATACGTACAGAAGTTTTTCGATTTTTTCTTCGATCTTTTCAAGGGACTTCCCTACCATGTTTGAATTGGGGCGATAACTTTTTTATGAATAGTAAAAAAATATTTAAATATCAAAGTTATAGGTTCATTAGAATGATATATCATTAGTTATTGTCATTACACCCCCTGATTCTGCGAATTTTTGAGTTCCAAGACTTCCAGATGGGATTTATCGAAATTAGACTCATAAGGTCTTGTTTTTAGGGTTAATTATTTTTTTGTGAAACTTCGTTGCTTTAAATGCTTGGAGTCTAAATTTTTGGAACGTACGTGCTACCTAACACGGGAGTTTACAAAATTGGTCCAAAGGAGTTGCTTTTCCGGTTTGTATGAAACTACGCAGTTCGCGCAATTTCGTGCTAGAGCACTTGTAATGCTCTAGGAACCCAACATTTTGCGAAGTTCTTTTTTTAGATTTTTTCAAATCAAACCAGTATGTGGAAGAAATAATTATTGGGCTCATTTCAGAATACAACCCAAAGCTTTGAATGAACTAAAAATAAGTATGTAATTGTAATTTATGATAATTGAGAAAGATCGGGATTTATAATTAAATTATTACCACAACCATAATTGTAGCCATCGCGCCCTGATCGGAAGGTTCCGGAAACGACAAATCATGTGTTGAATACTCAAAGAAACTTTAAAATAAATGGTTTTTTCCAAGAATTCTTTACAATACAATATCTTTTTTTTTTTAATAAATGATTTTTATTGATAATATTCTCGATATGGTTCCTCCCCTTTTATTGTCGTTCACAGGAAAGAAACTTTGTACCAATTGATAGCTGACATATGTTAATATTTATTAGTTATTGATTTTAATTTCCTTTCCATAACTTAGCAATTATTATGATTTTATTATTAAATAAACAGCAAACACTCTTGCAAACAGTTAGCGTTATAACCAGAAATGATCTAGTGACTTAGTTCTCTCTTTAATATTTCAGAAATATATTTTAGTTTTGCTCATTTATATCAGGATAAGAGAACATAGCGAGAAAGAATGTCTTAACGCCGGGGCTTTTCTATGCCAAAGTGTTCTCCGCTTTTCATTTATCTATATCAAGATTGCGTATTAACTGCCGGAACTGGACGGCTCACTTCTTTTTCTTACCAGGGCGGTAAAATTATTCAGCTTCAAGCTGTATCCCGCACTTGCCAGGGTAGGCAGAGGAAACTTGGGAACCTAGTGTTAAGACACTCCGTTCCAGCGGTAAAATTATAATACGTCTAAATCTTTCTCCCGTGTGAGGATCGAGTCTACAACCTTTGCGCTAATGGTTATCTGCTGTACTATGTGACTTTTCCTAAGTGAAGATCATACATACTATACTAGCAGGGGCACATATATATATATATATATGTATGTATATATATATATATATATATATATATATATATATATATATATATATATATATATATATATATATATATATATATATATATATATCTATATATATATATAAACATGTAATATATGTATGTAAGTACCGTAAGGGCGTTCTTAGTGCACTTGTTCTTAATGTAAACAAAGACGCGCAATGCATAATTATAATTAATCATTAATCATACGCGTGGAATGTTTGTTTTTAATAATAGTTTTCTCTTTACAGATATCTATTTATGAATATAATAATAGCGCCTATATTTTTTTTCAGTTGCTTTGCATGCCGTGAGCTATTATTTTTATATCTTGGTAATTAATTGAAAAATACAGAAAATATCAATAGAATTAATCTATACTGAGTTAACTAAGCTTTAATTGGACTTCGAACTAGACACGTGATTTTTTAAATTGTCTTTGATCAATCATGCGATAGAGCGACAACTTAAATTGATTTTTATTAGATAACATTATCAGTAATGTTAAGTACATCATAATATTTGCTTAGAGATTACGATTGTTATTTTTAATTAATCCAATATTTATTAGGTTTATATGGAATGGTCACTAGACATAGGACATGAAAAAACCACTGAATGTTTTTTCCTTATGTTGGTATAATCAAGAAGAAGAAAAAGAAAAGAAATAAATTTAGTAAAACCTTAGAGCCAAGAAGTTACTCCCAAAGCGCGTGTAACTATTAACTAATTGATCCGATTTTTACGATTTTTATTACACTAGCGGCCGTCCAGGGCTTCGCCC
Organism: Eueides isabella; assembly: GCA_019049475.1. Classification (NCBI taxonomy): domain Eukaryota; kingdom Metazoa; phylum Arthropoda; class Insecta; order Lepidoptera; family Nymphalidae; genus Eueides; species Eueides isabella. The sequence continues at coordinate 7,336,463 of CM032405.1, forward strand.
GCTTGAATTACACTATCTTATTTATTTTTCTTTCTTATTTTAATGACTAGGTATATCAATTTATTTAATTTTTCTTGTTCTAATGACTTAACTTAGGTTCACGCTATATCCCTAGTGGGGTAGGCAGAGAGAACGGAGCGCCAAACGCTACGGTCTCGGCATACCTCTTTCACCTCGTCCACTGTTATCAACCTCTACATACATGCCCTCCGGAGGGTCCTCATGCTTTTTACGTGACCTTCCTCCAGTATCGTCGATATTGTGTTTTCGAAAGTCAACCAAGGTGTCCCCCTCCCTCTCTTACCACTCACTTTGCCTTCATAAATCTGTTTTACCAAACCCCCAAACCACCTGAGCACGTTCTTCTTCATTCTCACTGTGACATCCACGCTAGTACCTGCCATTCTGTGTATTTCTTCATTGGATATGCGATCAGATAAACTGACTCCGCATATCCGACGAAGAGATCGCATCTCTACAGTAATCATCTTTCTTACATTCTTCTTCTGTAATACCCACGTTTCGCTACCGTATAACAGTGTCGATACCAACACTGCATTGTGTACGGCCAAACGCGCAGCTATGCTGACGTTTCACCGTCTCAACAATGCAGCTAAGGCACCGTTAACTCTGTTACCGGCAGCAATATGCCTTTCCACATCCATTTCGTATCTACCGTCTCTGCTAAACATACTTCCCAGATATACTACCTCATTCACTTGTTCTAATATCGTATCATTTACACTGATCTTGCAAACTGCACGTCGTCTTGGGGGAACGCCCTATCGGTGAGCGTTCGTGTGGTGCACATTGTGGCGGATGGAACGTTGCAGCCCTCAAGAAGGGTGGCAGGGTTCGCTGCGGGTAAGCTTTCCATCATGATCCCCCAAGTGACATTATCACTTTTAAGGCAATATGTACATATTGTCAATGTATACATATTACTATACATTAAAAACTAAAATTTCTGCTACCAAATTAAATAATATTAATATTAGTTAATTAGCCATTTCTAAGATTAGCACGTACAAACTACAGACAAGCAGAAAACACAGAATCAACACCATGACTTTCGATAAAAAAAACACATTATCGTTTCATTCATCGAGAAGGTACGGTGCCATAGAAAAACATACAGGTCAAACTCATAATGCCCCCTCCCTATGCGTCGGGACTTTGAAAAGCAACCACGCTACTATCTCGTTGATGACAACTGACAATGGTGCTTCTTTACCTTTTATCTGCACTCCTACAGTTTTCTCATTAAATAGAAATAAGTGTAGGACAAGACTAAGAATGGTGTATGACACGGCACAATAGCAATCGCAGGAGCAAAATGTGTTACATCGTAACGATTATAAGTATATATACAAGTGCTGATTCGTGGCGTATCTATTTATCAAAGGCAATTAAAACTAAAAACATATTTGATTTCAATTAAACTATGAATGTTTCTCTCATTGCTTCACTTTCGTATTGTTTGTCCATAGAAGACTGCAACTGAACTAAATTTGGCAATCCAGCTTGCATTGTTCCTTTATTAATTATATAATTAAGTGCTTCAAAAAACATAACTAGTACTCTAACTAAAACACGTGAAGTATGAGTAATTTTTTTAATGATTGTATAGTTTTGTATTAAACTGTATATGCATATATATGTTTTACTATATACGTACACCTATATACATACTTTAGTATATTTAGAACTTATCTATAGTAAATAAATGTAGCACGTACAAGGTTACCTAATAAGTATGTTAAAGTTTTTATTTCTCTTGGACGTAATGCTTTATTGGACTTCGCCAGAACACAAGACTAAAATTAAACGTGAAGCCCTGTGAACAAACCCAAAGAAAGCTCTACTCTTTATACCAACTCTTTAAAATACATTATTATCTAAAATGGTCTTGTTATCCCCAGCCTGTCGTGGCGCAGGAGTGCAACTCTCAATGGTTGTGGTTTTGAAAAGAAATATTTATCTCGGATAAATATTTCCTTTTCTCTGATAACCAGGCAAAGCGCAGTCTGTCCCCTTTCTAGAAATATCGCATGCTATTTAATACTTTCTTTTCGTCGCTCCGGTAACAAGGTAAAGCGCCATGTTGAGTGGAACCACTGAAAACGCAATGCCTCCAGAATTCGCCGGCAAGTGAGAACGGAAATATCTTTTTGGAACGGAGTGTCTTAACACTAAGTTCTCAGGTTGCCTTTGCTAACCCTACAATATGCAGGACAGTTAATTGAAATTACATTTTTTTTAAACTACACAGTGACAAATTCTCACCAACAGGCTTAAAAATATTTATACTCTCTTGTGTGTGTTTTTTATTTATTTGTGTATCTATGTAATTAGTTTTATTAATACTTTAATCTTGTTTCATTGACCCTTGTAAATCTTTCATTTATCATTATATTATGACGTATTTCTATGCGTTATCGTTTTAAGTAATTGATCAAACAAATCAATTAAGTATACTTTATATCTAAATCGGAATTTCTTTTAAAACAAAACAAGTTGTTTTTTTTTTTTTCTTTTAATTATTATATTTTATCTACGTCGATTTATTTGGATAACATCAAAATAGTATGTATTTTTTTATTATTTAAAAACAAAATGTTCTACTACGACCAAAACAAAGAAATAACTTATAAAATAAAAGAACAAATATACTTCCTATCACTATATCGCCTGCTTAATTTTATATTTTGAAACAAAGATGTGATTCATATTATTTAATTTCTTTGGAAAGTTATATTCGGTAAACGCTATCATAACGAAGAACAAAGAACTTTTAAGCAAACTGAACGCCTTTGTTGCAGTGTGCTACATTTAGTTTAATTGTAGTTTTACGTTGTATCTCGCATATGGAAGGGTAAACGGAGGTAATAGTGCAGGTACCTCTACAAAAGAAATTGAGAGTGGCGAAAGCAGAGCAGTAAAATTATATTATTAAAAAAAAATATTCCTACGTGTGAGAATTGAAGCGAAAACTGTCGCGTTTATTCTTTTAAGTCACACGCAGTGCCACTACGCTACGACAATAACTTCAATGAACCGAAAGTGGAGAACAAACGTAAATCCACCATTGTGGGTACGATGAGCATGTCCACAACACTAATTAAGTAATGACGTCACATTTTTTGTTTCGGTAGGCTAAATATATATACTATGGTTGGTAGAGGCAGTAATCAATTTTTCGAGAAAATTATCATAAGTGATATCATACCCTGACTTGTAGGTACATAACCCATTTAAGGTGCTTACAAACTTTAAGTGGAAAACCGCCAACGTTAGATATAATAAGTAAATAAAGAATAAAATAAAAATTACATAGAGCTTATCGTTCATTAAATTTAATTGTATTTTTGATATTTATACACTAAAATATTTTGATCATTTAATTCAACAGTGCCTTATAGTTCCGAAGGTTCGTTTACTTTTTCGTACTAATTCACGCTTTTGTCATTTTAAATATGTATTTTTTAAAAGACTTTTCAAAAGTTGACTTTATTAAATCTTCACAGGTAACTATATAGCGTGTGGATAATTGAGATGGATGCTGTAAAATAGTGCTGACCGGTTGTAATGATTGATGCTTGCCGAGGGTTTGCCCTTGGTACTAATTTTAATACATACCTACATATATATAGCTATACGTGTGTTCATTTTTATTCTGTGTTCTTATATCTTAAAGCTAATTGGTTTTACTAATTTATTTTAGTTTTTATAATATTAAGTGGAATGCTTATTTAGAAAACTTATCTGGATTTGTATCGACGCCTTTTGCAATCTATCCAAGCGCTCTGACCAATAAGCCATACGTTCGCGAGTTCATATTCCGAAAATTGTTTTTTTTTTTAAAATTGTGGAATAACACTTAAAAAATATATAAATAAACTTATAATAACTCAATATTCGGTATTGTAAATGAGTACATGAGAGCCTAAATTATTTGATTATATATTTAACGTTCTTATTACTTGCATTGTTGTTATGAGTTCTAATTTGAAATTTACAATTAACTAAATAAGAATTACTATTAAACGATAACATAATGGATACAGCCTACCATGTCATGTGAGGCATACAACATGAGCTGACTAAAAATGGATTTGTATGTATAGAATATCAAAATACTATGAGTAAACACGTTGACAAAGCCTTTGTACGTAACGAACACCTTGCATCGGCTACCGAACAATGACTAAAGACCGAACAATGATGAAGAAAAGATAGCTTGCATTGCACAAAACTCTCCTATTACACAGAATTTTTTAGCTTTTCCTAAGTCCTAATACTTATTTTTAAGATATATTGTATGTTTAGTTTGTTTATCCAGATCGGTGTTACATTATTTCTTCATATATATTTTCCCTCTAGTTGTATTGGAAGTAATCGTTTGTTCATACACGTGTAAGCTTATAGCATCTCATTTGCGATCCTTGTTACCATAAATGGTATTAATAAACTATATTTACTTAACCTAAAGCGGGGTCATTAACTTGCTCTATACTTACTTGAAATTATTTCTGTGTCAAAGTTTATCTAAATCGTGTTGACGCAAAGCAAATGCTATGGAAGGGTACTTAGGGTTTATCTCCTTAGGTCTCTCTGACGTCGTTCGACCTCTACGGACTTGTTTCTGCGACCGATATTATAACATATTTGCATGTTAATATTTGTATCCTCTTAATTTTCTAAGGTCGTATTTAAATAACATCCGCACCTAATCTGCCTCCTTATATGTATGTTCAATGAGAGGTCAGCAAGTATTTGGCAGGAAAAATGAAAACTTGTTAGAATTAATAGATAAAGATTTTAAGAAGTGAATTTTCGTTTCTTTATTCCCAAATATATATTAAATATATTTAAAGTGCCCAATCTATCAAGTAACTGGCATAAAATTGTTGAACGGATAGAAGTAGGACAGTTAGTATGTAGATTTTCCTTTTACGATATAACCAATTCTCTACAAAAACTTGTAATCGTTGTCGTGTAAAGTCAAGATATGTTACAAGTTACAATCATTTAATTATAAAAATGCTGCGTTGTAATTTACAAATTTACGAACAAAAAAAGTAATTTACATCACAAAGAATCTTTAATTTTTTTGCATGACCAAATTATGAATTTAGCTGTTCGTTTTTTTTTAATTTCTTGCTTAGTAATGCTCTTCTTGCTCAGTTAATGATCACTTCAAGTATGGATGCACTAATGATGTCCTTGCCTCCGCCACTTGATGCTGGCCTTGATCACTGCAGATGTGCTAAATCGTCTTTTTACCTCAGACCGAGTTTTCCCACGAATGACTTGAATGGAGTTCTTGTTTTTTCTTCGCATACTTAAATATATTTTTTCTTGAGATATGCTGTTTTCTGTCCGTGAATTCATTTAGGTGACTGACTGCAAATTAATTATCTTCGGTATAAATTTATTGTAGTTTATGATTGCCAAAACTAATAATTTATCGACATAAAATTCTTCTGTTATAATACTTAAAAGTCTGCAATAATTTATTTATACCTGTGTGCAAAATTGCAATTCAATTTTTTTCTTTACTAAATGACAAATACATCAAGGAGTGATCAAAGTGACATGGGAGTGAAGGTGGAGGTAATTTGAATGAAAATTTCTTGCTGTGATGATGCACTGCTCAATTACATCTTCAGAAAGTGAATTGCAGGCATTAGTTACCACTGTAAAAGATAAGTATGAAAATAATTATCAAGCCTGAATGCGACTAAGACAAAGGTAGTATTTGAAGAAATGAATAAAGGAAAATAATTTAAGATTAATGTAAATAATAAGACATTAGAACATGGGAATGAACTGGTATCTGAAAAGTATGTTTAGCAAAGACAGAACATACGAAATGGGTATGAAAAGTGATATTGCTGCGGTATGTAGTGAAGAACAAAACGGAGTGTCTTAACACTCTAGCTCAAGCTCTGCCATGTGCAGGATAAAGCGTAAAGTTCAAAATAAAAAAAGAAATAAATGGTACTGCTTGCCGGTAACAGTTAACGGTGCCTCAGCTGCATTGATGTGACGGCGAAGCGTTAGCACACCTGCACGTGTGGCGGTACACAATGCAGTATTGACGGACACTGTTATACGGCAGCCAAACGTGGGTATTACAGAACAAGAATGAGTGAAAGATGAATACCGTGGAGATGCGATCTCTTAATAGAATATGCGGAGTTTGTTTAGTTTTTTTTTTTAACTTCACGCTGTATCCCGCACGAGGCAGGGTAGGTAGAGGAAACCCGGGAATCTGGGTTAGGACACTCCGTTCCACTTCTGTTCCCTACTTTCCGCCGAATTTGAGGCATTGCGTGTTGAGTGGCGGGACTCAGCGCCGTGCTTTGCCTTTTTACTTTGTTTGTTTAGTTGATTTAAAATTATTAAAAAATTATAAAAATTACAAACATATTACCATTCTTTTCAAATGCTTCTACCATTTGTAATAATTATTCATGTATTACAATACATTATGATCAGAAATTTTAAGTGTTTTTTTTTGCGAATAACAATTAATATTAATTCATTCCAAACTTTATTTTTTGACACTATACAGTTAAAAGTTAACAAACCGTGTTAAAAAGCTGTTTCATTTTAGATGATCAGGATTTTTATTACATACAGCGTCATTTACAATTTTGCAGAACAAAATTGAAAAAATAAATGTTCATCAGCTAACTCCATTTGCTTTAGTGGTTCATATTAAAAAGGATTTTAAAATCTCCTTTTATGAAAAATAAATTAATTTAGTTGTCATTGAAGTAAGTATGTATGTACATGTATATGCTCAGTAGTATAGTTAAGTATATCTGGACTATTAGACATTGATAGTGAAGAATTAAGACCTGATCTGATCTAGAAAAGGATTTTCGTTAAACGAGTTTATAATTAATGTTATTTTCTTAAACTGCGTCATTATATCTATTAATATTTTGCATTATAAAAACAAATTATAGTAGAATTTACACAATTTTTGAACAACGCAATTAAAATTTTCACAATGTATTCGAATAATGTAATACATAAGAAATAATATTTTCAAAATATTATTTCTTATATACATTATTCGATTTACTCAAAGTATGGCCTTCTGAATACAACAGCAATGTGCTATTGTAATTTATATGCAGGACGAAAATCATTTCGTAAATATTATTTTAATATAAAAATTCACAAACGTTTTCATTTAATTTATTTTTTTAATTATCTTACAATTAATTCTCTGCTACTGGTACGTATTCCAATTAAGTACTTTATTATGTATCTATTACAAATATATCAATAATAATATTTTTTTTAGCAGTATTATTAATATTTGTATTTAAAGAGCGTCGTCAACCTCACCTGCTAAACGTTTCTGTATTAACTTATCATTTAAATAAAAGTCTTGTAAGTATTTATTATGTTTAGTAGAGATAAAAAAATGAGTTTGAATCATAAATTCATTTATAAATAGTCTGCTTATCTAAATATAACGCAGACACGTGCTCGCGCTGTAATAATAACACCGTGACACTATTCGAAACTCTTAAAACGCGACATTTTAGTTAACGTTAAATATTGAGTATAGTTAAATATTTTTTTAGTTCCATGCAGTATCCCGCACAAGGCAGGGTGGGACAGAGGGAACTTGGGAACCTCGTCCATTCAGGCTCCATTAGGAAGTTTTGCTGTTTTCGTGTCTAGTGGCGGAACTCAACGCCGCGCATTGCTTTGCTTTCGTTACTATAACGAGGAAATGAAAATATTATATATATTTCTTCGCCTGGGGATCGAATTTATAAATTGTGGCAATTACGTACGTATTTGCAAACGTTATACTGTAACTAAGTATCTCTAATTCAATTGATCACAAAATAATAAGTAAAATGATGCAGTAAAAAAAACTGTAATGTTTTTAATTTATTATTTACCAATGACAATCCAATATACCATTTTGATTCTAATCCAAAATCTAAATATGTAACTTTTTTATGTACGTTATTCTCTAAACCTGTTATTTTGTGAGAGTTGTTTACTTCATCGTATATAAGGAGGCGTGTTTTGGCACTAATCTTTATGACATTGGAATCTTCGAAGTAGGCAAATGACGTCTGTAACAATTTGTAGAAATCCTTAAAGGTCCTAATTGGGTAAAGCCTTTGAATATCCATCTTTGTATTTATGATATTAATATTTACTATATTATATTTGTATTCATAACTCAGCTTCACGCTGTGTCCCGCACGTGGCAGGACAGGCAGAGAGAACTTGGGAATCTAGAGTTAAGACACTCCGTTCCACCTCTAAATTTGTGGCGTGTTGAGTGGCGGAACTCAACGCCGCCTTGTATCAGAGCGAAGAAACAAAAACATTAAATATTTAAATTGAAAATATGAAATATTTTCTTGACTGGGGATCGAACCCAGAACCTGTCGGTTACAGTCACACACTTGTGCTGCTGCGCCACCTACCTGTTCTACAAGTACTTTCGAGGTTCTCACGGTTTTGCTTCTAAAATTATGCATACCTAAAAAAAGATTTTATATATAGACAATGTTTATAGTGCCATTTTTCAAATAAAGTTTCTATATTATTAGCACACGTTGGAAGTGACCCCTCAAGTTGCATGCCAGATCGTTTGAGTGCTATCAATTACCAGTGTTAAGCAATTGTCGGTCAGCGGTCGCAATTGTTATTCACTACCGCTCGGTTCATGGAACCGTATCAAATGTCACAAAAAATTGCACATAATATTGTTTTCTCGATATCCTTGTGTTGGTTGTTTTAAAGGTTTCAAGAAATATTTTTTTTTTCTATAAATATCTAACCATATTAAGTTATAGCGCTTTAAAAGTAGCTATTATTGGTTTTGAGATTGCTTACTTAGTTTTAATGGATTTTAATTCGTAAAGCTTACGTAACTATATAATTGAAAAATGAGTATAATGCTTGTTTTGAAAACAGATAGTTACTTCGAGTCCCGCTATGAAGCCTACAGTTACTTTTTTAATTGAAATAAAGAGTAGGTGACAAAATGTTTCTTTTCCAGCGCTGAATTTCTTTTCAAATGCAGAAGAGAATTATATTATAAAATATAGTTTTTTGTCAAAATTGCATTCATAATATATTAATCAATAAATGTCATAATTTTCTAAAAGCTTTCAATTGTGTGGAATAAAGCTGGAAGAGAGGCCGTCGTGGCACAGGGGCACAAGTGTGCGATAGTAAACGTCAAAGGTGGGGGTTTATTTCCCACTCACGGGTGTGACATATATAAAAAAATATATTAATAACTTTTTCATTTTTTTTGCCCTGGTAACCATGGAAAGCGCGTCGTTGAGTTCCGCGACTCAACTTCCAATGCTTCAAGAATTCGACGTGAAATGGGAAACGGTGAGTATTTTAATGGTGGAAATTTTCCTACCCAGCTATATGCGGGATTCGGCGTGAAGCTAAGAAACAAAAAACTATTACAATAAAAAAAATATTTTATCGTTCTCGTTTTACACGAATTTTATAACTATTTCATATTGAATACGACGTTGTGATGAATATTAATAAATATTAGTGACCCTTGGGTTTTGTCATTGACGGTGGCTTGTCATTCTTCGAATAAGACCTCGGTTTAATGTCAGGTGTCTGTTGCGATTTGCAATAAATATACCTAATATGTAAAATATATACTTATATTTTTAAAAAAATATTTACCTTTTCTTTAATAAATATTCGATTTGAACTTAAAGAGCTTGTGTTCACGTAAAGTATTTCAAAACCGTTATGAATTTCTTCATTTACATCATTATTGTATTATATAAAATTCAAAAAAAGAGCATCACTAAAGGAAAAGCTTATGACGAAAGACGGAAGACGGTGCCCGAAGTGTGCCAACTGCGACAGTAAATTATAAACAATTTCTTTTTGTTTGCGGCCACATTTGATACGCATGCAACTCAATAGAAATACCGGCAACACCGTGTGGATATCGTGTGTCGTACGATCGTGTCGTATCTAACGACTCAGTTTATTCAGTAATACTTTTAACGTGCGCGTGCGCAGACGTTACCTGTCCGAGAAAGAATGTATTGCCGTCGCGCAGTTATATAAAAAAATATTTTTCGATACTGTTTTTCTTTCAATAAGATAAAAGTGCATTTTTTTTACCATTCCATAGTCTAATGTAAAGTGTAAAACTCTTTTTATTTATAGTTTGATAACCAAAGGTAATCAAATTTAAAAATGAATGAAACGCCATACGTACGTTGTATAGAAAACGTTTGTGAATTCTTATTTAATTGATACATCAATCCACTACACCGTTGTCGATTTCCTGTTCCATTCACGCGATGCACCGGAACTTTAACTTTATCCGGTGGAAAAATATGATACACACTGCATACTGTTCTTCTACTTAGCACAAATTTCATCATATTGTACGTATTACGTTGTGAGATTTTTGTATAACATTTCATCCACGTACATACGCGACGGTTAGTCACGGTCCAAATAATTTGATTTGTAATTCATGAAGTCGGGTGGATTCTTATAGCACGTTCGGTTAACTGTGCTCGAGCCCAATGAACCATACTGCTATAGTCTAAACTTCCATTTGATGAAGTCGTTAAATATATATATATATATATATATATATATATATATATATATATATATATATATATATATATATATATATATATATATATATATATATATATATATATATATATATATATATATATATATTTAAATCTGTATGTATATGAATGTTACTTGGCTAAGATATATATTTGGAGAACTTTTACATATAAGTAACATATTGATGGTCGTATGTGACTATGATTCTAATGACTGTGGTAACTATGTCATTGTGTATAATAAATTTAACACGTATTTCTATTTAATAAAATGAACACGTAACATTGCCAAAAAATAATTTGCGTAACTTACCTGTTATTTATGTTTAAATATAATTTAAATATAATTGATTAAAATTTACAATATGTTTTTTTCTTTGTGAAGATGCTCTGCAATCGTGATTCATTTTCGTAAAATCGTCAATATACCATAATGATGCTAACAAACAGATCTCTTATGTATGTGATCGTATGAATCAGTTTATTTTGGTCAGTGTTCTTTTAATACTTGGAATTAAATGTCGAACCACGTCGTGACATTTTAAGAAATTTATTTTTATTACTATTAGACATATCAATACAAGTATACCGCATAGCGTGGTATATAACCTTGGCTTTAAGAAGTAAAGCGTTTTTAACCATCCGCCCCTTCCACGGGACATTTTTAGATGGGTGGCGGATCACAACGCTATACTTTGTCTAGTTATCAGAACGATATATATAAAATTATATTGTTAAGTAAAGCAATATTGCAAGTTACTGTATTTCTAAATTACAAAGCAATACTGCCAAATTTCACTTTAAGTTACGTTAAAAGATTCATTCTAAGACAGTAATTTAGCAATATCATTTCAATAACGTTAATTATTGAATAGTTTTTTTATAGATATTCACAACATATTACCTCACACTATTAAAAGCGCCATTTAATGTTTATTTAGTTGCAAAATGTTTTATGTGTATGATAATTTTGTATTTCTAATTTTCAGCCATCATTTTAAATGAAACATCAAATCTTATTGTATGTATATGTGAAAAATCATAAATGTTTACAATTATTATTTACAAATAATCTAGAAATGTTGTGACGGTCTTACGCTGTATTATCCTTAGGTATAACTTGGAAAGTAGAAGGAAGTAGATTGCTTAATTCAAAATTAGTATATTAATCTGTATGACCTGTTCTGATATAATTGTTTCAGATATTTACAAATCTGTCTTTTGGTCCTTCATTCACAAGAAAATAATCCGTTTATTGTTTTTGAAAGTAGACTATGTATTACGTAATTTAAAAAGTGGGGTTTGACGCAATTTCGTTAAATAAGAAACTCAGACATAATTGCGTACAGTTCAAGATTTTACAATATGGTATATCATAGATATTATTTACTTAAACAACAAAAGTCGTTTTAATTCGCGATAATTATGTAAAAAAACCAGTTACTTAATCAAACATGATGGTCTACAAATCCATATATTGGATATTTGTTTTGTATTAATTCATTGTACATACCTACCTAATATATATTCATTACGTACATAATTTCAAGTTACTTTTGAAACACTTGCAAGGAATAATGATTATATATTACTTATGTTTTTAGGCATGCTCTTAATTATCGATAATTTTAAGGCCGTTGAGTAGGATATTAAAATTTTATGAGGTCAAGATCTTGTCTAGTAATTAATATAAAAAATAAGCTTTCTAAATACATCCTGTTCATGTGTCTTAAGTTTATTTGCCATAGTTATTTTTGTTTGGCTATTCATACTTATTTGATTCTATTATATTTTACAGAAGAATGTGAAAGAACTCTTTTATAACTCTATGTTAGGTACAGTTATAAAAGAGTTCTTAAACAAACTTAAAAAGGTAGTTAATAACACATACTCATATATATTTTAACAAATCGCAATATTAATAATTTAATATTTTTTTGCGTGTATTATTAATTTTGTGATACTAAATCAAAAACAGTTCTTAATTACATTGAATATCCAAGGTAACATGACTATTTACGTAGTGATTATTGGTATTAGATTTGAGAACAGTTACGTAAATAAATATATAGTACACAATATTTGTAACTAACCACTTAACATTAATGAGTTGATTTTATTTCAATTTCAAAATATCATCAATCTGTTACCGGTACCAATACGCCTCTGCACATCCATTTCAAATCTTTTGTCTCTACTAAACATACTTTCCGGATTTACTACCTCATTCACTTGTTCTAAAATTTTTATACGCTGATCTCGCATTCCGTCCATTCTTAATTTCTATCAAATATCAGAACCCCTTTCTTATTGGCATTCAGGCTTAGACCATTATTTGTTATATATATTTCAATTCGATCTACTTCTTGTTAGTTGCATAAAATAAATAAAGAGGTCCATTTGCGTACAATGACTACGGCAGTACGGCTGGACGTGATGTTGTTGCGTTAGGCTGCTATCTTGTTGTAGGAATTGAAGTGTTGCTAATACTATTTCTTCCATGTACAATATTACTTAAATGTTTTAATTTGACTTCCAAAATATGTGAAAAAACAGACTGTCTGGGGTTGCTGTACTTATCAACATTTTTTTTTTGTTTCAACTAATTATAATAATGTTTAAGTAAATAATTCAATGATCCGTGACATACTAATTATTTCAATTTGATATTCTTTTGAATGTTTCGTAAATACTTCCATGTACGCTTAAATTGCGCATCAAAACAAGTTGATAAGGTTGAGGAAGACTACTTTTTACTGTTCTACAATTTTATTTTTAATATATGTTGTATGCTTTTTATGACGTATTTTTTTCTTACAAAGTAATGAATGATCTCTTGTTGAGGTTGAGGTATATATTGTTTTCTTCTTTCTTGTGTTGCACAAAATATAGAATTACAATAAAAACCTATTAATAGATTATCAGCTTTTCTTTTTTTTTTCAATTCAGAGACAACATGTATTTTATCGCGAAATCCAAGATCTTTCGTTTTGTTTAACTGCAACAACAACTGTATTTAGCTAACCATTATGGCATCATGGTAATTCATGGTAAGACTTGTTCCAATTGTGCTAAATATAAAAAATGTGGGAAGGAGTAATAATAATTTTATTTTATATGTACAGATATTAGATTTAAATTTGGACTGCATGTACGAGTAGTTCATTGACAGGAAATAAACAAGTGTTACTTTTTGCTTACTGTCGGTCTTACATATGCATTTATAAATTTTATTGCGTTGATATTAATATATGATTATATTAATATCAACGCAATAGGATTTAATTAATAATAAAATCATACGTCGAAAGTGGAAAATATAAAACTTATGACATTTTAATAACTATTTAATATTAAACAGTTAACTGATAATGTAACCTATTTTTGATAAATATTTAGATTAAATACGTTGAAGACGTAACATTTCGTTTGGTGTTTTCTTTGTTTGACTGTCAGTGCCAGTATCAAGGTATTTTTGCTATATTTACTTTATATATTTTGGAATAATATACTAATGCGTAGTTCAAAGAATATGGCTGCTTTAAAATTTGTTATAAAATAATAAAACGATTGTATTTGTTATTTTTAGTTATGTTTTTGTATAATATCAAAAGAACCTCAGTCAATCTTCTAATTTACATGGTTTTAGACGTATTTAGTTTTAATACACAAGATTGAAATATGGTAGAGTATGCCTGCCTCCCAGTGCAATAGTTTACCTGGTAGCATCATGTTTCTGTCATTTATATTTAAAGATGTTTAGAATTGCCGTACAAAGTAACGTAAAGTAAACAATAAATACTTAAATATTTGGCCACAGAGATGTAAAACTATTTTTTTTAACAATAATGTGAATTAATTTTCTATACTAAGCCTTTTGCTACAAAGTGCATATACATATATATAAAATCTATAAATCAAAGAAATTATATAATGGTGAATGTTGTAGAATATTGACATAAGACATAAATATTATTGTTTGTAAGAGTCACCACTTTGTTTGAACGACCTTTTCACGGTCATTGCCGATATACTAGAGATGAAAATATAATTTAAGTAACATTGTAAGTTTCCAATACACACTATGCGATCACGCAACGCTTTGAACTTTGCCCCATATCATGTATTAATTACAAATATCGACGTGATTGTTATTATGCCTATCACGCTTATCTTGCTCGACTTTACACTCCATAGTGTAGGTTAATTGTTGTGCGACTAATTATATATCGTTAAGAATCAATCTGGTTCCATTTTCTCACCAGTTTTTATTTTGTTTTACAGCTCTTTATATATTTTTAAATATAATTTTAAATATTGTTTTTAAACATAATTGTTACATTTTGGCTTAGATAAAGGACTTAGTCGCTGTTTTCCACATACATAATGTGATACAGAACAATGCATTGTTTTTTTTTGTGCACAACAATGAGAACTTAATTATATATGATTCCAAAATTATTTTTAACCATCTTACCTATATTTAAGCGGTATTCATCTTTTTCTTTGTTTCTTAGCTTCACGCTATATCCCTAGCGGGGTAGGCAGAGAGAACGGAGCGCCAAGCGCTACGGTTTCGGCGTACCTCTTTCGCTTTATCCACTGTCATTAACCTCTTCATACATGCCCTTCGGGGGTCCATCGGAACCGGTAGTCGATGGACCCCCGAAGTCGGAATCGTAAAAAGCACGAGGACCCGTGCTTTTTACGTGACCCTCCTCCAGTATTGTCGATACTACGATTCCGAAGGTCAACCTAGGTCTTCTCCTATTCATCATGACTGACTCTACTGAACTGGTATTCATCTCGATTATGGCATATAATGTTAATACCTATAATTTATTTTGATACGTAATAATAATGTTGTAACAATTCAATTTTACGTAGTTATATAAAAATAAATAAATGCGCTTTGATCATGTTAGCTAAATACTGGGAACAATGGCGTCTTTGTGTCAACCATAAAGCCTCCCTTTACGTGAACCCGAGCACAGGTTATCAAATTATCGCGAATCATTTGGGTCGAACGTTATCATGAGTTAGTGCCTGTTTTATCACGCTAACATACAGGGTACAGGAGTCAAGTGCTAAATTGCTAGTTGATATTGTATCCAAACGTTCAGTCGTTGCGCGCCTCTCGTCCAAACTCGACGTAACGCAGCATCCACGATACAGGTCGAAAATTACGCCTCGATGAATGGAAAACGATATCGACAGAATTGATTTACATATTGATTTTAGGAAACGTTAAATAATTTTTTGTGCGTTGATTCTGTGACTCTCTTAAACTGTTTATTACAACGAAACAAAATTGATAGTTTAAGTGCTTTTAACTGGACTTGTGATGAAAAGATTAAGATGGATGCGATGATAAATATGTGGACGGTGGTGGAGCAGGTGCGGGTGGCCAGCAGTGCTGCCGAGCTGGCTATCTTCACCGCCATACTGTATTGGTTCTTTACGTCTAGGTATGTTTTTAATAAAATATATATTTTATATAAAAGCAGCTGTCTAAACGCGGCTTTGCGCTGTTTCATTTATAATTATTTTTATTTATTTTATAATTTTCAATTTTTATATAAATTAATTCAGTAGATTTTGCATTAAATTTGAAACAAAGCTTCATCATTCATTACTTGTTGTCACATTTATTACATTGGGAAGTAGGATTTTAATTTCTTATTTTGTCGGTTTATTTAAAATATAGTGGGTTTTTTTTTCAAATTTTTTTTTTGTTCTCAAATTATAATATAATACTTGGCCTTCCTTACACTTATTTGTATTCTATATATACACTTACTTATTGCACTATTGTATGTAAATACTAAAATGAAATATTGTGTACTCTAGACAGCATATCTGTCTTTATAATGTTTATAATTCTTATTTTTATTATATGGTTGTAAATAACACACTTTTCAAATAAACTTATATATGTAATCTTTAAACTTGTAATACAATAAAAATATTATTTAATAATGAATACGTGCAAATAATTTTGCTAAGCATAATACGTTACATGTTGAATTTTTTTAACCTATAAAAACGTTAACAAAGAGGCAGTAAATTTACGAAGTTACTGCTTCAGACAGTGACAAGAAACTCAAGAGGATTTTTTATTTCTATTATTTTTACAAACATAATTAATGGTTGTTTTGAACAAACAATTATCGTTAAACAAAGAACTAAGACGGACTTCTTAGGTTTTTGTATATTATATTTTAAGTAAAAGAGAACGGAAAAATATAATTATGAGATGAATTAACGAAATCAAAGCTAATAGCTCGATTAATCATAATTAAAGTTAATTATGACAACTGAGAGCAAGTAAAGTAAATTTCTCAACGTATTCATTTTTTAAATGGAAGATAAAATGTTGATTTTTTGTCAGTTTGCTATCTTGGCTTCCGTTATTCTGAACGTAAAACCTTAAAGTTGATACAAATTGTACAAATTCTTAAATTAAAAAGTTTTCAGTGAGTAGTTTTACATTATGTATGTGAAATTAAGACAATAACATAAAATATATGGAGATGGTCTCTTAACATTCCCAAGTTCCTTCTAACTACCATGCCATGTACAAAAACGTACGTTTTATACGTATACGTTGTTATGTACGTTTTATAATTTTTATTACAATACAGCACTTAAGCAAAAACTGAGTAGTAACAGAGTGCGTTATTCATATAGTTGAATATAATACACTTTATACATTTTTAAAATTAATAAATAATAATTATTTTGTTCTTATTTACTACAATAGACGTGTAAAAACAGAATTTAATTTCTTAATTTAATAAAATTTTCTTTGGTTATTGTATTTTGACTTTTATTGTGTAAACATTTAATACTCTTATTATATGGTTAAAAAAATATCTATTGAAATACTACTTTTATCTATTATACCTTGTAATGTTGTAATGATATATTATAATTTATAAATATTATGTTATAAACTAGACTTTGGACTTAATTGACCCTTATCGGGACATCTCAAATACACCTACTTAATGTACATACATATATTATTACATACACTTTCTTTCCATACACTTGTAACGATTTTCTGTATGGATAAGATAAAACATCGTTACAAAGGTTTATTGTTTTTGGTTTACACGCTTCTTAGGCATTTTATAGGACAAAGTGTAAGAATTAGTTTTGCGAATCTTCCAATTTAGGCCAGTTTTATCCGAGATTAGAGCGTGTAATACTAGATCTATAATATTAAGTATAGAGTGTTTTATATAGACATTTGTAATATATATTTTTTTCTGTTTGTTACAGTCGTGTTGCTGATATGCTAGAAGTGGTCGGTGAGCGGGTGGGCGGGTGGTGTGGTGGTAATCGGGATTCCACGTCTTTACGACAAGCGGTGCGCTCGCGACGCAGACAAAATGCTGAAGTCTATACTAAAATGGATGCTGAACTTGCTGTAAGAATAATTGTACCATATTAATAAGATTTTAGAAATATATTTATGTAGTGTGTGTAGTGCTATCGTCTTTAGTCAATTTATAGATCTAAAATACACGTACAAAATAACAATTTTCAACTAACTCTTATTTGTTTGTCTATACTGTTTTACAAATTTAGGGGCATTTAACTTAAAATTTTGTTCACTTTTAGACATTGCCTGGCAACAGAAGTTGTAGAATAATCTTACTTTACTATATACACTGAAAACGCCAGATTGTATCACTTGGAACTATATCATACTATGTTCTTATAATTTATACAAAAAAATAAATTAATCAACTTATACAGCACCGTTGGGCGGAATTGTGTTCCAACGCTCAACATGCGTGTCTCAGATTCAACGGAAAGTGGAGAAGGGAACAGAGTGTCCTAACACTAAGCTCTCAAGTGACCTTACCATATACGGACGACAGCGTGTGAAGCTATAAAAAAAACAGCAATCTTATATATCTTGTATGTTTATGTACTATAAAAACTTAGAGTAATGTATAACTTTTTGCGTTATTTCTTCGAAACATCTGATTTCTACTATAGATAAAAATTTGTATATCCTCAAATTTACTTATTTTTTTAATATATTTCTAGCTAAATACAATTAACTTTTCCTGCTTCGTTCACCATGAACGAATGGCTTAGTTGGTCAGAGCGCTGGAACGGTATTCCAGAGGCGCGGGTTCAAATCCTGCTTCGTTCAAAATTTTTATACGCTTTTTAAATTTAAGTTTAGTATTTTCTGTCCTAAGTGTGGAATAACACTTTAAAACATAGTAAAAATAAAAAAAAATAACTTTTGTTCCTTATTAATTATTTAATAGATCTGACTAAAATTTTACCATTCGTCATTCACTAGCGCCTACATACATGCGCGTGCACAATGCATAATGTCGCAAATGTTTGCGTTGCATTGCTTGTGAAACTGTTGCCACCTTATATAACTGACTATTATGGTCGGCTTGTTCAACACTCTTTTTCATATGTTAATTAAAATATGACGTAATCTATAACTGATCACTGCCTGAACATGAATGATATATTAAAAAAATCTTGAATTGGAAAATCTTATTTTTTTTTGTCTGCTTATCTGTGCGTTTGCTCGCGCTAATCTAAGAAACTGCTAACCAGATATAAATGCACTTTTTACTTTTCCTCAACATTTAGTGTTTAAATCAGCTGAAAAAAATACGTCAATCACTATTGTATAGTGGGAATAGTTTTAGAGATCGTTTTTTAGTTTTGTTTTCTTTACACTGTATCCCACACATGGCAGGGTAAGCAGAGGGAACGTGGGAACCTAGTTTGAGGACACTCGGTTCCGTTCTCCACTTTCCACCGAATTCTTACATTGCGTTGTGCTGAGTGGCGGAACTTAACGCCGGGCTTTGCCTTGTTATCATAGCGAAGAAATGAAAATATTAAATATTGTCATATTATATATTTCATTTTCTAAAGTGAGTATCGAACCTACAATCTGTCGAGTTTACAGTCGCACATTTTAATTATGGTTCCAGAAATATTTTAAAGTGGTTACTAATTGTACTATGGCAACACCTCTTACTGACTATTTGTATATACAATTTCTATTTTAACTCATTTATTACATTTATGTTTCACAAACTGAGCTTAAGGCAGTCATTTTATATTTGTGATAGTACCTATTATAATTTTTTGTGTTTATTTTTAAATTACTTTATTTGGAATTTACTATAGTGTTGCCTATTGTAAGTAGAATATATAAGTTTAATAGCTTAAAGTAATTAATTTCTTTTACATGAAAAATATATTACAAAAAAATGTTATAGGGGAAGTATATTTATATAATAAGGCCCAAAATAATACTTTTTGTCTGTTTCTCTGTGCATGTTAATTTCAGAAACGGTTAATTAGATTTAAATGCAGTTTTCACTTTTGTATTTTGACAAAATTCCTTCAACAGTCAGTTTATTTAAAATCAGCTAATAGATAAAAAAATAGGACAAATTTATTTATTTAATTGAAATTTGAGTTGTGAATATAAAGATATTGTTTTAAAAGTGATAATGTTATTAGAACAAGAAAGTAATTAAGTTAATTATATAAATAGTGTTATTCAAGCTGGCGAAGCCACGGGCGGATCACTGCTAAAAGTATCTTCAATTATTTAGGGTAAAGTAGTGTAAAAGTATAAAAGTTACTTTATATGTATATTGTGTGGTTTGTTGGACTGTCGTGGTGCAGCAGCACAAGCGTGTTACTGTAAACGCGACTGGTTGCGGGTTCCATCCTCACCCAAGGAAATGAAATATATATTTAATATATTCAAATTAAATATTTGATGTTTTCATTTCTTCGCTCTGGTAACAAGACAAAGCGAGGGGGTGAGTCCCACAAAGAGCAGAAAGTGGGAAGCGGAACGTCGCGAAAGTGTCTTAAGACTAGGTTCCTAAGTTACCTCCACCTACCCTGCTATGTGCGGGATACAGCGTGAAAGCAAAAAAAAAAGAAAAAATGTTTTCATAATTTCATAATAAAACATTGTTAACAGACTAGAGCATCGTCGCTGTATCGTTTAAAAGAAAATCCTCAAGTTCCGACGCTGCAGCCGGAAACACGACCGCCAGCTGGTCTGGCGTGCTCACGATGTGCACCATTGTCTAGGGTAAGTGGATAACGTTAATATATCGTTAATATATAACAATAGTAACATATAGGCAATAATTTATGTAAGAATGTTGTATTCGTTCATTACAATACAGCAATAAGTATTAGCAGGAGAAGCCCAGTGTAAATCGCTAGTTGTGTTATATTTCATGTGAAATAATAAATATATCAATGATGAATATAAAATCTTAGTAAATAGACAATCTTGGTGCTATGGAACCGCGCGTTCTTCGTTGTATAAGGCAAAGTGCAGTATTGCATTCCGCCACAAAGTTTGTAAATATAACCGTAACGTATTTCGATTTTTTCCCTTTTTTTCTCGAAAAAGGGGGTTTTATCAATTAACGTGCATATTATCAGTGAAAACAAAAATTAAGTTTTGTGCTAGTAACCCAGATTTCTGTTTTTTTTGTTACTTGATTGTGTAATATTTATAGCCATTTGAAAATGAATTAATTATTTTTATTGTACATATTCCGAACTTGTATTAGCATAACAAATTATGTTATTTATAGATCATAAACTGGAATTTGAAGGTTTGGTTTACTATTCAATCTGGTCGGATTATGTCTATATCAAATATAAGTATTATTATTTTTTTTATGGAAGAGACGGCAAACGAGCGTACGGGTCACCTGATGGTAAGTGATCACCGTCGCCCACGGCCCCATGTAAGTCCATAGGAGCTGCAGGAGCGTTGTCGTCTTTTAAGGTGGACGGGCACTGGGGCCCGGCATTACCTAATGCGAAACGCAGTGGCCACAGCCACTACTTAAGGCCTGTCTTAAATGCCGGGGGTGGTAACAATCAGGTCGAGTCTGCCCATGCGTTTTGCCATTGTTGGCAACGTGACTCTACCACACGCACTTTAGTCGTCTCTTACGACACCATCAGTGTTCCAATTCTAAGCCGGGATCACACGGCAAAAAGTTATTATAACATAAGTAATTGTTTTAAATCAAGGCATTCTAATATTTTTAGAAGTAGGTACATTAATGTATATCTTATACACGTTGACAGTTGACGTCTTTCAAAAAAAAAAAACAATTACATCTAACAAATGGCGTGATACTTTTAAATTGTTAAACAACTGAGTCGTTTTTTTTTGTAATCACATATATTTCTTATTGTGAAAATCTTTTAGTCAAGTTTGTTTCGTTGTCAATGCCGCGTAATTTTTTAACTAGCTTTTCGCCGCAGCTTCAGCCCCGCGGTCAAATGCATATAACTAAGAGCTATGTAGGTATGTCAAATGAGTGTGACACATTTTATGTGTTTAAGGTTAACATAATATTTTGTACGTGTGGTAGAGTCACGTTGCCAGTAATGGCAACACGCATGGGCAGACTCGACCGGATTATTACCACCCCCGGCATTTAAGACCGGCGTTAAGTAGTGGGTTTGGCCACTGCGTTTCGCATTAGGTAATGCCGGGCCCCGGTGCCATTCCACCTCAAAGGACGGCAACACTCCTGTAGCTCCTCTGGAGTAACTTGGACCGTGGGCGACGGTGATCACTTACCATCAGGTGACCCGTACGCTCGTTTGGCGTCTTTTCCATAAAAAAAAAAAAATAATAAATACGATAAAATTTATTTCCTCGAGTGAGGGTGGAACCTTAAACTGTCACGCTAACAGTTGATTGCTTGTGCCTCTGCGCTACCACAGACCTCGAATTTATTATATTTTACATAGTATTTACATTTATTGTGTCAGTTTTTTCCTGCACTTTCAGATTTCCAGACTAATGTATTTAAAAACAATTCTTAGAATTATCAGATGACCTTACCTTCTCAATACACATGTAGCGTGTTAATAGGCAAATACAATAAAATGTAATTGTGCAAATTTGCGCAGTAACATACATACAGACTCACATACATATAATATACATACATACATACATACATACTTACTTCACGAATATTTATACTTGCAAATAGTTGATACGTAAAGTAAGTTCATTGGAATATGTATTTATAAGATAATTAAATATAATATTCGTTCCTTCATTAAGATTTATAAATATTTTTTAAAGCAAATCTTAGCACTTATTTTTTACCTTTTAAGATGTTTTTCATAATATACATTTTATGTAACGGCTAAAAGCTTAATTAATATTTTTTTTTTCCTCCACTTCTTACGCGTATGTACTTTACTCATAAATTACAAATTGACTTCCGGTGTCTTGAAAATATATTTAAGTACGTTAGGTTGGCGGGAAACGGAATGGAGTGTCTTTACACTAGGTTCCCAAGTTCCCTCTGTCGACCATACCAAGTGCGGTATACAAAGGTACAAATACATTGTAATAATTGATCATCTGTTTGTACGATAATAACTTCTAATTAAAGAACTGTTATGATTTCTACATGAACATAATCAATTATTAATATTTAATCGTTAATTTTAACTAAAAATTGGCCAATAAATGATTCTATTGAATCTCTGTCTATCATAGTTTAGTAGTAGTTGTGACATGCACGACTGGATGCGACGGTTGTGGGTTTAGGTTATTGACTAGAGCGAAAGCGCGTATCTGTATTATTATTTTATTATAGTCGTCTATTAAAAAACAACGTAGTGTTTATCACCGTATGAATGGAAGTTGGATTTCATACTTATAATAAATCTGTAACTGATCACTGTCTGTACATGGAAGATACATTAAATGAAATCTTATATGGGACGTTCATTGATATAATAGTATAAAATAGTTTGTTTTAAATTGTCTGTCTGTGTGTTTATCTGTTTGTTCGTAAGCGCTAATCTCAGAAACAGCCTATATAGAGTTAAATGCAGCTTTCACTATTGTGTTTTGACAAATTTTCTTCAAGATTTAGTGTTTTTTTTTTTTAATTTAAAGTCTTTAGTAAAAAAAGTTACGTTATTTTTAAATATTAAGTTTGACAAAATTGATACAGATTTTTTATTAATTTAGCTCATATTTTAATTTTTAGTCTACTTATTTTAGTTTGTATTGTCTTGTAATGTCTTGCTTGTCATAATTTTATTAAAACAAGAAAGTAAAAGAGATTGGTGAAAATCGTGCCAGGCCGCGGGCGGGTCGCTAGTATGAAATAAATTAGTTATTCTTATTCTATAAAATATAGAGAAAGTAACAATGTATACTAACTACAAAAGATGTTAAATAGACTTTAATTCCACTTTAATAATAGTTACATAATAATGTAATATATGAATGTTGCGCTCTTGTATGTCAACGATGATACTTATTGTCTGTAACATATATTTATATGTTTGTATTACATTCTAATGTGTTTACATATACTACATGTTTATATACCTTATAGGTTATATTATTCTGACGTAAATCATTAGAGGTGTAACGTTCATTATTGCACATTAAATTAAAACATAACACTAAGTTTATGAATAATAACTCATATTTTACTCATATTACATAATTTCAAGAATAACTCATATTTTATATATAAATAAAAAATATTGATCTTCTTATTTTAATATGCATTCTCCCATTATATAATATTATTTTTTCTACCGTACAACCTCCTTCGCGTCTTCTCCATTCAACGTGACATTGGCGAAGTGATATGTGTTCAACTGGCACGCTCGGAACGCCATAACCAAAGAACCAAAACCATAACCATAAATAAAAAATATGTAATTTAAATTTTTAGAACCTGCAAATAAAATTTCCTGCACTTTTCTCGTCATGCGTGCTACTTATGTTGTTTTTACATTAATGGCCATTAAGATTTCAAACGAAGTTTTATTAATATCTTTCTTGTATTGGCTATATTATTTATAAATATAAAACACAATAAAGCATTGTATTACTAATAAATTCTAGTCGATTAAAAAAATATACGAAGACATAATAAAATTGTCTTATATAAGAGAATTATAAATATCATGTTTTTCTCACTCTCAGCTTCACGCTGTATCCCGCACGAGGCAGGGTAGGCAGAGGGAACCCGGGAACCTAGTGTAAAGACATTCTGTTCCACTTCCGTTCCCCACTTTCCGCCGAATTTGAGGCATTGCGTGTTGAGTGGCGGAACTCAACGCCGCGCTTTGCCTTATTACCAGACCGAAGAATTGAAACATTAAATATCTAAATTGAAAATATTAAAATATTTCATTTCCTCGACTTGGGATCGAACCCAGAACCTGTCGGTTACAGTCACACTCTTGTGCCGCTGCGCCACGACAGGCCTTAGTTTTTCAAGTTTTAATTTCAATTACGTTGCAATGAAAACAAACCTGATTTCTTACAATTATTTGCAATTTTTTTAATTGTTTGAACTTCAATAATTCGTAAAAAATATAATATTAGCTATAAGTTTGTTTCACGAATTAACTTATATTTATAGATAGATACATACAACAAAGTTGTTATTAATTGTCTCTCCATTGAAGATAAATGAGAAAATCCTATTATAGTGGGCATGTATCGATGTTGTAAAACCAAAACAATGTTTTTTATTTCCTTTGCCACAAAATAAATCTATTGTCTCCAAAATAATAATGTTATTTATGTTATAAATTTAGTTAGGTATATGTTAATAATTTCTGGATGGTTTAAAAAATACAAATAGAACTGGCTAGTATTGATATTTTAATGCACTAATTAGATAACAGTTATTATAAAAAATCATCAAATAAAATATCTCTACTTATACGTGCAAGATGTCTATCAGATCCACTAATAATTTAATAGAATTTGAAATATCAAATATAATAAAAATACATATATGAACTATCGTAGTTCATTGGCCATGACGCCGAATTTGGTAATGACTAATGACCTAGAGCATAACATAGTAGATGTCGATTCTGTGCAATTAAGAAAACAGGTTCACATTTCACATTGATTTTTTTTGTGTAAGTTATAGCAAAATTCACATTTGAGACAGTTTTATGTAAATAAATGACGTTTTAGTATTTAATTAAGAAGTTTATATCATTCATAAATAACATTTTGTCTAATTGTTTATCGTTGTTTAATTTTTGTTAATCAAAAAAATGCAGTGGAAATGCATATTAACTAGTTATATAAACATAATTAACACCTTCAATGCAAAGAATTTGCCATTACTCTATATAGATGGGCGTGGTAAAGGGTCATTGTACGAAATCACAATCTGGCAGGCGGAATACCTAACGGTTAACTAAATTACGCACCAAGAACTTAAAAGCTCATAATAACATGAAAATCAATGTTTTTTTATGTTACATGGTATTTTTCGTTATTACTATTTATATTTAAAAAATTAAAATCGTCCTTAGAATGGATAATTAAGCTATGAATATATAAAAATATCTTTATAGCTTAATTTTATGATTCAATATTTATTTATTATGCTGGCTACGCAGAGGCCCAGTGCTAAGAGAATCCGTTCCTCGCTTTCCGCCTCATTTTTGCGACATTGGGTATTGACATTATTCCGCGCCTTGACGTCCCAGTCCTAGTCCCAGAAAACAAATGAAAAATATATATTTCTTCAAGTAAGAATCAAACCTACAACCTCCGCTTTTGTAGACACGTTGTTCCTCCGCGCTACGACGGTTTCAATTCATTAGTGATAAGAAGATTTATAATATGTGAAAAAATCTGTAGTATCTCAAGGGGCCTTCACATTTGAAACAAAATCTTGCGCATTGATCGTAAATCTCAATACTGACAAGGATACAATACAATATGATAATATTGTTTGTAATTCGCCTTTATTTTTACGACTTTAATTTAAATTTAATCTACTTATTAGTTTTCAATTTAAATGTATCACCTGTCCAAGGGTACGCCACGGTCGTTTCTATATGTCAGGTAACTGCGTATGCCTCTCTCGTACTTCTTCGATTGCACACCTTGGGACATATTGTTTTATATACTTTTCCTTATCTACTGTCTTTGATCTCAATAACTATCTGGATGTGGTATTTTTTTTTATATTATATTACATGTAATCAAAGCAGACTAACTGGCTGATACAATGACATTTGAGAAAATAAATACGTAATTTATAGTCGGCTATATCACAAATGTATTTTGTTATATATTTTTATTAATTCTTATAATAAAATGGGACATCATATCATCATATAGAATCGGTAGAACTAAAAATAAATACCTATATAATATAAAATAATTGCAGAACTTGAAATGGCTAATATTTTTGAGAATTATAGTTTAAATTCCACATTCCACACTTAGCAAAGAAAAATACATATATTTATAACAATTTAAAGATAGTTAAAATATTAAATAAATAGCATTCTCTCTTGCCAAACTTCAACAAGTCTTTAGGTAACGGAGATTTGTAAAAATCTCCCTACAGAGATTCTATCTTACTCAGCTTCACGCTGTATCCCGCTCATGGCAGGGTAGGCAGAACTTGGGAACCTAGTGTTAAGACACTCAGGTCCACTTCCGTTCCCCACTTTCCGCCGAATTTGAGGCATTGCTTGTTGATTGGCGGGACTCAACGCCGCGTTTTGCCTTGTACCAGAGCGAAGAAATGAAAACATTAAAAATAGAAATAGAAAATATTAATTATTTCACTTCCTCGAGTGGGGATCGAACCCACAACCTGTCGGTTACAGCCACACGCTTGTGCCGCTGACAGGCTTCAATCAATATAAGTAAATTGTAATAAGCGTATAAGATCGACGTAGCTTGATGAGAACGTATGGTTTAGTTGGTCAAAGCGCTCGGACGGTTTCCAAGAGGCGCTGGTTCAATTCCTGTTACGTAAAAAAAATTATACGTTTTTAACAAAATGTGTTTATCTTTCCTAAGTAAAGAATAACACTGTAAACATAGTAAAAATATTAAATAAATAGCATTCTCTCTTGCCAAACGATAATTCTAACGAATTGTCTTTGAGCAGCGGAAATTTGTAAAAATCCCCCTATGTAAATTCTATCAACAAAAATAAGTTATAACAAGCGTATAAGAATTTCGATGTAGCTTGATGAGAACGTTGCTTAGCTTAGTTGGTCAAAGCACTTGGACGGTTTCCAAGAAGCGCGGGTTCAAATCCTGCTACGTTTTCAAACATTTCTATTTTTCTTCCCTTAGTGCCAACTTAAGGAACTTCCTCATTAAAGTCATGTTGTTAAATTATTGCTAAGTAAAACTAATCATATATGAAAACAGAACCATTGTATGTGTAACACCAGAAAAAATAATAAAATCGTTAGTCTTAAAAATAATTAAAAAAAATGACGAGTTATGGGATATATATTTGACAAGTTGTTGAAATATAATTTCCATCTAAACAACTCCGGTGATTCTTTTTACCAAAATTATGATGGCATAAAGTAGCAGTCTGTTGTTTTATCTCAGCTCACTGTTATGTTATCTTATATCTTATTTATTTTTGGACATAATTTTACTTCAAGTGTAGAAGAGTATTGCGAGAATATATCTGTATATTTTTTTTTTTTTTTTTTTATTACAAATTATTATTATGTTACAAGATTCTCATAATGATGAGAATAAAAAAGACTTTTAGTTGATGCATTTGCATATTTATCATCCAACATATCTCTTTTATAAGTATTAATTGATAAAATTAAAAAATCTTTCCGCTATAAAATAAAATCTTTAGCTTTTTATAACTCAAAGTTATGATTGTACTAAGAGTTACTATAAAAAATTCAAGGAATATTATTTATAATTTGCAAAAAAGATACTAAAACGGAATTGATTAGTTTTTTGCCATTTATTGAATTTAGTTTGGTTTTGAAAAATGTTGTGTTGTTTACCAATAGGTAGGTATTTTATTTAGTTATGCTAAATGATAAAAATGATATTTTATAAAATGTTTTTTTAAGTGTCAAGGTCATTTTATATTTCTAAGTACATAGTATTGCGTGAATTAATAATATACATTTATGATAGATTTTTCTGAATTATTTTTCTAATCCATCTATCTACAAAGTCATCCTTGTAGACTACGTTATTTAGATGAGAAACACTATAATTATAAATAAACTCTTGCATTCATGCAATCTCAGATCAAGAAAATTGTTTATTTATTAGCTGTTGAATTTAAGATTTTAAATAGCCCCTGACTCTAAATATCACATACGTCATCTTGGCAAAATGCATATAAACTACTAATCCGATTTTCATGATCAGCTCAGAACTACCGCGAAGCACAAGGTTTTCAGTTGAGATGCTACGTTGCTACAGACGGACATACTACATAGACATGTTAAATTTATTACACCTCTCTTTTTGCGTCAGGGGTTCAAAATAATATTCATAGTATTATTAATTGATTGATTATTATTATCGTTAATAGTATGTGCCTATTATAGATTAACAAGCATAACACATTTATTGGCATTATGCATTACTACTTACGCTCTATTCATTCATATTGTATCTGTTGTTACTTCGTTAGTAATGGCCGCTTTATTCCAAATTTAAACTCACGCGGTATACGGTACGTCGTACATGGTGGCGTGACATGCGCGAGCCAACCGCGTCCGAGCGAACGACGACCTCGCCATGTTGCATGATAATTATTTTATATTACAAAATATAAAAAATATATTGTAATTATAATATTTATGTTATAACGAAAATGTTACTAATTATTTAATTAGTGGTAGTTATGTTATTTTTTTTATTTTATTTTTTTTTTGCAATAATATATCACTGGTATTTCAATAATTTGATGTTTTAATTTTCTATGTAGATTAATTTTTTGGCTATAGGCGATGAAATTAGATACCCAGTTGATAGAACTTTGCCTAGTACCTGTACGGATAAAGTAAAAAATCTGATGGCGATATAAACGCGACATCATTTATAAATATGATTTTATCTACGTGTTTCAATTTTAATCATTACTACTAAAGATTTTCCTTAAAAAAAAATCAAGACTACGACGGCGGCCACGACCTCGTTGAACCTGTGAATCACGGTTTTTCTGAATTATATATCTATTTAAGTAATTCATTTATCTTGTAGTAAATATATCAGCTTATCGACTGATCAAAACAGGATTCTGATTTTGAGAAGATTAAGGTATCTGATTTAAGTAAATAATACTGTTGCATTTTTTACTGTTATATTTTGGAAAATTTGGAAAATTTGTAAATAAAAGTTAATTAATTTAAGTAATTTGTTTGACAAAACTAGTTATAATAAAATTAATTTATTATTAAAATTTATGTTAGCATATATATATTATAACATATGCTGCATATGTTAGAACGCGAAAACAATTTATATATGTAATAAAATATCGTATAACTAATGCTGGTGAAGCCGCGAGCTAGCGCGATAGTAATAGTAACAATTCTTTTTTAAATTTATAAAATAAAAAATAGTTTTGAAATTGGGTAAATGGGCGATTCAATTCATTGACAAATATATTATGCTGTATTTAGAAATTTTAACTATATAAGTGTTCGATACATCCATTATTTAAACAGGTTTTCAAAACAATACGCTTTAATATAATATGACGTCTTTAAAACATTATTACTTAACAAGTATTTTTAATTACAATAAAAAATTTGTATATTCTTATATATTCCCAAATTACATCAATTTAACGAACGAAAAAGGCCTAAATAATGAGCAACTAGCTTTATTCTAGCCTTTGCCAATTTCCTAAAATGTCCCACATCCATAAAAAAGTCATTCACATTTGTAATAAATATACATTTTATTTTACAGGACTCTTGGAAGGATCCAAAGGCCGAAGAATCTGGTGCTGTCATTAATATTCTTAATATTGGAAGACAAACTTTCGCAAATGGAGGAGTAGTTTCTCGTTATCTATGTGATCTGGCGCAGTGCGTGCATCTCATCAGCTACGATTATAAGGACGTAGTGCCTAATGTAAGTACTATCTAAAGTATGGTCGGCGAGTAGTGGCTACCTTAAAATTGGGTTTTCTGAACTTTAAGCATTGTGTAGTTATCGTAAATAAAAAAATCCTAGAATCAAATTATCACAGCCATCTGCTAGCTTCGGGGGCCACGACTCGTGGAGCGTACTGTACAATATAAATAAATATTTGATTACGATACTGTAATTCTAATAATCTGAATAATTAACAAGGATTAAAGCTTGCGAATTACAAGAGATTAATTAAAGAAGTAAATTATGACATTTACAAAAAAAATCATGTTCTGTATTAGTATTTAATTTGCTATAGGAAGATACATATGCTATATTTTTTTAGTTTAAATACATTTGCATATGTTTGGCAAGGATTTTTAAAAATAATATAATTGGTTCTCACTTATAATAATGGCATCCTGTCGTGACGCAGTGACACAGGCGTTCGACCGTAAACGGGTTTGGTTTAAATATTTAACATATTCATTTTCTTCTGATAAGAAGGCAAAGCGCGGTGTTGAGTTCCGCCACTCTTAAGATATAACACAACGTTTCTAAATTCATTCTACCTAACCTTCAATTTTCGGAATACAGAGTGAAACTAAGATAAAATTAGATTGGTTTAAATAAAATATTAAAACAACATGACACAATATTCTTAGGAAAAAAAACGAATAATTGGATTAATCGGTTCGCTTTACCTACTTTGCCAGTAAAAGAGTTAATTTATGCAAAGTGAATCGTTTGCTCACAACTAACTCATTATTCTTATAAAGGACTGAGGTAATTAAGTCAGTCAGTTGAGTTATGCTAAATGTAACCTGGATGTTTGAAACACAATTCTTATATACTAGAACTCCATTTAACCTTTATATTTTGTTGCAATTGAAAATTTTACTCATCTAAGTATATTGAGGCCTGTCGTGGCGAAGCGGCACAAGCGTGTGACTGTATCTGACAGGTTTTGGGTTCGATCTAGACTTGAGGAATGGATGAAATATTTTCAATTTAAAAATTTAACGTTTTCACTTCTACGCTCTGGTACAAGGCAAAACGCGGCGTTGATTTCCACCACTTACCTTACCACGCAGTGCTTCAAATTCGGCGGAAAGTGGGGAACAGAAGTGGAACGGAATGTCATAACACTAGGTTCCCAAGTTCCCTCTGCCTACCCTGCCATTTGCGGGATATAGCGTGAAGCTGAATATTTAAGTATATGTACATGTATTTACAGTGACAAAGAGTTTAAGGTCGTACCTACTTTTTATTCGTGTGACGCAATTATTTTAATAATTAAGTACTTAATTGTATGTTAAATTTTACTACCGTATTTGTAATTTTTTTACTATAGTTTTTTTTTTGTGTACTATAATTTGTATGCTTAAACAATTGTCACAATATATATATATATATATATATATATATATATATATGTGTGTGTGTGTGTGTGTGTTATTTTATATATTTTAATACTTATGTCGCAGGTGGTGAAAGATGAACATTTCCAAAAAGCAATAGAAGATACAACTCGTCAAGAATTAAATTCTACAGCCAATGGACAACATGGCGAAGAAAAAACGTATGCAAATGTCAGGAAAAGGGTTGAAGCTAGAGCTATGAAAGTACTTCATGACATATCATCGTCAATGTCTAACAATATTCTGAGGTTAGTTAGTGGTTTCGCTTTTGCCATGAATAATGTTGAAATGTGATATCTATTGTGTTTATAGTACGGTCGACGAATCTTGGCCGCACTTTAAATTTAGAGTATTTTTGTATATTGTTCACTCGGGAAGAAAATACTTGTATTTTTAGCTATATATTGTCAAGCCGCTCCGTTGGACCGAATCCGTTCTCCATTTTCCGCTGCATTTATAGGATTGCGTGTTAACTGACTGAGCTCAACGCCGCGCTTTAAACTTTAAACAGTGAAATGAAAATGTGAAATATTTGATTTGCACGAGTCGATCGTCGAACCCACAACATGTAGTGTTTACACTTTTACATTTGTGTTGCTTCCCCTCCACAGACCTCAAGAACTCTCAGTCACTCAAGTGAGTCATACAACTATTCTAGTGCTTAAATAAAAAGCTGTCAGTCAGTCACACAACTATTCTAGTGCTAAAATTAAAAGTTGTGGTTCTCTCGGATTTCATATATTTTTCGTTTTTTTTGAACTTATATACCTAAGGCCAGTCGTGATGCAGCGGCACAAGCATGTGACTGTAACTGACCGGTTGTGGGTTCAATTCCCACTCGAGGAAATGAAATATTTAATATTATTTATTAAAATATTTAATATTTTCATTTCTTCGCTCTGGTACAAGGCAAAACGTGGCGCTAGCTCTTCAAGCTGTATCCCGCAAGATAGGCAGAGGGAACTTGGGAACTTGGGAACCTAGTGTTAAGACACTGCGTTGTACTGCCATTTCCCAATTTCCACTGATTTAGGCATTATGTGTTGAGTGGCGGAACTGAACACCGCGTTTTGCCTTGTACCGAAGCGATGAAATGGAAACAATAAATATGTAAATTGAAAATATTAAATACTGTTTTTCCTCGAGTGGGGATCGTACCCACGACCTGTCGGTTACAATTACAAACTTGTGCCGCTGCGCCACGACAGGCCTCAAGAAAATATTTAAAAATTATAAAAATCCAAAAATTAAATCTGCTCAGCCTTCTACAGTTAAATTTAGTCATAGAAATCGTATTGCTTTGTTACAACTTTGGTGTCAATTGTTAATAAAATAAAAGGAAAGAAACAAATTAAACAGATTAATCGCGTATGTACATTATTGTACATTTTTGAAACCAAAATTGTGAATTGATTATGTTCAAATTATTTCAATATCTCCATCTTTGGGAGGTCAAAGAGCGGCGTTAAGCTCCGTTCTCCAATATGCAATGCCTCTTAACCACGCGGTTAATAGATAACAGTATGAAACTATACTAGATTATAAGCTACAATTTATATAAAGATTCTGTATAATGTTTGTTTTACAATCATTTTAAGCCGCGTACAGTCGCTAGTACCTACTATATATAAACATTGAAAATATATAAATATATTTTATTTTTATTATGTGTATTTGTTATTTTGTGTGCAATAAAGTATTAATAAATTAATAAATAAATAAAATTAAATACATACTATAGTATGTGTATAACTTGTATTAAGTAGGTATACAATCAAGCTCAAATTGCGTAGTAACCTTCACACATACGGCTCATAAATTACACTGAAATAAAAAAATATGGCGCTTAAAAACATGATTATTTATTATAGGTACATCTGTAGGTGTTTTGAAAATAAAACAAATATATATTAACTTTTCTTTATTTTGCCAATTAAAGAAATCTGCTCCTAAGCAGAAATAATGTGATTTAATTTTAGGTTTAAGTGAATATAAATAAAAGAATTTATGTACGTATTTTTAGGAGTCTTCTTTATCTTGAGGACTGTCGTGGCGCAGCGGCACAAGCGTGTGACTGTAAACGATTGGTTGTGGGTTCGGTCCCCACTCGAGAAAATGAAATATTTAATATATATACGGAGTGTCTTAACACTAGGTTCCCAAGTTCCCTTTGCCTGCCCTGCCATGTGCGAGATACAGCGTGAAGCTGAGAGAGAGAGAGAGTCATATTATATATATTAATAGTAATATTTATATATATCAAGCTATTTATATCTTTTTATTTCCGACGACATACATAGAAGAAGTACCTATAAATACATTTGTTGTGTAATTTGACATAGAATTTCGTATAGAATAATAGTAACTAGTGTACCGACAAGCTCAATTGGGAATGCGCTGTATAAAATGAGAAAAGATATTTTTTTGTGGCCGTCACAGCGCAGTGGGACAGCGTCCAACTAAGCGCGACGGTAGTGGGTCGATTCCTGTTCGGGGGAAGTTAGATAACCGACACTAGGCACCGGTTTTTTTTTTTAACTAGGGCTAATATACAAGACTCAGCACTTGGCACAAACGTAACGAACTTTGTCTATAGATCATTAATTTACCTGAAGATCTCACAACCTTTGCACTCACAGTCAGGCGCTGGGGCTGGGCTAAAAATATTAAAAAAAAATGTGTTCTCCTACAGACTAGTAGCCTGGCTCTGTCACAAAGCGGTGCGAAGGATCGCCGGCGGCGGCTGCGGCACGCGCTCCGCCTGCGTGGAGCGTCTCAGGAGAGCGAAGGCCGCGGGACTGCCGCTGGTGTTCGTGCCGCTGCACCGGTCGCACTTCGACTACATACTCGTGACGTTCACGCTGTACCTGACCGGCCTGAGACCGCCGCTGGTGGCTGCGGGGGACAACATGAGGATACCCTTCTTTGGGTAAGTCTTTCGTGGAAGTCATTGTACGTTGTCTGTGTATCTGTATGTTTGTTTATGGTATCGTAGCTGGACTTTAAAATGTCTAGTACAGTGTTAAGCCATGTCAGAAAAATATGGTCAGCCGTTTTGAGTTTGTCACCTTTTTTCTATATATTTACTTAATTTTTTTGGAGCTTTTTATGTTAGGGGTGGTTAGTGACCAATAATTGTAGGGCTTGAAAGTGTAAAATTTTTTTAATGTATATTTTTTACCCTTAGATCGGAATAACACTTCAAAAATACATTGAGAAGAATCTTAGAGCCACAGGGCTCTACTGTACAGACAGCTGTACCATATTCATTTAATTTTGAATTATTATTATATAATTACTACTTACAATATTTCTACCTTAGTAAATATATTATTATATATTGACTGTAGGTTTATCGCAAGCCCTACTTTCACCGTTTTTCAATAATGCATTTATGTAAATAATTATATTAACCTAGTCTTCCAAATACTTTATCAATGCATTCCTTTCCAGATGGTTCTTGCGTTGTTGCGGCGCATTTTTCATTAGACGCAGAGTCGACGGCTCGGAGTATCACGGCGATCCTGTATACAAATCTGCTTTAAGGTTTATATTTTTTTTAAAATGAGCTCAGATAATCTACTTATCCATTAAATAAATCAATGCACGTCTTAAAGTATGAAAAATATAGTATTTATTAAATTATGTAAGAACTAAAATTTACACTGTAGGCAGATGGAACTTGGGAAACTAGTGTTAAGATACACCGTTCATACAGTAAGGCACTTCTATTTCTCACTTTTAGCCGATTTTTAGGCATTGCGTTTTGAGTGGCGGAGCTTAACGCTGCGCTTAGCTTAGCCTTGCATTTCTAGGATTGGGAATCGAACCTACAACTTGTCGCGTTTATAGTAGCTTGTGTCCCTGCATCATGATTGGCCTCTATTAACATAGTATTATATTTGAAAAAAGAAATGGTATAAGTTATTTTAGACCTATAGGTACATAACTATTAGTAGTTTGTTTCTTAACCAACAAAAAAACAAAAGGGGTTAGGATATACATTTGACTTGGTTCGAAAAATGATTTAATCAAAAATTCAAGCAAGATTAAATAAAATACGTTTAGTCCTTTTAAGATGATCTGCTCTTGATACAAATTGTCGATTATTTTTTTTTATTAATGATTTTTATACTGACTCTTTGATCCTCGATTTTGTTTCAGAGCGTACATCCTGAATAGTTTAGCTGCAAACAATAATTTGGAATTCTTCATTGAAGGTGGCAGGACGAGGACTGGGAAACCACAGTTACCGAAAGGTAAATGTTTATTAATAAATCTATGTATGTCATTCTAGGAAAAAAAAATCGATGTTTATTTAAAATCTTAGTATTTTTCTAACTCTTATACGCTTGTGGCAATTTCTTTATGATTTTAGCATGGGGCCCTAATTGGCCTAATTGACAAACGATTATTCCAAAAAAAAAAAAAAAAATTGATTGGTGAAAAATTGTAAAAATCCCCCTAAAGAGAAAGAAATACAAGAAATAAATTATATATTAAATATCCTATTGCCTTAAGTCTTTAATAATTTAATTGTTACATACTGACGTATTAACCTCTATACAAAACAAGTTATGCTGATAAATTTCAACTGCAACATTAATTGGAAATAATTATGTGAATATAACACAAAAACACATTGTTATTATCATTCATTGTTATGTATTTTAACTACGCTTTTATGTTTGTTGCTTACGCGAAGGATCTGCCGGTAGGTAAGAACTTTTATGTTGTTGAGTTTATATTCGT
This sequence comes from Eueides isabella, assembly GCA_019049475.1. Lineage (NCBI taxonomy): Eukaryota > Metazoa > Arthropoda > Insecta > Lepidoptera > Nymphalidae > Eueides > Eueides isabella. Next base: position 7,373,239 of record CM032405.1, read on the forward strand.
TATTGTTTTCTTACAATTTGGCGAAAAATGGGGAACGAGGGGTCGAGGGGTCTTAACATTAGGTTCCCTCTACGTACCTCGCTACGTTAATTTCTTTGTACCTTTTCCTAATAAGTGTTTTTCTTTCCTAAGTGTTGATTAACACACTTTCAAAATGATAAAGTTTGTGTTGTGTTTGTTGATGAAAATAATCGAAAGTGAAAAATCTTAGAATTATATCTTCATGTAGCCCTTTACGATTATCTATACAGTGGTCACAACTCGCCGACCGTACTTTATATTATTGATACAAAATTATTTTTCAACGGTTCCACACTTTCTGCCAAATTTGAGACGTTGCGCGTTGAGTGGCGGAACACAACGCCTCACGTTACCTTGTTGCTTGAGCAAAGAAAAACACAATATAATACAATTCCCAGCTGGCATCCTGTCAGTAATAACGGACGCGTACCTGGACGGCACCATAGACGACGCGCTGCTGGTGCCCGTGACGCTCAACTACGACCGGCTGGTGGACGGCAACTTCGTGAGGGAGCAGCTCGGGATGCCCAAGCAGATGGAGACGTTCTGGTCGGCGCTCAGAGGGATATGGAGCACCCTGAACACCAACCACGGGGGGATTAGAGTGGACTTCAATCAGCCTATTTCGCTTAAGGTTTGTTATTATTTAATTTTTTTTTTCACGTTGTCTTGCTGTCAATGTCTTGATAATTTAAGACATTGTAAATGTTTAGTTGTGGAACTCAATGCCTGCTCTTTGTATTGTGTTAGTTGTCGTGACGCTAAACTTTGGTCGTTTAGTTGACGGCAACTTGGTATTACATGGGTCTTTGCCTATCGTACTGCAGAAATATGCGTTATATTCACTTAAAAAAATATGTTACATAATTGAAGCATAAATATTGTAATCACATTTTGAACAACTTAAAATTAATTAAATATTTGAACAACTTAAAAGGAAGCATGCAAATACGTTCTTCACTCACATCTGCTACTTCGACATCCTCGTAGCGTCCTCCTAGACCCTGACGAGCCATTCACAGTCGTAAACGCCCAGTACAGACGAGACTGACAACATACATTGACTAAGGTCACTATAAGGAAACTATAGGAAATTGTTTAGGATTTCTTTTATTTATTTTGGTCTTAAAGCCTAATAAACAGTTTTCTCATTTTCATTGATTACAGGAACTCGTAACGTCATTCCAAAAGTACAACTACCTGAAAGTGCCGAAAAACCAAAGTCTTACGTCAAATAATAACTTAGCAGTAAATCTAGATAGACAGATATTATATAATCACAGTCACAGCAGCTTGTTCGGTGCCGAAGTGAGTACGGAGCAAAAGATGATGGTGGAGGCGATTGGACGCCATCTTGTCTATGGTTTGCTTACTTATTTTTGTTTGGTTTGATGTGTTTTTTGTTTATTTATATTGCAATGTTATGTTATTTGAATATACTTTGTGTTTATAATATGATGGGAAATTATGGGGAAAATGAATGCTAAGATGGGCAGAGTAACAAAAAAGTACTTTTAGTTTTATTTTATTATGATTTTGCACATCTATTATTATTTGGTTCAATTTTGACACTGCATTTTGAATGGTCATATTTTCTGACCAGAATGGTTAATTAAAAACAATTATAAACCTTCACTGAGATTGAAATGAAACTCACAATAAGCGTGCTAGATGCTGCCACAGAATCATGATGGCTTATATGCGTTTGTTCCAATAATAGCTATAGGTGGCTGCGTAGAATTGATTATATATTTTTTTCTATATTTGACAATTAATGTTGAATGAAAGATATACTGAAATGACCCAGACGCCGCCACGGCCACGGCGCTGATGTGCACCAACGTGGTGGCGTACGTGCTGCTGACGGAGCGCCGCGCGGGCTGCGCCGCCGCCGCGCTCGCCGCCGCCGTCGACGCGCGCGCCGCCGCCCTGCGCCGCGACGGCCGCGACCTCGGCTACTCCGGCGACGGCCGCCCCGTCCTCCGCCGCGCGGTGAGTGCCCGCACGCGCGCAGTCGCACGCGCGCAGTCGCACGCGCGCGCACCCGCGTGCGACTGCGCGCGCGTACAACTGTGCGTCCCGCTTGCAGCTGGAGACGCTGGGCGGCGAGCTGGTGCGCGTGGAGGGCGAGCGCGTGCGCGTGCAGGCCGGCGTGCCCGCGGCGCTGGAGCTGTCCTACTACGCGAACGCGCTGGTGGCGCACTACGCCGCGCCCGCCGTGCTAGGTGCGTTCACTGTCACTTGTACTTGTAACAACTTTGTAACTCATCAATATGATTATGAAACTTGGAAGATATATTCAAAAAGTGACCTTTGCTAGTCAATTGGTCCAAAACTGTTATTTTTGTCTGTTTGTCTGTGCGTTTGTATGCGCTAATTTCAGAAATGGTTAATTAGATTAAAAAAAACGAAATGAGCCGTCACGGGACGCCCGGCACATGTAAAACATAGACAATATTTTGAACAAGTAATATACAACAAATAACAGATTGTGATAGGAACTATATATGTCATAATAATAACATAAAATATAACGACTTTTTTCCAGATAACGATGACTATTTATCGAATAAACATTTATTTTCGTTAAATACAAAAAATACTAATTTATTTCAAATCGTGACTTCGATTAAGCGAAGTGACTTCGGTAATAGTTATATTCGATGTTGCCTCCGAGGATAGTATTACTGTGATAATTGGTCAATGGTATCAAATGTATGTTACAGAAGTATTGGACATAACCTTATCGAGATACTAACAAATACATCTATTAATAATGTCTTTGATTTTCGCTTGCAATTGTTACACATTTTAAATGAAACACTTTTAACCGAATTAATCGCGTATATTGATTGTTAAACATGTTTTTTGGAAACCCGATGTTTCGTACACTTTACAGTACACGGGTAGTCTACCCGTGACCACTGACTACTGTAAAGTATTCGAAACGTCGGGTTTCCAAAAAACATGTTTAACAATCAATATACGCGATTAATCCGGTTAAAGGTGTTTCATTTAAAATACATCTATTGTTGTTCCGTATCTGGTAGTAGGTTCGCTTGGATTGTTATAACTATTGTAATAACCAAAAAGTACATGTAATAACTATAAATGTCGTTTAAAAATATAACATCAGAAGAATCAAAATTAGTAAACAAAATTATCATATTTAAGCGAACGAAGCTTCAGACGGGTCTTTTAATGGGAATACAATACCTTAGCTCCCAAATTCCCTATTATAAATATAAATTAGAATTTAAAAATCAACATGTTCAATATATTTTCAGTGACGGCACTAGAAAGTTTAATATGTGATCAAAATGGCGACCAAATAATAAGACACTCGGAGCTGATGGAGGCCGCGTTGCAGTTGAGCGAGATATTGAGTCAAGAGTTTATATTGTGTGCGCCCTGCACCAGGATTGAGGAGAAGCTCCTGGACGCCCTACAGGAGCTGGTGTCCAAGGAAGTACTTATCGATCTGCAGGTACCTACTTTACTTTATAAGAGAGTAGTGTTGCTGGTGGTGAGCGAAGCGATCAGGCTTATCGAGCGAAAACTTTTAATTTTTTGCTTTTTTATCATTCATTATAGTGAGCTGCTTTTGTTTTATTATCTGTTATAATTTGTCAAACACGCGAGCTATCCGCTCACAGTCGCAGCGTGTGCATAAAGATTCTAGGTAGGCAGAGAGAACGGAGAGCCATACGTTCTCTCGTCACGGCATACCTCTTTCGCCTCGTCCACTATCATTAACCTCTTCATACATGCCCTCCGGGGACTCATCATGCTTTTTACGTGACCTTCGTCCAGTATCGTAGACACTGTGTTTTGGAAGGTCAACCGAGGTCTCCCCCTTCCTCTCTTACCACTCACTTTTCCTTCATAAATCTTTTGTGCCATTCTTTCTTCACTCATTCACTCGACGTGCCCAAACCACCGGAGCACGTTCCTCTTCATTCTCACTGTGACATCCACAAAACCTCTTTGTCGGGTAAAAGTCAAAGGCCACTCAAGTGAAGTAACCCGCCCGACAGGCTGTGGACGTGCTGGAGGAGCAGCGCTGGTCCAGGAGGTTCGCCCGCAACTTCGAGGACTCGGAGGAGCGGCCCGACCCCGCGCGCCGCCTCTCGTACCGCCTCGCGGACACGCCGCAGGCCGCTGGCGAGAGGTCAGCGTGCGCTCATTTATTACGCAAATGTACTTACTTAGGAAACGTATCGAACTTTGAACGTAGCGGTATCTGTATACGTTCTCATCAAGCTACGTCTGAATTTTTACACTGCTGTTACAACTGATTTATTGACGTTGTAACAAGCGTATAAGAAATTGGTTGTGGAAAAGGCGCTGGTTCAAATTTTTATACGTCGTCTAAATAAGATGATAATTTGTTTTATTTTTGACCTGTGACCTGTGAAAACCTTGCATTAAGTTTGTCCATTTCATATGTATCATACCGTACCTATAAATCTATTTAAACTGTTAGTCAATGGCGTTACTTAGCGACGCGAGAAACATGTCTTCTTTCCAACGGGGCTAATATGAATAATTTACTTCCTCGAGTGGGTGTCAAACAAAGCCGCAAACACTATGCAATTAGTTAATGATTTATTTATTTTGTACAACTATTAGTAGCAATTTCTTAATAAAGAAAAAGAAAAATCTACAAATAAAACAAAGTGAAAACGATTTATATATGTAATTACAGACGTCGCCTCCTACAAACCGTCCGTCCGTTGCTCGAGGCGTACTCGGCCACGTGCCAGCACTTGAAGTCGTCCACGCAGAAGGAGCTGGTGACGGAGACGTTAGACGTTCTATTGGAGAAGTTCTCGCAGAACAAAATGAGATACGGTTAGTGCAGGTTCATGTTTGTAAGTACACGTAAGGGGCAGTCCATTAATCGCGTGATGATTTTTTTAAAGTTTTTAACTCAATTTCGGCGGTAAGTGGGGAACGGAAGTGGAACGGAGTGTCTTAACACTACGTTCCCAAGTTCTCTCTGCCTGCCCTGCCATTACGGGGTTACAGCGTGAACCTGAACATTCAATAACTTCACTTACAATGTGTTCACAGGCGAAGCTGTCTCAACGGACGCCATAAGAAATTGTCTCCGACTTCTCCGGCAATGGAACGTTATAGAAATGTACACAGAGAAAAAGGAGAGAAAGATTAGAATATGTGAGCCGTACGATAATAAAACGGAACTGGACAATGTTTGCAATAAAATACACAAATTCAATATGGACTCCAAACTACTTAGTGATAAGTGAATAGTGCAGTGAACCGAGATGTGGTGGAGATGCTCCTTTTTATACATTCATTAATTAACTTACTTTAACGAGAGGAAACTCAGTGTTCAGACTCTCCGTTCGTTGCTAACGGAGTGAGCATTTTATATTAGTTTGTTGCCCCGACTGGGAGTCGAACCCGCGGCTTTCGCGCTTGCAATAGACTCGATGTATGTATGTATGTACAAATATATTTCCAATGTCTATAATAATATAGTGCACATATTATATGATTGACTTTATTTAACCAACGATGTACGTTCTGAGATGAGGTGCTTTTGGATGATATCTTTTAGGGTTACATAAAAAAAATCCTAAATTGTTGCCTACTTTGTGCTTGTGGCATTGCATGTTAAATAACGCAACCCAACGCCGCGATTTACCCTGTTACCAGAGCGAAGAAATGAAAATATTTCATTACATCTAGCGGGCATCGAACACTTCACCTGCCTCAACTATACCTAATTAGCCTATTTAACTAATACGGTCTTAAATGTTATGATACCGCTGCCGGCGTCTCGCCCCGATGTGCTCTAATGAATGATTTGAGATTCATTTGTAATTGTATAGTTGCCGGCTGTGTTTGTACTGCGTGTTGTGCTGTTGTGTTATTCCAGTGCTATGGCGGTGATTTAGATTAAGTGGAAACGGTTTTGTTTTTGTATGTATGTTAGAGTATGATAAAAACTTGACCTTTTTTTTTTTTCTTATGTAAAATTTAATGTCACTCTTTAATTGGCAAAATCACGTTTATTTCATTTTTTTACGCTTTCGGAGTCACTTTGGATGTTGATACGTGTATTTTTCAACACTGAGATTGGATATTTTTGGCCAATTATTGTTTTATAAATGTCAAGGTGGTCTAGTTTTACCTATGATAAGGTAGGTTGGCCTAAGTATTGGTACTTTTCTTATTTCCAACTTGCCTCTGTATCCTGTATAGAACGGGGGTATTACGGTAGGGAACTTAGTGTTGCAGCACTCTGTACCCTACGGGAATGGTGTAGATGAACGCCGCAGATTTTCTTTCTTCAGAACGATAGCAAGGCTATACGCCTACCGTATTGACTACTTAAGAGTTAGGTTACGGTCCGGTAGACGAGCAATGGCCGCTCTGAACTATTGCATTGTGCATTCGGGGAGAAAGGAATATCTTCTCGTATGTCCTTCTACAACTAGCTTCAGAGTGGTCACAACTCACCGACCGTTCTGTGTTACATTTATATATCGATGTACAGACAAAACGGCGGTTTGGAACAATTTTTTAGTAGAAGACAACGTTTATAAACTGAAATTAAATAATATTTCAAATATTATTTTAAGAGAAAAAACAGTGTATAAAAACTTGTATAACAACTTATTTAGATATCTTCAATTCCACTCAAACAATAAAAGCATTAGAAGATTAATGATAAAATAATGTTTTCATTTAAGAAATACTATAGAATAGAAAAGAGGTTTTACATATCTCGAACCCGCACCTACCGTCTTGGAAGCGTAGTAACTTGTAAATAAAGTAGTATTTACACATGAATTGTTATTACATGACTGACTGACCACTTGGGGCTGGCAGCTGTAATACAACATATATATAGACCTGTCTTTGTTTGTATACATTTGAACTATTGTACATGCATAGTTAATAGCATTACCACTATTGGTCTTTGATTTTTTGTATTTAACTTTAATTTTACCAAGCATTTTGTTACTATTTTCAACTTAATATGCATATAAATGTGTAAGCTAATGTCTAATCTGTATGTAGGTGTTTATCAGTTCTCATCTAAGCAACTGAAGGAGGAGTTGTTATTGGGTCTAAAAATGAGAAATATTTTTTTTTAATAGAAATAAGGCCACCATTGAAGTTGCTTTTCAATTTTTTTTATAATGTCGTAATTTGTACAATAAAGAATATATGATAACAAACTCAACAGAGGCTGTTGTGATAGCGACACAGTGTGTCAATGTAAGCGCGACCATTCTAGGTTCGGTTCCCGATCGGAGGCATTAATTATTATTTAATATTTTTATTTTCTCGCTCTGGTTACAAAACTTGTAATAACAACAGCAAGTTGCTTCAATTTAATGACTTTATATACCATTCTGTATGTATTTGTCGGTGGTGAAATTAACTTGTATACGAAATACCATGACTATCCTATTTAAAACATTTACTTCCTTTAAGTATGTAACATATATAATCGGTACAGTACAAATTAAATCGATTATAATTCATTTCAATGAAGGATACACTGAAATAGTGCAATAATTGATAAGAAATTAAAAACATTATTTAATATTTGTTTGTTTTATTTATATAAAAATCTTAATAAACAAAAAGACAAGAAGAAAGAGAAACTAACCAAACGAAGGTTACTTTACAGGTCACAATGGATGGAGTTAATATATTTTATACAGTTGCTCTGGAAGTAATAAGCTGATAATTGAATAATTATATTAAATTGTATGTGTAATTACTAATGATTTATATATTTGATAGAAATTGAATATTATAAATAGTTTAAACTGTTTACTCCATTTTAATATTTATTTATAAAACCCATAAGTCACTATTGTCAAACTTTAAACATAATTTAATTGTAATAAATCATAAAGCACTGATACAATAGGCTGTAGTAAAGTTTAACATAATTTTATAATATATTGAAAAGAAATTGATTTAAAGGAAAACAGAAGATACTCCTATTACCTAGTAACTTTAGTGTGTAGTCAGTCAGTCGTACCAGTAATATTTTTATCAGGAGTCCTTCATAATTAGTTATTATGCAACATTCTCATAAAATTTATAAACTGATCATGACCTCTACTTTCCATTATTTCAGGCATATATCTCATTAAAAAACCTTTGAGTGATGTTTTCCTTTCTGAATGGTTGACAGATTTCAAATGATTCTGCAATCCAACTATAGATGATTCAACAAAATTACAAATTCCACAGTGGAATACTCCAGATCTCACCTGTGAACAAAATAAATATATATTTAAAACATATTATTTATATTTGCCATCTTAGGGCAGGCTGTGATTTAATCAGAAAAAGAATATATAAGTATAGTTAGGACAGACCCTGGGCTCAGTGTGCCATGAAACTTGAATTATTATTAAAAAAAAAATTAAATCTTACCTCTCTAATGAATTCATCTTTGAAGTCAGTGAGAACAGGAGTCACAAGCATAGCATTGCTGTGTTTGTATGTACGTTTGTGGTGCTCTATTTGTGATGGATGGAATGACTCATCACATGCATGACAACGTAATTTACCAGCCAACTTGCTAATCATGTTAAAGCTAATATCTTCAATGCAAATGTAATCATTAATTATTTTATCTCTACGAAATATATTTGAGATAGTTGTTTCACTGTCTATGAAATCTAGCATGGACTGCTTATTACAAATGCCAGGAGTTTTGTCATTTAAATTAGTTTGCTTGATCCTATCAGCTTTCTCCTTGTGAGAAGTCTCGGATACATGTTCTTTCATCATCTTAAGTGATGACGATATTCTGATATTACAAACTGTGCAGTATGTACTGTTTCTTTTGTATTTCATGTGATTCTTTTTAGCGAACTGAATAGCTTGCTGTAATGCTTCAGAAGCTGTTACAATTTGATTTTCCTCTTCATGGGTTGTTTTTAAAGTGTTTTTCTTTGATTCATTAGATTCTGAACAATTATTATTAATGTTTTCTTTTGTAGCAGATTTATCAAAGTCCGGAAGTTTCTGTGCTTGTGCCATTTCTTTGGTCTCCGGTATATTTTTAGGTGTATTCTCTTTAATACAAATTGGATTATTTAGATCCTTTTCTTTCATATTTTTTTTGTTATTTTCTTGGCACTTTACATATAATTTGATATGCTCTGGATATTTAACATGCGACTCTTTGGAATCTACACTGATTAGTGTGTTGCAGATCAAGCAATTGATCAAGTTGTCATCCATCTACAACAAATAATAATTTATCTAGATTGCCTTATCAAGATTGTGTGTTCATATTAACTTATTAAAAAAATAGTACTTATTAACATAATTTTAGTAAGTTGTACAATGTAAAATAATACTTTTTATAATAGAATTTAATTGTAAATTTTGTTGAAATTTATATATATATATATATATATATATATATATATATATATATATATATATATATATATATATATATATATATATATATATATATATATATATATATATATATATATATATATATATATATATATATATATATATATATATATATATATATATATATATATATATATATATATATATATATATATATATATATTATATATATATAAATTTCAACAAAATTTACAATTAAATTCTATTATAAAAAGTATTATTTACATTGTACAACTTACTAAAATTATGTTAATAAGTACTATTATTTTAATAAGTTAATATGAACACACAATCTTGATAAGGCAATCTTGATAAATTATTATATATATATATATATATATATATATATATATATATATATATATATATATATATATATATATATATATATACATATATACATATATATATATATACATATATACATATATACATATATACATATATACATATATACATATATACATATATACATATATACATATATACATATATACATATATACATATATACATATATACATATATACATATATACATATATACATATATACATATATACATATATACATATATACATATATACATATATACATATATATATATATATATATATATATATATATATATATATAGGTGTGTGGGTGTGTGTGTGTGTGTGTTTTGTGTGTGTGTATATATATACTTGTTTTTAACAGAAATACAATATTCAAACTGAAGAAAATGGGAAACTAAATCCACTCTGCATACTATAATCAGGGTAAGCCCAAAATAACATAACAATGCTATCCATACCTTGCGATAAACCGATTGGTCCTTCAGCTCTATGCTGCTCTGAATGAGATTTACAGCATGCAGTGGCTCACTTACATGAGTGTCTTCATCATCATAATCAGTGTTACAAATAAAACACGACCCATCACTCAATCCATGCCATGCATTCATTTCAATGTAAATATCATCGAAAACAATCACCCCCTTGTTAAATTCTTTTAATAGATGCCTTGGTTTATTTTTAATGTGAACTGAGTCATTCAAATGAATCTGCACTTTTGCCGTTGTTTGGATTATTACATTGCATATCTCGCAGTAATAACCTTGTTTTACCTAAAACAAAAAATACAGCTTAACTACAGTTAATATACAGTTGTAACTATTAGATTTTGGCAACTTGCCCTCAACATTTAGTCTTGGTTTTATTTAAACAAGTTAATAAATAAAAAAAATATGTCAGTTAAAATTATTTAGTTGGGTATAATTTTAATACTTTAGCGAAATTTTTGGGGACTTTTTGCTTCGGCAGGGAAGCGACTTAGGTGCTTTAGTTGTGTTGTAACAACTTCATGCTAAATCTCGCGCATGGCATAGAACCAGGAGGAAACTTAGTGTTTAAGACATTCCGTTCCTTTCCCTACTTCCCACCGAATTTTAGAGCATTGCGTGAGAGCGACTCTCGACTCTCAACGGCGCTTTGCCCTCTTATCAACACAAAGAAATGACAATATTCAATATTTTTTTTTAGAAAATATTAAATATTACACTTCGAGCGGGGATCGAACCCACAACCTGTTCCTTACAGTTACACGTATATGTCTAGCCTCGCGATAGGCGTTTCTGTTTAAATTTAAAAATGCTTAAAACATACCTTCCATATTAAATCTTTCTTGAAATTCTCGGCGTAGTTAATAGATTTCAAATTACTGTGATGTTGTGATGATTCAACGTGGCGGTCCATATCGTTTGCTTTCAAATATATTTGACATGATAAACAAAGTGAATCGACAGCGCCAGTTAATATACAATTCTTGTTATATTTTGACGCCATAATGAAAGAAGTTGAACTCGGAGAAATAATGGTGATCTAGAAACAATTAATTAAATTTAAATACGTTTGTAACAAGCTACGGACTACGAAGTAATAAAAATTTTAGTCAAGTTCTAGATTCTACTGTAGACGGAAAATCAACAGATCAGGGTTATTCCCTATATATAATATTACAATGTTGCCCTTCTTCACAAAATATACTACAGGCCATTGTCCACAGCGTGGGTAAAAACATGTCGTCCAATGCATAAGATAGATGTAAAAACACCTATGTATTTATAATAATTACATATATATTGTTACAGATTAATTAATAAATAATTACATACATCTTGTTTCAGATTAATTGATAAATAATAATAACAAAATAAAAGGGGGCCGTTCAAGTATTACGATGAGCACTATGGGGAGGCAGGGGCTTCTCTGATATGCTTATTATGGATGACATAGGGGAATCTAGATGATGATAATGTTATAGGTATTTGTTTACTTTTTTACATTAATGGCAACCCTTACATTATCTTTGTCTGAAAACGAAACGCATTTTCGGAGATTCCCACAAATAATAGAATTGAGTAGGGGAATTACCGCGTGCTATAATTTACTTGTCTAAGGGCCCGTAATGTCCTCACAGTTAGCATTGGCTACGTTCCACTAGGCGTCCAAAATGATCAAAACGCTCATTTAGCCGTTCCACATGCCGTCCGCGGTCGTCGCGGTCGCGGAGAAAACGTCATCCATGACGTCATGACTAACGCTCACGCGACGCCCACGGCGACCCAGGTCGCGAGGTGGGTCGTTGTGAGCGTTGGGAAAATGAGCGGCACTTTCAAAACGAAACGCATCAAAATGCCTTCACAGGTAAATATAATTATATGAAACAAGCTTAAAAAATAATTACAGCTTATAATCAGTACAATGATATACATTTTTCCTAGATTGCCGATAACTTTTATTTAATGCGGAAAGACATATTTTAGTAGATGTCAATTTTAATAATATTTTGACGTAGGATAATTAAATACACCACTAATTATCATTTTTATTCAATATAAATCAATGTAATCAAATTCAGTAATTAATAAATAATTATTTAAATTTATTTTTAAGGCTTACAGATTATATATATATGCTTATTGCGCTATACGCTCAAAACACACCAAAGTCCGTTCCACTTGAATTTATGACAGTAACGCCCACAGGCAAGTGGAACGGGGAAAAACTGTGATCGTGAGCGTGATCATTTTCATAGCTAGTGGAACGCACCAACGATCGGTCCGTATTGAGCTTTTCATGCATTCTGTTAGCGTTGTCAATAGTATGACGTCATTTGTGACGTCACTGGCTAGTGCTTATGGTGCTGACGGGTCGGAGCGTTAGCACCGTGAGCACTGACGTTATTTTGACGTTTAATATATCCTTTACGTCAATGTCACCATCATCACTTTTTTCCATTACGGAAAATACTTGAATACAAGCATTTTCATAAGTATTTTATAATGTTCATCGGCTACTCCCGGTACTCCACTCATATTAATATAAAAAAATGCTCTGTTAGGGGCTTACGAATTTGACAAGTTAAGCATATTAACTTGTTAAAGTCGTAAGGACGCTCACAAGTGGTTCGAATTATTAGTACTTCTAATAGAGGTTGGCTCGCTCACTAATATCGGAACGCACGTTGTGAGTGTAAGCTTCGTGAGCACTGTGAGCACTATTCGGATAAGGCCCTTTGTTTCGTTTTTATAATATATCTACATTATTCTGTGATCAAAATCGAAAAGACGTTCGAAGCAATCTAATGTCATCGAAAACTTAGCATCATGGATTCAATTTCATGGACTGAAAACTGTTCATTTAAATTTAATGTGTACCAATAATTTTGAAAATAAGTTATATTAGTAAGATATAATATTTTTGTCCTTTGCTGTATGTTGAATACCGTATCAGTAAAATATAATCCTAAATCTATTTTTGTTTAATTTTCAAATAAAGATTTTAACGTTATAATTATATTATTAAATAAAAACTGTACATTGATTGACAAATTTTACATAAGCATGTAGGGAGTGGGTAAGAGCTTTGCTTAGTCTTGCTGACAAGGGGGATGGGGTGGTATTGAAATAAATCTGCTTACTAATACTTGAATAGTCCTAAAAGTTTTTTATTTATCCCACTTTATCTACAATTATTTGTATTTGGTCTATTGTTAATTTTATTATTTGCAAATGTGTACGTACAATATTCCTTATCTGTATATGGTTTTATAGGCCATGGTCCGAATTATGTTCACATTGCTCACGACGCGCCAAAGTGCTTTTCACGCTCACTGTCAGCGTTAATATATATATATATATATTATATATATATATATATATATATATATATATATATATATATATATATATATATATATATATATATATATATATATATATATATATATATATATATATATATATATATATATATATATATATATATATATATATATATATATATATATATATAATATACGTTAATTTTATGGACGCAGTCCTAATAGTGCTCACAGTGCTTACGACGCTAACACGGTTAAGGTGCGGTCTGATATTACTGAACAGTAATTGAGACTATTTGTGAGCGTTCTTCTGCAATGGAAGAAAGTGACGATAGTGACGTTGACGTGTAAGATATATTAAAGGTCAAAATAACGACAATGCTCATAGACCGTGGTCCGAATTGTGCTTACATTACTTACGACGCTTACACTGCTAACGGGTGGTCCGATATTAGTGAGCGTGCTAACGTCTGTTAGCAGTATTAATAAAACGGACCACTTGTAAGCGAGCTTACGGCTTTGACAAGTTAATATGTTTAACTTGTCAAATTCGTAAGTACCTAATAGAGCATTTTTTGATATAAATATGAGTGGAGTATGTGCTATAGCCGATGAAGATTATAAATTGCTTGTTAAAATGGTTGTATTCAAGCATTTTTCCGCAATTGAGGAAATTGACAAAAGTGACATTGACGTGAAGAATACTGTAAACGTCAAATAAACGTCAAAATAACATCAACGTTCACGTTGCTCACGTTCCGACCCGTCAGCACTGTTAGCACTAGCCAGTGACGTCACAAGTGACGTCATACTATTCACAACGCTAACTGTGAGCAATAAAAGCTCAATACGGACCGACCGTTGGCGCGCTGTGAGTGTGTAAGTTAATTACGGACCACGGCTATAGTGTCCTGTGTCTATAGTCTATACCTTAGCAGCCATTTTGAAAGAAACGTCATTAAAATGTCACTTGTCTTATATGTCGAACTGCAACGGGCACGTCAATTAAATGACATAACATGTGTATGTCAAAGTGAAATGTCAGTTGTTTAGTAGGTAATTGAAGTTCGCTGTGGTCGGCGTCATGAAATATTTGTAGTGCCTTGTTTATTACAATCGTGTTTATAATTATACTAAACATGAATATTTTGTATACTTAAACAATAGAGTTAGTAAAGTGCTAAATGACCAAAAATCAAAACATTTTGTGTGTTAAAATGTTTAAGTGTGGCCGTTTGAGTGCTTTCTGGTTTATGTTTTACTTAATTTTATTAGCCCTGACAAAGGATAGTGCAGATGCTCAAGACATACGTAAGTTGGTTTTATCTTTTAGAATTAAATTTTTGCCTTCAATACATTTTAAAGGACAGCAATTCTTTGGAAATATAAACACAAAATATATAGTTTTTCATTAACGTAAAAAAATAAAAATCATATGAAAAAAAATATAAATTATATCATTTATTTATTTAATATTAATTATCAATATAGCAATGTAAAAGAAATAATACATTTAAATAAACATAAATGGAAATTTACACTTGGAATTGAGATATTGTAATGAGAAATATTGTGATTTACTTATTTTAGATATACATGTGAAATACACATATACATTTTAAAGAATAATGTTTTTTTGACCTTTACACTGTATCTTTCTGTAAGAAAGAAGCACAGAGGAAACACAATGACATTCAGTTTCATTGCCCACTTAATAATAACTTAATGCTGAATTTAAAGAAAAATAATTGTTTTTTTATTAAACTAGTGACTTTTTAGAATTATACAATTATTTGTTTACTAATTACATACTTTCATATTCTCATAATGTTATTACTTTATAATAATAAAAATAACATTTACATATCAGAAATTAGTATCAGCCAATTTGCTAAATTAATTTTGTCAAATTGCATCAAATGGAAAATATAAATTACAGAACAGAGAATATTTTAAGGAGCTTGCCAAAATACAACAGTTAGAACTGTATTAAAATTGGTTAACTTGTTATTCAGAAACAAACAACTCTTACAGAGATATAAAAAAATATTATTTTCAATTCTATTGTAAATCTTGTCATAAAAACAAATGATTTCTACTAAACTTAATTTAAAAATTTTCTGCCTTTTGTGTGGAATGACACTTTAAAAAATAGTAAAAATATTAAATGATTTCTATTTTTGTATGTATTCAAAGCTAAAAGCTAAAAAGACAATTTTTGAGAACAGTGCCTGGGACTTGTGAGTTGAGAGTACATTTCAAGAACTTATTTAAATACTTATTAAAGCTGACCTTTATTATCTGATTTCAATATCTCTTTCAAGACTAAATTTGAAATTTTATTTCATATAACATCAACTTTATATTGTCCAAATACTGAACTGTAAGATTTCCAAATACTATAGAGAAAACTCTGCTTATTAATGTGTGACCCTTTGAGAGGAAGGCAAATTGCGGCGTTGAATATTGCCACTCAACATGCAATGCCTCAAGAATTCGGAGGAGAATTGGAGAATTGAATGTATATGTAACTAGGCTCTTCCTACCTAATGTCATATCTGCACGAACAACAATTTTTTTTATCATTTCACTGTGTCCAAACACTGTGAAATGATAAGAAAATTGTTAATATACAAAAAAAAAAAGGATAAAGTTCTATAATATAAATATACTGTATGTTTAAAATATTGTGTGAAAATTATTTTAACTACAAAAATTTTTGTTTGATTATAAAGATAACTAATTGATTAGATTTCTTGCTTTTTACTTAGAAGAGAAGAAAATCAACATTTTTTATGGCAATACAATCATATATCTTGATGGGTATACATTGTTTCTCTCCAGTTTGTTAAAATATAAATTCGAATGTTCTTTTTAAGTAAAGATTAATAATAAGGACATTAAAGTAGTTTTATACTCGATAAATGGCTAGGATAGTAAAAGTTTGATATCGCCGGACTTCCGGCCTTCGGTGTCCGCCATTGCGTTGACCCTCAATAAAGCTGATAATAATAAATGCAAATAAAACATTTTTTTATACTTAACTAGTACATATGACCCATTAGTGTTGCCTCGTAGATATATTGAGGACGGCAAAATACTAGGCCTGTCGTGGCGCAGCGGCACAAGAGTGTGACTGTTACCGACAGGTTCTGGGTTCGATCCCCAGTCGAGGAAATGAAATATTTAATATTTTCAATTTAAATATTTAATGTTTCATTTCTTCGCTCTGGTAATAAGGCAAAGCGCGGCGTTGAGTTCCGCCACTCAACACGCAATGCCTCAAATTCGGCGGAAAGTGCAATGCAATGCCTCAAATTCGGCGGAACGGAGTGTCATAACACTAGGTTTCACTTTCGTTCCCCCTGCCTACCCTGCCTAGTGTGGGATACAGCGTGAAGCTGAGAAAAAAAATACTACTGAATAATCAATAAAAAGTATAATGTAAGGAGTACCACACCAAATATGTACTAAAAACTTACTAAAAAAATTTGTTAATTTTTTAAGTCACTAAGTCGCCAATTCTTCGGAAAACGGAGAAAGCACAGTGACGATTACATGAACCGGAAAACGTAAAAAATACTGGCAAATTGCAATTAACATATTTTATTAACTACTAATAACCGGACTACTTGCATTGTCGCTTTTTTAAAAGCTTTTATTTAGTTTTTATTATTCAGCTTTTAAAAAAAATAAGGAAAATGCCGATGGTGACTACATAGAAATGCCTATAATAATAAATTGATGAGACAGACTAGAGCAATATAGTATAATTAACGTCACTTTTTTTATTCTGTAAGGTATATATTTTTAATTTCCTTCGTGTCTTCTCCATTCAACGTGACATTGGCGAAGTGATATGTGCTCAACTGGCACGCTCTGAACGCCAACCAACCAAACGCCACTCTTTGCCTTGTCACTCGAAGCAAGAAATAATAATAATAAATATTTCATTGGAAAAATATTACATTTCTTAGAGGGGAGTGAAAATATTAAATATAAAATTTCTTCGAGTGGGTTGTAGGTTCGATACCCACAATCTTTCGCGTTTACAGTCTTGTTGTACCTTTGCACCATGACAGGCATTGGTTTTTTATTCACAAGTAAATATGTCCTTTTTATATATAAAACAAATCTACTAAGATTATTTTATAGATATAAGACACCTTGACTATATATTGTTAATTGAATTTTTTGCACCTTTAAGTTTTATTGGCAAGTACTATTGGCAAGTAACAGAGGAAGTGTATGTATAAAACTGGTCAAATGTTTCCTCTTTGGAGTACGCAATCCCATATTTAAACAAGCTAATGAGCTGTCAGTTATTAAATATGCGTTTCAATAACTACACCATAGAAAATAAACTTTGTTTATTTATATATGTAGACAGTGGGAAACTAGTATTGAGAATTTGAGATACGCCTTTCTCAAAGGACGGATAGTCCGAACTCGGGACTTCTTGTTGAGTGGCGGAATAAAGCTGCGGTTTGTCTACTAGAGCATTGAAATTAAATGTTATCTTTTTTTGAAAGTGGATCGAACCTGCAACCGTCAAGCTTACAGTCAAACACCGTCCCGACAATCTGAATATAAGCTTATAATAAAAAAAATGAGAATTAACAAAATCAAAATACCTACGCTAACGCTGTTTCCGATATTTCAATAGGTACTTATAAAATACGATTCATAAAAAGATGCTATGCAACTTCTAATTAGCATACGATGTATATATATGCATATACTATATCTGTGTAATGATTCAGAAGGCATGTCCGTCGGAAATCAACGGTGATTCACACGGTACGGGACGAATATGTTGACTTTTAAAATTATTTAAGCATTATATTATTATTATTTTCTAGCCTTTACCCGCGAATTATTACGTTAATTTCTTCATTTACATTATATTTTATTTACATTATATTTACGTTAATTATATTAGGCATTTCAATATCAATATATATCTATATTGATATTGAAATGCCTAATATAATTATCTAAACAAATTATTTTCAATAGACAAAAAAAAAAAGATTTGCCGTAAGTATAGTGATAAACTATTCGCTTATACCATTAAATAATCATTTCTATAAATGATATTTTTTAAAGTCTGGTTAACAAACAGGCACATAGACAAATGTGATTTTTCTTCTTTTTCTGAAACTAGTGTAAAGATACATCAACCTCATGTTCCAACTCGAATTCGAGATGTGTTTATAAAAAAAGGTAATGGCCTATGTTATTATTATATATCTTCTACTTTTATTGTTATTTTATGTGGTACTTTCTCAATATTTAATTTAATAATCTTCATAGCGTCTTCCTTATTTTACGTGATATGCCTCTTATGAAAGCAAATATGTTTATTTTACACTAGCAACCTGAATGCGACTTCGTCCGCTAGAAATTTAAATAAATAGAAAATAATTTTCTTATTCCAAAACCATTATCACTTTAAAGACAATATATATATACATTGAAAACTAAAATTTCAGCTAAATGAATGAAAAATTAAATAAAAAAAAATACACTAAATGTTGAGGATAGGATGCCCAAATATTACATTGAATTTAAAAGTCGGTAAAAGATATTTTAAAATCACAAATTATAAAAATAAAAAGGATATAAGATTTTGTTATATATATATATATATATATATATATATATATATATATATATATATATATATATATATATATATATATATATATATATATATATATATATATATATATATATATATATATATATATATATATATATATATATATATATATATATATATATATATATATATATATATATATATATATATATATATATATATATATATATATATATATATATATATATATATATATATATATATATATATATATATATATATATATATATATATATATATATATATATATATATATATATATATATATATATATATATATATATATATATATATATATATATATATATATATATATATATATATATATATATATATATATATATATATATATATATATATATATATATATATATATATATATATATATATATATATATATATATATATATACTGTATGTACTGTATCTACATGTGAGATATATATTCTGAGTTTTATATATACACAACGTAAAGACAGATGTATGGGAAGTATATTATTCTAATAATACTAGCGACTACAAATATTTAATATAAATGAAACAGCATGGCCAAGTTCAGTTTAGTACTGAGATACTTTTAACAAAAATCCGACTGCAGACGTATTTATGTCGCAGATGGTGCATCAGATGTTTTATTTATTTATTTATTTTGTTTTTATTGTTATTGGCCGCTAGTAAAAATTATGTGAACGTATAAGCTTGTAAGATCAAGTTATATTAAGATTGCGTTACTTCTTGGCTCTTGGTGGTCGCTAACTGTTAAAAAATGATAAATTCAAATGTATCATAAAGTAAACTTAAAAGTTTACTTCTTCTATATTGATATTGAAATGCCTAATATATATTTTCAAATACTACGTACATCGTCAGTATTTCTTCCAGTACTTTCCAGGTACAGTTTTAACCTAAGTACTTCCCAATAAATCTACTTGTACGGCTTAATAAACAGAAATGTAAAAATATACACCAGTGTGGAGTTAAAATAGAGTTATTAACTAAGATTTTTAATTACATTGAAATGTGTGTACAACAACTCAGTGTTGGTTCATTTAGTTTCAGTGTACAATAAAAATTAGAGAACGGAAGCCATCGTTGGGAAAGTTGTCTTCGTCAACAGCTGTTTATAGATCGGCTATTTTAATAAGATCCTGCTCTTGTATCTCACGATTGTCTCTTTGTATTATAATAATATCGATACTAAAATCGATATTAAAGTGGCTCGTAAAAATAATAAAAACGAATTACACGAGTCTCAGTATGTATAGTAAGTAGTAAGTATTATTAAAATGTATTTTTAATATAAATTATGTGTATTCGTTGCAGGGAATTGGTTGAATTAATTTTATCAGTCATCGTGATTCTGATTTCCATATAAATACTGGTTGTTTTGATAGATTATAATCAAATTCGATTATAAAAATCGATATTTAGGTAATTAGAAAAAAGAATATCATTTACAAAACAAATTTTTTTTAGAAAAATGTGAACGGTTCGGGGTAACCTGGGAACTGTCCAGTGTCGCTGTTATTATTTTAAAAAAAGATTTAACTTTCCATTAAATGCTTTTTTTTTTCTCTACAAAAAAATCTTTTTAAGAGTTCTTAGTTTGTAATAATTTTAATAATTTTAAGTGAAATTAATGCAGAATCTCGTATTATACTGTCAAAAAGTGAAAATTGTTGTATTATATACAATACAATTTTTTAAAATAAAGATAAAAACTAAGTATTTTACAAATTTAAATAGTAGTTTTTATCTCTAATATATAGATACTTTCAAGCTAGCTTCGTTTATTTTTGGGTTCTACTCGCCTTCGTATGGTAGCTATTACCGCGGCGACACGTTTCGTTTCCTCGTGACGTCACATCCGATTGATAGTGACTAATATAACACTAACTATAACTACTTAGTAGCAACTATTAAGAAAATCTTCACCGAAACAGCTGATTAGATATCGTCAAACTTTCTTCAGACACCTGATATTGCTTTATGTTATTTAATACTCCTAGGGGGGAACGGAATCTGACTACAAGAACGGGTTCGGATCCCACTCGAGACAATCAATTATTTTCATTTGGCCGCTCCGGTAGATTCGTTAAGTCTACTTATTTAAATTTTAACTGTAAAAACACTTAACCCATACATCACCTATATATTTGATATGAACACTTTGTAGTTTTCGATTCATGGCGCAACTTTGAAGTGTGTATGTGTTTTAACATGCCATAGACTAACATACAGATTATGTGCAGTGGCACAAGCGTGTGACTGCAGTCACGACAGTTTGTGGGTTCGATCCTCACTCGAGCAAACGAAATATTTAATATTTTCTCACTCGAGGAAATTAAATATGTTATTTCTTCGTTCGGGTAATAAGGCAAGCGCGGTGTTGAGTCCCGCCACTCAACACACAATGCCTCAAATTAGGTGGAATGTGGGGAACGTAAGGGGAACGGAGTGTGTTTACACTAGGTTCCCAAATTTCCTCTGCCTACCTTGCCATGTGCGGGATACTGCGTGAAGCTGAGAGTGAGAGTGGCATCTTAGCTCCTAAACGGGTGAATCGATTTTGATCTAGTTCTTCTTACTTAAAGGATAAAAGCTCAAAGCTTGTTCTTAGCTATAATTAAATAAAAATGTTCAGTCCCTTTGAAGCTCATTAGATCTTTTCCAGGAGATGAAATGATATAAGCAACTTATACTGGTCTGGTTTACATCAGGTATCGAGATTTATTTGTGTTGAGGATTTTAATCTTTATATTTGAAACTTTAATATAAATAATAAATTGTATTATTTTGCCACAATAAAGGATAAATATGTGGCCCTGTTTTATTATTATTAATTTAATGTTTTTTTTTTTTAATATTTATAGCTCAGAAACCATTCAAACAAACAATACAGTATTATTCAATAGTAATTTCATTACGTTTATTTATTATTGCAGCTGTACGTCAAGTGTGGAGGGGTGCGAGAGTAAAGCAATTATTTTTTTTCACAATGGGCGTTGTTTAACGGTCACTCACTTTGTTTGACGTGTCTTTTACCATATGACTTTTAGAGACAGATAAAGTATAAAAAGAAGTTATTGTTAGTTAGTTTATTCTGTGCCTATAATAAACAATGACAACTAACTAAGGATGTTTTTATTAAAGTACATATATATGTACAGTAAAATATTCTAATTTTCTTCTTCAGTATTTACTGGTTTGCTTAAAAAAGTGTATTATTTTTTTTTGTATAGAGAAATGGAAGGGGACGAGGAATATAATTGACTTATAAGTGTATATGCTCGCCGTCACCGTTACTTCAGGTACTTAAAATGTGTCATTTACAAATTTTTGGTATTTCTTTTAGAAGAGGATTTACAATCGGCAAAGCGGCATGTTAAATCTGAAAAAACTTTGTAAAAATAAAATGTGCGACAAGTTACGTATATAAAATGTCACGTTAAAACATTTTGCTTTCATTTCACTAGGTTTTATTTTTCCACTGCCTCGAGGACGGCACGCAAAAGGGCTGTTGAAACTCACTTGACCTATCTTGCTTAGAAAATTCTGATAATGCCAGTGTAAAAAAATCTTTTTATTTTGCGAGTTACTTTTTTTTAACAATTAATAATATCATAATATTATTAATTCTTAAAAAAAAGGAATTAATTATTTTTGTTAATTGCTATTTATGAATTAAATTCAAAGTTAATATAGCAATGTATAACCTTCTTAAACATTTTTCGCGATTCGTAGTCCACAATGGTTACACAATTTTTTTCTCGCTAAAATAAAATAAATAAATGTTAAAGTACGTAAATTCTAATGTGCCTACACAATATAGGTTAGGTTTGCACTATATAGGATAGGTTTCATGTCGTGGTAACCTGACGTGCCCAATCGTAATATAATTTTTAGTTGCTATGTCATGCCACAATGGACAATTAATAGACTTAGTTGTTAAATAGTTAGTAAATATATAGATATAGTAAAAGCGACCAAAATGCGGGTACTCCCACTCAAACTTACTTCCTTAGGTTCACGCTGTATCCTCCACGTGGCAGGGTAGGCAGAGGTAAAATTGAGAACCTAGTGTTAAGACACTCTTTTCCGTTTCCCACTCTAACTTATATAGATATTATAGCTAAACTATACCAAATTGTCATATAAATAGTGGACTATGTGCTATTCTTATGTATAAACTATATTCGTGCAAAGTTTAATCTAAAATAGTTTAGTAATTTCCCTGTAAAATGAAACCAACGTCTATCCTCACTAATTTTTATATTTATAATATTAGTAAAATTCACACGCTACTTTCGTTTATGAGATACAAAGGTACGATTATATTATAAATTAAATTAAACCAATAATATAGCAAGTACTTACTAGTGCATTACTGTATTTCATTATATTTATTAAAATACTTCTATGTACATAATGCCGACTTTTATTATAACTATAGTAGTTAGAAAAGAAATGTTTCAAAACGGAGCCCTTTCTCTGCCTTAATACGTTATTTAATTACTAAGTATTTATATTTATATTACCTATATCAATATGTGACAAACAGTCCAAAATTAGTTTATTTATATAGCTATTTCTATCCACGTCTTTTACATTCTTTAGTGGGGAACGTTACGGAGTGTTTTAACACTAGGTTCTCAAGATCTCTCTGCCTACCTTGCAATGTGCGTGATACAGCGTGAAGACAAAACAAAATAAAAAATATTTGCTATATATGCCATCTAAAAAAAAGTCGATATGCGTGTCTGAAAATTATCCAAGAAGTAATAGTATAGACATTACATAAATATAAAATGTAATTTCTCCCTTTCTGGGAAAAGCTTAAAGATCATGTTATGTCTTTACATAAAAGAAGTTACTAGTACTGATGATCTGAGTTTCTAAATTCTTTTCTCTATGTATAAACACTTACTTGAAGTAAATTTTATTTATTATACAGAAAGATCTAACCTTTACTAAACTTAAATTTAAAAAGCGTATAAAAATTTTGAACGAAGCAGGATTTGAACACGCGCCTCTCGAATGGTTTTCCAGAGGCGCGGGTTCAAATCCTGTGCTTTTTAAATTTAAGTTTAGTATTTTCTGTCCTAAGTGTGGAATAACACTTTAAAACATAGTAAAGATCTAACCTTTATCTATATATAACCACTCACTTGAAGTAAATTTGATCAAATTCAATACCCTAAAAAACGTGAAATTTTTTTGGTCTGAAAAATTTTCTACAGACCCATACAGTAAAAGACATAACATGTCATTTGTTAAATTCTCGTATTTTACACAAACATTGTTAGATATAGCTATGTACATATATTATATAATGTTATTGTTCGAGGATTTTGAACTGTTGTTTTATCAACTGTGACCAAACTTGAGTTTAACGACCCTATAACTTGTGTCTATGGTTTAAAATCCCTTGCGATATGATCCTTGTGACTCAACGGAACACATGCTACGGTTCATGCGGCTATTGTGCTAATATAGACCTTATTAACGTTATCTACCGATTTACTTTATGGGTACTATTATAAATTTCTATAGAAAAGTCAGTTTTTACTTATAACTATTTATGTATTGTTATGGATTTTCGTACTAGAATAAAATTCATAGATATATGAGGATATTAGTATTTTTAAAATATTTAGGATTTTTATTCTAATATTACAGTACTTTCGGAATAACAAATAAGGTCAAAGTAAGAATTACGAACATTTACATGCAATCATTCTACAGTCTTTGTCCTAAGTCTTGCCAATTCGATGTAAGTACAGTTGTGACAATATAGATTCTAGATAGGCGAATCTTAACGGATATCCGAGCGCTTACGGTGCTGATATCACACTTTGCATACGTAAACACTTCAAACTCATTTAGATTTAATAATTTATTGTTATTATATTTGTATGTATGTATATAAGAGGCTTGGATGAGTATGCCTGTAATAGTACGTGTTGCCATAGCTACGTGCATGTCTCTTTATAAATACAAAAGTGTTTAAATCGTCTATGGTATGGCATGGTCCGTGTTATACTTATAGTAATAATTAATTAGGTATATATTTTATGAATAAATTAAAACATATACAAATATTTACATAATGCGCTCCTTCTTTATATAAAATGTAAATGTGCTGTATACACGCTGTATCCCACATGCACAGGGCAGGGTACGATTGAAATCTTGGGGACCTAGTGTTAAGACACTCTGTTCCAATCCCTACTTTCTTCAATTTTAAGACATTGCGTGTAAATTAGCGGAACTCAACGCCGTTATTTTCATTGTTACCACAGCAAGGAATGAAAATATGAAATATTTCCTGTGGGAATCGAACCAACAACATGGTGCCTTTACAGTGCTCTGGCGCCGCGGCAAGCCTCAAAAGACAAACAAAACATTAAATTGTGCGGATGGACCGTATATTTTTTTAAGGGAGCTATAAAAGTCTTTACATAAAATATATAAAAGAGGACTTAATATATTTTGTATCTAACTTTGTTTAAATTTAATAAAATTTGTATAAATTGGTACGTGATTTAAACAACGCTTACGCATTTTTGGTAAATATTTTTAAATAACATTATTAACCCAATTAAGGATCGAAAACGCCATCACGAAGTCAGAGCTTTCCTCGAGTTCTCATTGTTTTTGACCTTGTTTTAGTCCTACTTTGTGGCAATCTCAAATAAGGCGTGAACTCTATTAAGTAATTGATTCGAATAAAAATAAATTAAAATGGTGCGTGTCTGAGACCATTGAGCTGAAATACTGACATTCGTGCTATAATCAATAAAGTATGGTAAATTTATTACCGTAATAAGCATCATTCTATAAATTTATTATCATATTCAATCATTTAGTTCTTTTTTCTTATAGTTTCAAGCCGCCGCACATGACAGGATAGACAGAAGAAACTTGGGAACCTAGTGTTAAGACACTTCGTTCCGTTCCTTACTTTGTAAGCGATAGGTTGTGGGTTGTGAGTTTAATTCTCACTTGAAAATACGAAATATTTATTATTTTCATTTCTTCGTTTTGGCCACAAGGCAAAGCCGTGGTGGCTTGCAGTACCTTAAATTCGGTGAAAAGTGGGTAATAGAACGGAGTGTTTTAACACTAGGTTCCCAAGTTCTCTTTGCCTACCCTGCTACGTGTGGGGTACAGCGTGAAGCTAAGTGAAGTAGATCTTGTATCTACTACCAGAAATATATTAGCAAATTAGGTGTTTTTTTATGAAAGAAGCTCTATAAGACAATTTAAATTTGTTACATATAGATGTTTCCATTGTTGGATTCTTTCTTTTGGAAAATAACAATACATCGAGAAATGAGCGGAAAGTAAACATTTACGTATTTTTAGATTTATGTGTAATCTATTACTACTATATATATTTTTTACTATTTTTTAAGAGTTATTTCATACGTAGGAAAGAAAAAACTAAAATTAAAAAAAGTATAAAACGAAGCATAAATAAATTGTAACAAGCGTATAAGAATTTTGACGTAGTTTGGTGAAAACGTATGGCTTAGTTAGTCGGAACGCTTGGACAGTTTCCAAGAGGCGCAGGTTCAAATCCTGCTTCAAATTTTTATACGTTTTTAAATTTAGTACTGCTATTTATTTTGTTGACTTAAACTGCAGTGCACGTATATAAATCTTTTCGAACACCTTTTCCTGCAAAGCACGGAAGGCAGTAGCAACCTTGTTTTAAGACAGTATTTTAACTCTCGTTTTTGGTGGTGAAAGTGGACGTCGCCCTTTGTACACTTTAACACGGGAATTAAATTTACGATATCTGGTACCTATACTAAGCTAGACCAACACGTCCTAAAATAATATGCATTATATGACATACAATTTGAGGTAATTAATTGTCAATATGTAAACGAAATATGGTAGCAATCTGACCTGTTTACAAAATGAGGCTGTAGGTGTGGCTTATAGTAAAATGACAATTTCATATTAGAATTTCTCATTTCTATGTATTGTTTATGGTACACAGTACAAAAACGACAATTAATAGTTAATCAGGTTCTCTACGTCTCACGGCTCTTTTTAAATAGAGAGAACTTCTATAGTATTGATATTTTAATTTGACGCCTGTCGTGGCGCAGCGGCACAAGCGTGTGACTGTAAGCGACAGGTTCTGGGTTCGATCCCCACTCGAGGTGATGAAATATTTATTTTCAATTTTAATATTTAATGTTTTCGTTTCTTTGCTTTGGTACAAGGCAAAACGTGGCGTTGAGTTTCGCCACTCAATGCGCCATGCCTCAAAATTGGCGGAAACTTGAGAACGGAGGTGGCACAGAGTGTCTTACCACTAGGTTCCCAAGTTCTCCCTGCCTACCCTGCTACGTGCGGGATACGGCGTGAAGCTGAGTAATATAAATCTATTGTTTGCGTATATAAGACCTTATTTTAAAGCTTCTTAAGTATTACAATGAAATTTTATTTTTTATTAACTCTGTAAATAACTTTCTATATCTGTTTATATTAAAAACAGGCAAAGATTAAATATTTCCCAAGATTTATAACCTCGTCGATAGCTTTATTTATTTATATCGGTTATATTTACTGTTCTTGCGCTGTGCAAATTACGTATTTCCGCTGAGCTCGAGTTGAGGGCTTATCTTAGTGAACATCTACGCTAGGTGGAAGAAGAATAATATTTGTAATTTAGCTAAAGTTATAGAATCTGACTTACGCGACGACTGCGGGTTTGATAGCCACGCGAGAGTGAAATATTTAGATTTTACCACACAGGGACTTTTTGTAAGAGAAATTCTGGCGTTGATTTGCGCTAAAAAACGCTTGATATTTCGGTAATTGAGCGGAAACAATTGGTTTACGCTACAAAAAAGCTCTAAATATAACTTATGTCCTTAAATCTTATTTTTTTATACTTATGTACATTTATTGATTTGAATGATTATTCACAATAGATGAAAAGAATCCCAAAAAGGTAGAAACCCAACAAATATAGTTTTTTTTTCTTTCGGAAATATTAAGAACAATTTAACACACTTCGTCAGTTTCAAAGCCACAAATATCGCCAGGCCACTTTTTTATATCGCTAAGTAGTGAATGTGTTTCTATTTAACGAGCATTAAATAGCGTCATAAGAATGTGAGAAACAAGAGTGATAAGTTTTGTTTATTACAGTTTAGTAACAAGACGGCACGGTGGTGTTCTTCTACTGCCCGTATATATTTTATTAATTAAATTTCGGGAAAAAGGTTATCTTCCAGAAGGAAGCAGTCTTCAAATTTCATCATCTAAACTTTAATAGTTCCGGTAGAGTGGTTAATGATTTGTTTTATATCGTCATAGGCAAATATTATATATATTTAGTACAGTATTGTAAAAAAAATAAGTACATACTCAAAGGCCAAAAAAGCTAAGTGGTACAGCAAACTAGTTAAATTACTTTCAGTATTTTAAAACACGTTTGCATATTTTTTTTATGCTTTTTTTTTAAGATATACCACTTCGCTGGTAGGCTATTCTGGCCTCGTGCCAGATGACTATTACGTGTTGACTAGCAAGTTTCATTATATTGTTTACAAACTAAACAAAACTGGGTTCGACGTTCGCAACTCCAGGAGCTGGCAAAAATGTTTATATGTGTATGTACTTATATCCATTATTTAGGTCGAATGCCGATGCACTTTGATAATAAACAGACAGAAATTGTTTGTTATTATATATTTAAAATGGAGGATACTTGAAATTTCAAAAAAAGTGAATAGTTATTTTGTTTTGCCTACTTCAATGTAGTCGTTATCAAAACGAAATGACCGTGGTTTATAAATATATGTATTTTATTAATAATAATATCATTTTCTGGATCATTATTACATGTCAAATGAGAGCTTGGTCCAATTCAATACTTCGCCCAAATAAACTGTAATAATGTGTAAATATGCTAAAGTAACTTTTATTTCATACCTAGCGTGACAAATTACTCTCGCCGTTTGACCCCATAACCCATGGGGCTGGGCTGGGACCTTATTGCATTAAGGTTGGGTTAATTAAACAGGACGAAGAGACCATAATTTAATAGATGTCGTAACGTTGAAAGAACAAAGTAAAGACTAATTAAAGAGCCTTGTAATCTTGAATTACTTATTGCTAAAACAAGACCTTCTGAGAAGTTCCTGTTAAGAGTCTTCACGTAGTAATCGTTGCTTATAAAAAGTGCTTATCAACATTTATTTAGGCCAAGCAGCGATTAGTCGGTAAACATTTGACAAATGAGAAAAAGATAACCTTAATTTTGACAGCTGTCAAAATTTCTAAGTTTTAGCTTGGTTTTTTTACGCGTTTCTTCTACTCAGAAACAAGAAATGATGTACATATATTAAATTTAATTGATTTACCAAATAAAAAAGGATACTCAGCAAATTAGTTGCAGTTTCCGAGTTTTAACTTTTGTTTACTTAATTATTCTGATAGGGAGTATTGTATAATTGATAGGGAGTGTTGTATAAAAATGGCAAACTTTGTTTAAAAATAGCCAGAAAACGGTATTATTTATTTATTCTTACAAAATATAAGTAACAAACGAAAACGTAATAATGACTGATTGATTTGACTGTAACAAACATTTTTTTGCCTCTAGATTATAAAAATATTAGACCTCGGCGTAATATTAACAATTGATTGATTTTTGATAGCTTCACGCTGCATTCTTCATATAGCCGTTTAGGCAAAGGAAACTAAATGTTTGACACTTCGTTCCTCACGTACCGCAATTTTTGAGACGTAGCATGTTAAGTGGCGGAACTAAACACCGCGGATTATCTATAAGCATGTTATACTCGTCAATTACGCAATGACCATTTTCTCACTAATCTTGTAAAAACATAGAAAGCTTTTGCGATGAGTAGAGATTAAATCTCATAGTGAAGCCTTATCTATGACTGGTGAGCTACGTTATCGCCTTACGCGGTATATAATGTGTTTGTGTGGGCGATTGTTATTGACGTTCTTTGACTTATATAATCATATCATAATATACATATGCAAATATATGAGGCCGTCATGGCAAAGCTGCACAGTCTGATTGTAAACGCTACCGTTGTGGCTTCGAATAGCTTTTTAGGAAAGGAATTATTATTTTTCATTCCTCATTCCTTACATAAAAATATGTATATAGCTCCAAATACGTCAGTAAATAGCTTTTTGGTATGACATTTTTGATCTTTAATTTGTCTGTCTGTCTAGGCATTGTTTATGTAGACTATGCAAAGCATTCTGATTGTTTAATATGGAGAATTGTGAATGTAAATTTTACTAAGTAAAGTGAGTGAGTGGCGTCATGTTGAAATAGATAATGCTCTACTCTTATCATTATACAACAAGTTACAGAATCATAATCATAAATCATATGTTCTAAGTTTTTATTTTAATAATAATAGTTACTATTTATTGCACACCAAAAGAAAAAAATAATAATAAAAATAAAATACATATCATAGACAATGCAAAATAAGCGACCTTATCGCTGAAATGCGATTTCTTCCAGGCAACCTGCAGATGATGGATTTTGCATAAAAAAGAAACATACACAAATACTATACAATACAATAATAATATATGTAGATACATTTTTATAATACTTTTGTTTAAAATAATATTTCTTAAATGAAACGTAGTGATATTAAAGATTTTTCAATCAGAATTCTTTATCAATTTCGAATTTGACCCTTGAGGTCAAATTCGAAATTGATGAAGGACTCTGTAAAAGCTCTAGTAAAAGTTCTAAGGTACCTTCCTTCAATATCTGTAGCAACAAAAGGCCTTCCATCGGCACTATTCTAAATTTAATACAGTCGAGTCGTTGGAAGCGAGTTCTATATTTGTAACACCGTATGCGTCTGAGCATCCCGATGAGACAAAATTGCATTTTGGTTAACCAAAATAGAATTAATATTTTTTTTCCAAATATACTGTTGATATTTTATTTATCTGTGGAGATATGTTTTTCTTGTGTTTTTGTGTTAATATAAAATGAAAGGGTATTTTTTTAAATAACTGTATTAGAGGTCGTCGTGGCGCAATAGCACAGAGCTTTAATGAAACGCGACAGTAGTAGGTTGAATTCCCCCTCGTGGGATGTTTATATTAAACTAAATATAAACAGCTAACCAGCCCCGCTGTAGTAAAATAAATCCTGCGTTCAGTTCCGTTATTTAATACGTAATGTTTAAGAGTAGACGGAGAGCAAAAAACGACGTGTCCTTAATAAATTCCTTATGTTTATAGCGTAAAAAAGTTTTTTTCATATTAATATATTAGAAAGATTTAAGAAATTATCTTGTTTACCTCAAAGGTCATTGTAATGAATGTATAGCTTAGTTGTGGATGAATTATTTACAGTATACCCAAAATATGTACTTTAAAAACTAAGTATAAGTGAATATGAATTTAAATATTAAATTCCAAACGTATTTGAAAATTAAAAAAAGCATCATGAAAGTAAGTGTGGCTTCAAGTAATGCTGTGACATTTTTTGTTTACAAAAGAAACATTATTTAAATGCAAATTGTAACAAATGAAGTGCTTCATCAATATGAACGTTTGTTATTCAAGAACTATAATTAGATTGTACTAGCCTATACTAAACATAAGTGAAGGTTGGCGATAGTTAACGCTAACCGATAAAGCTGCTATAATACTTATTGTATATATATGGTTTTATGCAATAAATATACAATGTTATATAATGCACTGGAATATAAACGAGACGGTTATGGGTTCGATTTCCACTGAAGGTTCATTATTCTGTCTTGGGACATGACAAAATGCGGCGGTCTGTTGTGTCTTAACGCAAATCAATGTCTTTAAAATCTCTGTTATGCTGCTATATACATCTATTAGATACAGATTGAAGCTATGAAAGAAACATCGATATTATCAGCGGTGGAAGGTAACTTAACTTGTAGTAAAATCGAGTTTATAACCTACAACAGTCTACAGATACACGCAACACGAGTAATAACCAGCTCATAGTACCTTTAAATTGAAAATAAGAAGAAGAAAATATTTTAATGAAGCGCTTAGACTGAGCATAATTGAATGTGTTGTTGGTTTATTACAAGCTTTTATTATCAACTTGCTTTGATAGTGTGTATGTAAGTGTATGTGATGTCTTGGAAGATCAAATTAAACGACTTCCACAGCTAAAATTTGGATTATGACTTCAGGAAATAAAGTAACATGTAATTAATATTGTTGTGAATCCCAAATGGCTGCCACAACAAAATGGCCGATTACGAATTGTTTACTAACCTAACTTTCTTGGATATCAGATGGAAGGGCTTGATTTGGAAAAAATACAATGACGATAAAAAAATATATAACTATCTAGTAAGAGCTAATTTTAAAATAATAATAATAATGCTTATATTATAATTAAACTAATAAAAAAATACATATATGTATATATGTATTGTTGGGTTAATTTCTTAGAGAAAGGACTTAATATTTTTATTATACTACTATACTATTTTGTTATAAATAATATAATATTTTTAGTATAGTGTTATTCGACCCTTAGAAAGAAAAATACTAGGTAATTTTAAAAACGTATAAATTTTTTTACGTAGCACGAACGAACTAAGTATTAACGGAGGGGCCGTTTTACGTTTTTCAATCATATCACATTAGCTTTGCCTTGCTACACTTTTCAGAGCGGAGAACCGAAAATATTTAATTCCCCCGAGCGGGGATCAAAAATCATACATGACATGTACAAACATATATATTTATTTCTTAATATTTTTAATAAACTCTAAAAAAAAGGACCTTCGTGATAACTGATAATGCGCACCTGAGTATGACTGCAAGTTGACCTACTTTTGCTTATTATTACAATGAGTCAGGTTGATTATTGATTATGTATTTTTTTAATTTGGAAAAGAAATTTACTTTCTTTATGATCTCTCTCTCTTTCTCTCGATCTTATTTCTATACCTATTAGATATATAACAATACGATCGATGGCATATAAAAATGAATAATGTCACATACGAGACCAACTCCGTAAACAGGAGAACTTTACGTTTCTCGATAGCATGATGCACTATCATAGTTAATTTTATTAAAAGCTAAGTATATTGTAAAAAAAAATGTATACAATACTTACATCGACAATCTCGTTCTGTATTCCACAATACACTATAGAAATTTGAAGAGCTACTGTAGTGACTACAGCCTGAACTCTACTTAAATAGTCGAGTAATTAGATTTATTTAAAACATTAGTTTATTTGCCTTCTAATTTGTTTATTTGCTTTTGTTATTGTTTTTTAATGATAAAAAGTATATAGTTAATTATGCATGAATAATAATATTCATTGACTGTTTGCTCGTTAATTATAAAAAAGTGATTACGATCGTTAAAAGTGAATGTTGTAAATGGCGATGATAGCCGGGATTCATTTAATATTTACATAATTATTTATGTTTCTTTTATTATTATGAAACAATTGTAATTTTTATATTATATATATAATTTTTGAAAACGTATAAAAGTTTTAAAGTTTTTAACAGCGTCCCATGAAAACCGTTCAAGCGGTTTGAAATTCTTATATGATAGCTACAACTTATTTGTTAAACATTTTCACATATATAAATATTTAATGGCTTTTATTTGAGCTCCATATTTCATCACACTTATAGCATCTCTTGCTATAATTAAATTCGAGACATTGCTTGTTAAGTGGCGAAACTGAGCGCCGCGTTGTGTCTTGACAGAGCGGGAAACGATTATTTGTTCTAGTACGAAATCTAACCCACACCTTTTTTTTTTTCAAGTGCAAATTTAAGTTTAGACGCTGTTGCACCTTGATAGCATCAATGATGACACAATAAACATAAATAGAGGTCTGGTAAAAACAATAATGTTAATTCTATGTAATTTTTTCAAGTGGTTAATGGAAAGTCAGTGGGCGACGTAGTTTATTGCAATAATTACGGTCAATTTAATCTAATTAATGCATATTTTAACACATGCATTTACACTGTACGTGTTGACAATTATTAACTTGCTGTATCTCAAGGCGCTACACGACCCAGCATCTTAGGTGGAAGCGTTTATATAATTTTAGTATGGTCAATGAGTTGTGGTCGTCCAAAATTAGCTGAAGATAGCTTGACTTTAGGGCGGTCACGACTCGTGGACCATGTTGTGTCCTTGAACCTTTCCCCGATTACTGTTTTATGTTAAGTCACATAAGTACTGTACTACTGTTTCATTACATAATAAGAATTCAAAATAAGGATGTTTATATGTAATGAATAACTAAATTAGCGTGTACCTAGCCTATACAAATTTGAATCACAGATAACTTAGGACCAGCAGTACCTAATGTTGTATAATTCCTTAAATTACAGCGCAGAATAATATTATTTCTGGTATGTATAATTGGAGTAAACTTTGTAATATTATGTATTACCATGCGACTTCGTTAACACACAGTATTTTATTTTATTTATTATAAAAGTTAAGACCGATTGCCGCATTTAGTGTTGCCATTTAAAAACACAGTGTCCCAAATTTGGAAGGAAATCGGAAAACGTAGTGTATGTTTTGCGTGTGGTAGAGTCACGTTGCCAGTAATGGCAACACGCATGGGCAGACTCGACCGGATTATTACCACCCCCGGCATTTAAGACCGGCGTTAAGTAGTGGCTTTGGCCACTGCGTTTCGCATCAGGTAATGCCGGGCCCGGTGCCCTTCCGCCTTAAAGGACGGCAACGCTCCTCTAGCTCTTCTGGAGTTACTCGGGGCCGTAATAAAAAGAAACATACAATATCTATAAAGTTTATTGCACATTATAGTCTCTCACTCAGTTTCACGCTGTATCCCGCACATGCCTGGGCAGGCAGAGGGAACGTGGGAACCTAGTGCTAAGACACTCCGTTCCCCACATTCCGCAACAAACTGAGGCATCACGTATTGAGTCGCGGAACTCAGCGCCGCGCTTTGCCTTGTTACCAGAGCGAAGAAATGAAAACATGAAATATTTAATTTCAAAATATTAAATATGTCATTTCCTCGAGTGGGGATCGAACCCATAAACTATATTTTTTACAAATTAATATTATATTATCTTATATTTTATACTTACTTTACTTATATTTTATACTTTTCTGTATACGTATACAATATAATTACATGTATCGATAACACTAAAAGGCTTACGTAGGAAAGGCCCAATTTCCTTAACTATTGTTGATATCGTAACAGCGTACAACTTGTTGCGTGTATTCGACATATTAATTATTGTTATTATGCTGTTATTGATACTAAATAACGTTACTTAAACTAGGACTAAGTAAATGTACTTATTAAAAATATATTTTGTAAATTAAAATAGTTATAAAAATTAAAAATGATTTGCACAATTAAATTTTTATGACGAAAAACATGCATTTTTTGAAAAATTAAATCTTCCGAAGCCCACCACTTTTGAAATTTCTTCCAACTAGGTTACAGCAAAGTTTTTTTTATATATGTATTATGTATATAGCATACACAATATGGTTAATATATAGTAGCGTATATTATATAGCAGGGACTATTAACAGCATTTTAATTAAGTGAATATCTCTCTCTCTCAGCTTTACGCTGTATCCCGCACGAGGCACGGTAGGCAGAGGGAACCCGGGAACCTAGTGTCAAGACAGTCCGTTCCACTTCCGTTCCCCACTTTTCACCGAATTTGAGGCATTGCGTGTTGAGTGGCGCAACTCAACGCCGCGCTTTTGCCTTATTACCAGAGTGAAGAAAATGAAACGTTAAATATTTCAATTGAAAATATTAAATATTTCATTTCCTCGACTGGGGATCGAACCCAGAACCTGTCGGTTACAGTCACACTCTTGTGCCGCTGCGCCACGAGAGGCCTCAAGTGAATATGTATTTAAAAAAGTGTACGTCACGATTTTGATAGCTCCACAGTTATTTTTTTAATTTGTGCTACGCCAAACTTATTTTTAAAAATAAAATATTGAAGAGCTTTTCGCTTATTGCACTTTTAATTGTAAGCAATGAAATTTAATTTTCTATTCATCAAAGACGAGCGGTACCGTCGATCAATTTTACTACCGCCGATATAGAACGTATCGTCTAATGTCATTCACAGTGCCCTCGTTTCTAAATGGCCGCTATTAACAATTTATATTACAAACACATTGGCTGATTTGATTTGACGCGCTAACATTTTATTAGTGTAAATAGATCTGTAATAACTGGTAATTTCAGATATATTTGCGATTCTATTTTAACGATCTATTCTTGTGTAATATTTACTAAACAGAAGAATTTAATGATTATGTATACTCCGTTCTTCATTACAGAGCTTGTATCTGTGTGACGGCGTTATTACAGAAAAAATATAAGATACAAGTATTATTCTGCGTTTCAACTAGCTCCTTTTTGTATTAAATTACCGCAAATTAAGTCCCAAATTCTTGATTGAATTTCTGAAATTTGGCGCAATGTGGAAACTAGCAGTACAAATAAACACAAATACCGAAAAATGGATTTATTAGTAGACAGATAAAAACTATAACAAAGTTATAATTGTACTTTATTTAATACAAACGAGTTCATACGCCCGCAAACTTAAGTTTGTAAACATTTAGTTGTACTTCCCATTGTACTACAATCCAGAAATTGACTGCTTTTTTAAAGTAGATATCACGCCTTTTGTGATTATACAGCGATTAGAGACCTGTTGAGGCATAGGTACAAAAGCCTCCTGCTCTAAACGCGATAGGTTGTGAGTTTGATACCCACTCGAGTAAGTGTAAAACGCCGAGCTTTAGTAAGCACCAAGAAGAAATGAAAATAATTAATATTTTTATTTCTTCTTGGTGCTTACCAAAGCTCGGCGTTGATGTCCGCCAATCAAATTCAAAATTCAAATTCAAATATTTTTATTCAAAATAAGAAGTTACAAGCTTCGTTTTTTGAACGTCAAACAATTTACCACCAGTTCACTAAAGTTACTGCCTCAGACCTGAGAAGAACCGGCGAAAGAAACTCAGCGGGACATGTCTTTTGTTCTTAATCAAATTTTACATCATATAATCAATTGTGACAATGATACATTTGAAATAGCCTGGAGCGAGCATTTTATTCCCAAGGCGTGTTATCATTTATGAAATCGTTAATTTGGTAATAACCTTTAACACACAAACGTCTTTTCACAACTTTTTTAAATTGTGAAATAGAAGATTCTCGGACGTTTTCTGGGATCCTATTGTAAAAGCGTACACCCTGACCCATAAAAGAATTACGGACTCGATTCAATCGAGTTACAGGTGCACTAAGATTAAACTTATTTCTAGTATTAATATTATGTATATCCCTTATCTTGGTAAATTCATTAATATTTTTCTTAACATACATAATATTTTCAAAAATGCATTGCGATGCAACGGTCATTATATTGATTTCTTTAAATTTTTCCCTTAAAAAATCTTTAGGGCCTAATTTATAGATTGCACGAATAGCTCGCTTCTGCAAGACGAAAATTGATTGAATACCGGAAAAACATGCAATACTTCAAATTCGGCGGAAAGTGAAGAACGGAACAGAGTGTCTTCACTCGAGGTTCCCAAGTTCCCTCTGCCTACTTCTGTGAAGCTCAAAAAAATATTGCAAAAATAATTTCGAATGTACAATATAATTTCTCAATATTATACGAGATGAGGCTGGTTGAATTATTAAGTACTAAAAATAAAATATACGCCTACATGAGGATATAAAATGCCCGCTAAGGACTAACAAGGATAGTTATCAGACTCAGCTAAGTTATTACTGCCAAACATCTGTTTCTGTCGCTTAGTTTAGTAACTGAGTATGAAAAATCGATATAACTAGAAGGTTTTTGTGTCTATGACATTTTTTATGAGGCACAAAATGACTCATAATATTATGAATTACCCAATTGTTTACTTAAGTACTTGTCATTTTGAATATTTACTTAAAAGAGGTGAATTAATATTTTTATTATTTATTTGGCTTGATTTTGCACCGAATAACATGATTTTTCGTTTAAATAACATTCCATAAAAATATTTGCGTTTTAAGTTCGCTTTTTCTTTTAGTGCACACGGTATGGCCTTAATTGTAAATAAAGACTGGATCAAGGCAATTCGCAATTTTCACTCCAAATGGTAGCAAAGGTCATATTTAGAAACTGTTGTTTTAAAATATATTACAACTTTACAATTAAAAAATAAAAAAAATAAACCATATTGTATCCCGCTCTTTAATCTTCGGTGAATGATGTACTGCACATATTTGGGCATAATGCCTCAAATTGAGAGCAATGTAGGGAACGAAATCGTCTTAATGAGGGTGGAGTGTCTTAGCACTAGGTTCTCAAGTTTTCTCTGCCTACCCTGCCATGTGGAAGTTAAGGCGTTAAGCTGAAAAAAAATGTGGGAAAGTACACAACTTACTTGGAACTCCGTACATGGGAAAACTATAAATTTATCTATCATCATTCATTAACGGTACAAAATGTAAACAAGTCGACCAATCAAGGAAGTGTAGAACGAATGACCAACAGCAACCAGTCGTATCGATCTAGTAACACCTTTGATACGGTTCTTGTTACGTATCTGTAAGAAGAACAGTATCCCATAACAGTTCAAGTAATCAGATAAAGTCTCTCTTTAGACTTTGCTATTACGTTGTGAAGGACGAAATTTTTTAATATTTTTTATTGCATTGATATTTTTTTTTTATTATTTTAAAGTTTTTTAAATGGCAATCGTAGACAATTAGAAATAACGTAAACAAAGCACTCACTCACT
The DNA here is from genome assembly GCA_019049475.1 of Eueides isabella. Lineage (NCBI taxonomy): Eukaryota > Metazoa > Arthropoda > Insecta > Lepidoptera > Nymphalidae > Eueides > Eueides isabella. The sequence goes on from CM032405.1 coordinate 7,412,357, forward strand.
CAGCTTTACACAGTATCCTGTACGTGGCAGGATAGGCAGAGGGAAATTGGGAACCTAGTGTTAAGACACTCCGTTCCATTTCCGTTCTCCACTTTCTGCCGAATTTGAGGGATTGCATGTGGAGTGGTGGATCTCAACGCCGCGCTTTGCCTTGTTACCAGAGCGAAGAAATGAAAACAAAATTTCAAATCATTTAATTTGAAAATATTTCATATTCGAGAATATATATATATATAGTGGGCTTCGAATCCACAACCTGTCGGTTACTGACAGACGCTCATGCCGCTGCCCCACGCCAGGCCTCAATAAAAGTTGATTCAGAAAAAAATATATTAAAAAAAATAAAAAAATACACAATGTCTAAATAAATAAAAGAAGTCTAAGAAAAAAAATTATAGATGACTAAAATTATATTAAGAAATGTTGTGATAATCATGAAATCCTTACGTTAAAATTATACTAGTACGAGTATCTTATGGACTTAGTTTATGCTTAATGCGTACGTGTTTTCATTTGTATTGTTTGAAATCTTCTCATAATAAAGAAACATTTATTATAATTTCCCACACCTGTTGAGATTGGTATAAAGAATATAAATTTAAATATTAATTAATAATAACGTTTAAGTATAAAATTATTATCATTAGTGCATTTAATACTTCCTAAAGAATTTAAAACTGAATCCAACCAACGGTTGAAGATAAGTGTCCACGTGAAAATTACCAATTACCACCATCTAATAGCGTTTTGACACTAGATTTGGACTGCTTAAAACTGAATAGTTTATTCATATACGTTCTACTATTTCTAAATATTATTTAACACTGCACTTTTTTTAACCCTTCTACTTATTATTATTAAAGTATGAGGTATTTCTGAACTAAACTTATTTATATATTTTTGAGTGAAAAAGATCCGCTGAGTTTTCTGCATGATTTTTTCAGGACTTAGACAGTTATTTTAATGAATGTGTGGAAAATTAATTGACTTATTTAAATTGTTAATATGTATCTTTTTAATTTGAATAAAATTTTTGGGGTTTGACTTTCACTTCATAATTAAGTAGAAGTAATAATAATTTATGAATATCATTAGTTTTTATACAATGTATTAGTGAAGATTCCTGATTATTTACATTAACGCTTTATTTTACTAAGGAAAAGTAGAAAATAATAAATAACACTGGTTTTGCCTTTAAAGATTATTATAAAATACTTATAATTATACATAAAAAACCCACTCTTGTTACACATTCTAAAAATATGTGGGCTGTGCTCGTGGCACGCGCCATATTTATAGCAACGCCAATGCGTGACAATAGGATAATATTACCCATATACATTCAATTGTCTAAATTGCTAGCGATCGCCGCGAATTGAGGACACGTGAAATACATTATCTACTACTGTTCTTCTAATGTATACAATTGTAAACAATTAATAGTTCCAAGATGGTCGTTGTGTAGAAAGATCTAGAAAGATTTGGTACCTATTGGGCAATGGTTAATATATGCTTATAATAAATCTGTAACTGATCACGGTCTGTACATGGAAGAGGAGTACATGGAGAGGGGGACGTTTATTAATCCAGTAATAGGGCTCAAAATAGTGATGTTTTTTTTGGCTGTTTGACTGTGCATTTGTCCGCGCTAATCTGAGAAACGGATAAACGGATAAATATTTAAATGCGGTTTTTACTATTATATTATGGCAAACTCCACTTGACATTCAGTGTTTGTTTTACTTTAATCTGTTGAAATAACAAAAAGTTGCTCCAAAACTTTTTGTTATTTCAACAGATTCATTCCGTTTGTTTATATGGGCAAATCCATACTACGCTTAATCCTGATAGTAAAACAGTGAAAGTAAAGATTCCCTTGACATGACATTAACTAGGAGCTATACCACTGCGTCAAGATGGTCCCAAATTTATTACTTTAAAAAAATATTTATTTAAAACTACTATTTATATTAATGATCTGTGGTTATAGATCATAGTTTGCTTAATGTTAGTTTAAGTAACAAAGTAAAGTAAAGTAAAATACCTGTGTAAATGGTTTTTCTTTACTATATTTATAATAAATGTGTAACTAATCACAGTTTGTATATGGATATACATTAAAACAAATCTTACAATGGACGTATATTAGTAGACTGTTTGTCCTTGCGTTTGTATGGGCTAATATGACAAACTCTAACATAACCTAACCACATTTTACATGCAGTTTTCTCTTGACAATCTTCACTCAACATTTTATTATTTATTTTATTACAATCGGTTAATAAATAAAAAAAAGTGTGAATTAAACACTAAATGAATAAAAGTTTTATGTCAATTCGACAAAATTGACATAAAACTTTTATTCATTTAGTTTAAATTTCAGTTTTCACTCACTTACTCAGCTCAGCTTCACGCTGTATCCCGCACATGTAGGCAGAGGGAACTTGGGAACCTAGTGTTAAGACACTCCGTTCCACTTCTGTTGCCCACTTTCCGCCGAATTTGAGAAATTGGGAGTGGCCTTTTTATCAGAGCGAAGAAATGAAAACATTAAATTTTTAAATTGAAAACATTCAATGTTTCGCTTCTTCGAATTTCAGTTTTCAATGTACAGATATTGTCTTAAAAGTGATAATGTTATTAGATCAAGAATGTAGTACAGATTAGTAAATAAAACAATGTAAAATAAGCGAGAGACGTCGCGAGCGAGTCGCTAGTCATAATACGGACAGGTATATGCACTTGATAATGGGAGAAAACGATGTTCTATGGTTGAAGGGAATTAGCTTTTGTCAGGGAGCTTGTATAATTACATTTAGTATCATGTCATGTTTGTGTGATTTACCGTCTACTTTACATGGTAGGTCTCGTTAGTATGTTTAGTTACATATGTTTAGTTATCGTAATGATTCTTCAGTATTCGATTTAATAGATTAAACTTTTCTTAACTTCAGTTAAAATTAGAGAATTAATTGTCCAAAATTATAAAAAATCTTGATTACATTAATTTATTTTTTGAAAGTATTTATTATATTAAACATTCTGTAAAGCAGAGTTCGGAACTATAACTTTAGACTAGATACCAATAGTTTTCGTATAATAAATATTATATAGATATTTATTTTTATATACTTATTATATATTAACTCGATTACGCTATGCATGGTATATGTATAAATTATGTTATAGTAACAAATGACGAATTTAATCATTTTCCTTTACGCTTTTGGAACATTGCGATCTTTTTTTTGTCTGATGAGTTAGTGGTTTGGTGAATAATTCCTAATTATAATGTTCACATACCGCAATATCTTTGTCTGCGAATGCATTTTTCCTTCCTGCGGTGCAGCAAATGTCAATATATGTTGAAATGTTAACAATTTTTAACATTACAATTACTATTTTTATATCTGTTATTGTATATGAAAACGCGATACTTATTTCCAAAACAAGAGTGTAATGTAATACTTATTTTGCTGGCAATTTTTAAATTTTATATATATTTTTCCACCATTACGATTTTTTCTGCTTAGCGCAGTGAACGCAAGGAACTGAGAGAATGATCTCCGTACCAATTACCGCCTGAAAAAGAAAAAAATCTTTAATAGACCGACTGGATATCAAACCCATAATTATCGACGCCTTTACAAAAAGACGCTGTGCCACTGCGTTGCAATGGCCTTTTTAGTTTATTTTACTAATTAACATATGTTTACAAAAACAGGAAACATTGGATTGGATGGGAATAATTAGTATTGATTCGGTATTAGACCGTGTCACGATTTCCTTTTAGTTTTGTGTCTGTATTAAAATATTTTATTGTTTGCCATGGAAATGAAGAGAACGTATCAGGATGTTTTTGTGGTGTCACAGTTATTTAATTAATAGAATATTTAACTGGGCTTTAAATCAAATAAAAGGTATTAATATTGTAATTTTACTCTTATTTTTATATTTATGATTAATTTATCTTTACCTACGACTTTGCCCACGTGGTTATTGTTGTGTTAAATGTCTAAAACGACTTTCTAATAAAATGGCCCATAAGCCATATAATATAAATTTAATTCTGTAGTATCTTCTCATATATACGCTACAATAAATCTTTTTTTAATACGACGAGAAAAAAAGGCGTTACACATTCCTCTTTGAAAATAAAATAAAATAACAGTGCCGTTATCGAAGAGTGCTTGCGTTACGTCCATTCAAACGATAGAATTTGAATAGTTTTGATGTTTTTTTTTTTCTTTTCAACTTCTCGTTGTTTACAGTAAATAACAATATGTAAGTAGAACCTATTGTTAAGACACTGTTGTAATTTAGTTTGAATTTCAGACATTGTGTGTTCTATGGCTTAACTCAACGCCACACTTTGGTATACTATTTTTTTATTATTCTAAGAGTAATAGGTTACTAATAAAATTATGATTAAATAATTCTGAGAAAAATACGTCCTTGGTGACGTATTGATTAATCACAGGTTGTAAGTTCGATGTCCACTCAAGGAAATTAAATATTTGATGTTTTCATTTCATCGGTCTGGTAAATAGGCGAAGTGTGGCATTAATCTATGACACTCAGCATGCAATGCTTAAAATAAATTCGGCGAAAACTGAGAAGGTGATGTTCTTATTAAGAGCGGTCCTAACACTAAGTTCTCAATGCGTATTTTTTTTTTTTTTTTTTTTTTTTTATGGAAAAGACAAGGCAAACGAGCGTACGGGTCACCTGATGGTGAGTGATCACCGTCGCCCACGGCCCCGTGTAACACCAGGGGAGCTACAAGGGCGTTGCCGGCCTTTAAGGTGGAGGTAGACGCGCTTTTTGAAGGTACCCATGTCGTATCGACCTGGAAATACTGCCGCGGGTAGGTCGTTCCACAGATGTGTGGCGCGTGGAAGAAAATTCCTACGAAACCGCACAGTAGTCGAATGCCACGTGTCCAGATGATGTGGATGGTACTTTAGTTTGTGACGTACTGTGCGGTTGGAAAATTCGGCAGCAGGTATCAAGTCAAACAGTTCTCCAGAACACTCCCCGTGATAAATGCGCTAGAGAACGCACAGGGAGGATACGTCTCTACGCAAAGCCAAAGTATCAAGCCCCACACAGATCACTGGGTTCCCAACGATTCGAACGGCTCTACGTTGTATGCGATCAAATGGTTCAAGCTGATACTGGGGTGCACCAGCCCAAAGGTGAGAACAGTATTCCATATGAGGCCGCACCTGGGCCCTATACAGGGCTAAACGGTGTTTTGGCGTGAAATACTGTCTCGCTCTGCTGATGACCCCCAGTTTCTTCGAGGCCAACTTGGCCTTGCTTTCCAGATGATCGCGATACTGGCAGTCGTTCGAAAAGTTGAGACCCAATATACTGATACAGGGCACGGCTTTAAGGGGATTGTTCTCGAAAACTGGTGATACGACAAATGGGGCTTTTTTAGCGGTTAACGCGCAGACTTGTGTCTTCTGGGGGTTGAAGTGAACAAGGTTCTTTTCACCCCATGCGGAGACATTCTCGAGGGATGCCTCAACGCAGGACACAAGTTGATTTCGGCACTGGTCGACGTTTTCCCGAGAAAGACTTGCATGGCCGGAGTATACAGCGTCCACAGTGCTATCATCTGCATAACAATGTATGTTAGAGTCCTCCAACATATCATTGATATGCAGAAGAAACAGCGTAGGGGACAGCACGCAGCCTTGGGGGACGCCGGCGTTCACGGGCATGTGTTTGGAGCAAAAACCGTCGACAGCGACCTTGATGCTGCGCCCAGTGAGAAAGCTAGCAATCCACTTGCATAAATTCTCGGGAAGCCCGTAAGATGGAAGTTTCGCAAGGAGCGCTCCGTGCCACACACGATCGAAGGCCTTTGCCATGTCCAAACTAACTGCCAGGCCCTCTCCCTTGCTATCAATAGCCGCAGCCCAGCGGTGGGTTAGGTAAACCAGAAGACCAGCGTATCCTGTATATATGAAATATAGCGGGAAGCCAAGAAGAAGAGGATGTCAAAGGAATACTCAAGCAGAGCCGAGTAAAATTTGCTGTAATTACATTATGTATTCTATTGAATTACTTTTTTATTTACTCTTTTAAATTTCTCTCTTAATGATGGAAAATCACACAAAAACATTATTGATACTTTATATCAATTCCTCGAACAACTGTTACAAACAATGCTGGTGCACTGGTATTCCCTCCGGAAATACGTTGTCAGAATTGACGCCATAATTATTTAGATATGGCTGGTAAACACGATTGTCAAAGTAATATTTTATATTTTTGCTATAAATTTACAAAATATATATTTTTTATTTTCTTGTTTAGGTATGTATGTCAAGCTTTACAGAGCTTTTTATAATTTATACTATATATCTAAAAACATTCGTTTATAATCATCACAAAAACTCAAGATAAAAACTCATCTTCGTCCTACAAATACATACAAAACTAATGGAAATGGAATCTAGGAATTGTTAGCAGTATTTTCCTAGCTAGTAATTTAAATGTGTATAAGATTTTTGGAATAAAAAGACTTCTTTTAGTCTTTTTATTCTAACTAGTGGTCGCCCAGTGGTCGAAATTCGACCATATAATAAATTTAAATTGTAAGTGACTTAATATACATTATTAAAATATAATATTCAAACATTATTAAGGTTCTACTGTCGAAAACTAAACTACTATAACCACAGATTTGACCAAGACTGTAATTTGCCAATTTCTTTTTTGAACAAATTATATGAAATTAAAAGAAAGTAAAATAAAGATTATCTATTTAAAAAAATGTTTACTGAAACAAAACATGCTTTAAGAGGATGCAAAACAAATAAATCATGCGTTAAAAATACTATCCATTTAGAGCATTTTTTATCGCATATTGCAATAATTTTATTAATGACTTAAAATTTCTCTGAAAACAATGTTTTTTGTAAAAACTCTTTCATCGTTTGCTAAATGTCCTTGGCCGTTATATTCGGAAATATAAAACCTTTACCCATCGAATGAACAAACTCTACTTGCTGCGACATACAATTGCCCATGTGTAAAAACTGGCCGATTTAATAAAACTCCAATTTTTTGGAATGTTTGTCCTTGAGACTTATTTATTGTCATCGCAAATGCAGGAATTATAGGAAATTGAGTTCTTTGAAAGTTAAATGGTAAAATAGTTCCAGAGTACGTTAAATTTATACGTGGAATCAAAAATCTCTTACTACGTGCGGTCCCAGTTAAAACTTCACAATCTATTGAATTTCGATGCATACATTTGATGCGCATTCTTGTTCCATTGACTAATGCGTCCTTAGTATTTAAGTTTCTGATCAACAAAACTATGCAATTAACTTTCAATACTAACTTATGTGGTGGTAAGCCACTGATAGTCAAAGAATTTAAAAACTCTACCGGATAGTTGTTGATGTCATTGTCATTATCACAAATTATTTTATCATAACTATGATATGTGCGCTGTTCACCAGGAATTTGATTCAGTATATCAGTATTAATAAGAGTACAATCATCATTTGTAGGTGCTAAAATAACAGAGTTCAATATATTTTGTGAAAGTATGTTTTCGGAAATATTTCCATATACCTCATGAATAATATTGTTTTTTCTCCTATTAATTGTTGAGGTATTTCGATAACATTTTCACCAAACTGAGGAAACTGTGGTGCCTCATCATTGCCAATTTTTTTCAAGAATTCTACAAATTCTATTTCATTTGGTAAAGCTCTCATATTTCGAGTAAATGTAACTTTATGAAAATTAGGAAATTCATGCCAACTTGTAACACAATTTTCAATTAAAGTTCCACGTGACCCGTGTGGGATAACTGGTAAGATTTGCCGAAAATCACCACACAAAAGTATAGTTTTTCCTCCAAATGCTTTATGTTTATCGTTTTCATCGCATAGATCACGCAATAATCTATCTATGATTTTCAACACTTGCAAAGGACACATAGAAACTTCATCAATTATTATTAATGATGATGAATTTATAAAACTACCGTAGCTACTATTTGCAGTAATATTTGATACTGAATTTTCTAAAATGGGTATAGGCAATTTAAACACATTGTGTAAAGTCCTACCTCCAGGTAATAAAGATGAAGCTATGCCACTGAACGCAGTTGGAATACAACGAAGATTAAGCGAATTTAATTTGTGAATTATAGCCGTTTGAGTGAATGTTTTGCCACAACCTACATGAGCGGTTAAACAAAATACATTGGATCCAGTATCATGATACAAAATTTCACGAATCATTTGATCAATGAGATTACGCTGTTCACTATTTGCAGCTTCATAATACTCACAAAACAGCATTTCTTGTTCTATTGTGTCAGTAGTATTTTGTTCTTCAATTCTCTGCGTGTATATCGGAACTGGTAAACCAAGAATGTGACATGACAAATTATGAACATTCAACATATCATCAATTTGTAATAGAGCTCTATTAAAAAATATTTCTTCGTTGTAAAGTCTTAGAAAATCTTCACTAAGATATACTTTAAACTCATTCCATAACGCTAATGCATTGGCTGGCACATTTATTGCACAAATGAAACCAAATAAATTCCGCATTTGTTTTGGTGAATGTAATTCTTTTGTTTCATTTAAACATTCCCGCCATTCGTTAACATTTGAGGCGATTCCGCGAGCATGGCACGCTTCGACAAAGGTAGGATATAAAAATCCATTGTATGTTCTAACATCCTCAAATGATTTTGGACCACAGACATGTAATAAAAGCAATCGTAAGTGAAAAAGTTCGATATGTTTTGGTGATACTACATACATCCTTGTAATGATTTTATCACCCCCACGGTTTCTCTTCTTCCATTTTTTTTCGACAATCTTCCCACACATAATGCATAGGAATTTCAATATATTTAAACTCTCGTGCTGATTTATCTGATCGATTCAACTCAAAAAATTCGAATAATTTTGTTTGTCTTACATTATCAATAACTTGACGTTTCTGCCCTTCTCGGAAGTAAACATTCTGTCGACACGGTAAATGAATATCAAGTCTGATTATAACATGTGACTGAAAATGCATAGGTAATTCATATATGCGCCATATGGCTTCTGTTGATCCGACATAACGACCAATTAAGAAATTCGTAACTTCATTAATTTCTATATTTTGATCTTGTTCATTTCTCCCAGACTCTAATTCAACAGACGCACTATCATAGCCTTTATACACATATTTATAAATATATTTGACGCTTTTGACTGTAGTACACACTTCAACATTTATATGGCAATTAAATTTGGCAAGTAAATATGGATTGTATGGTACAACATACCGATTGTCAAGGCAACTACCACGAACTTCTGCATGAATACCATTATCACGTCTTCTGTATAATGGATACCCATTTAAAGATTCACATGTAATTTCATTAAATTGTTTTGGATACTATTTTATACATTTTCCATCTCTCATACATACAGAATTAGGATTAAGTACTCCGTATGGACCATGCATCATATGTTTCACAACATATTCATGTAATGTTGGATGTGTTTCAATGTCAGGTATCTCCGCAGATACAACTTTATCAATATCTATAGCATTAACAATTTTATCTTGCTCATTTAAAGTGAGTAAAATATGAGCATGAGGCAATCCTCTTTTTTGAAATTCAATTGTGTAAATGAGTGCTTCAACTTTACCAATGATATTTTTTTGTATAAGGCCCTCTATCAATGCTTTCAATTTCGACTTGAACACACGCACAGTAATATCAGGTCTAAAATTAGGAGCTTCACCTACACCAATGTTGTTAACTATTTCTGGCCATCTTGGATTGCAAGTCATTGTAATAAATAAGGAAGGTTTTCCGTAATGTTGTACAATTGACATTGCATCTAAATAATTCTGATACATATTTCTTGGTGACCCATTGAATGAAGATGGTAAAATTACTCTACGGCCAACATTCCTGGCATTCATGTTCATTTCTAAGTAGTCTGTTAAATTGTTGTAAACTTCAGACCTAAGACTTGTTTGATTTTGTCTAATAAAATGTAATCGTGAGCCCTCTATTCTCACATACATATCAACAATCCACTGCAGAAATAATTTTTGTGAATGGTGTAACATACTGAAATCATCTCTAATTGCAAGTCGATAGGCTGTATACTGAAGCATGGTTAATTTATTTCTGGGTGCTCTTGAATGAGATGTATTTGGTGTATTATGAGCAATATTGACATGCCACCCAGTATCACCATTGGGAAAAAGCAGTGGGTACGCTAAAGGGTCTAATGATGAGTCCAAAACTGAGATATTCCTAATTAAACCATTAACTTTTGAAAAACAAATCATATTTCGTTCAAAAGGTGGCTCACCATCAACTGTATTAAATATTACTGCTACATCAGTTTGAACTGCATCATTAAATCGGCGTAGATCTAAATGATGATTTACTTTAATGAGCATACAAATTTCTTTGTTTTGATTTTCGACTCTCTGACAATGATCTTTCATTGCAATGAATGACCGCACAAAAGGATTACAGCGTTCCAATTCCAGTGAAATATCATGCATTATGTTGTTGTTACATGTTTGATTAATACGTTTTTGTAATCTATAATTAATGGCAGTGTCAACATCATAAAAATATAGTTGTGCATAACATGGTGAGCGACCATATGCAGCAGTCATTGGGCCTGATCTGTGATAAAAAACATCATGTATTTTGAAATGATACACTCCACTTGTAACTGCCTCAGCAACTTTGGCTTCTGAGCTAACCATAGCAAAACATGAATTATATTTCCTAATATTTTCAAAATAATTTTTTGATTTACTTTTTATTGAAGGTTCATTTGAAGTAAGTCCATCATATAATGATTTAAAATATTCATTTTGACTTAAGGGTGGTAATATTGCTTTACCCTTGTGACAACATGAAGTGAATGCAGTTCGGTCGCCTAAAGTCACCTCAGATTCAAAATGTTTCGCATTGCAAAACCTGCACTTTAAATTCATTAAACCACAATCAAAACTTAAAAATACATTTGGAATGACATTTAGAGCACATTTAAATGCATCTCTCAAAATTATATTACTATCTAATACTACTGATGGGGAGTTATTCCTTCCTCTTAGAGAAATATTCCTTCTTCTTTGTCTCTCACTCCGACTCGTTAATGTTCTATGTCGAGGCATAATTAAAGTTGTTTCATTAGATTACTGAAATCAAGAAGAGAAAAAGTTTTCACCTGTATGAAGATTTCTTAATTCTGATAATTTGTACACAAAATCACTTATCTATCCTAAAGTATATGCAATCACTGAAAACGTAAACTACAATAATTGCTTTAAACCAGCAATAGCAAAAAAATTTGTACCTGAATGTTGATAATGCAGATTGCTGCTACAGAACTTTCTTTATGCATATAATGATAGTCCTTGAAAGACGACGATACGTTTAAATGTATCTTAGTGCTACACAACTCTAATAAATTAAGCGCTCAGTATTTCACGTAGTATTCGTCAAATAAAACTTTAATTAACTTTAATTAAACATTCAATAAAACCACAGGAAACAAACTTTTCAAATATGTCCATAATAAACAAACGAAACAATTTGACCACAGAGTATGTATGAGTGTGTCAGATGCATGCTAGTTAGTATAATGTTTTATTATCTGATTTAATGTATTTTTATTACATTATTATTAAAATCATTTTTTATATTCAATGAGGCAAATTAATTTTTTTTTTTGAGTACTCTGTTTTTATGCACAAATTGAAAAACAATAGAAACCATTTTTTGATATGTCAATGTCAGTACTCTATGTCTATGGACAAAATGAATATAAAAGAAACATGTGTGTGTGAAATGCATGGTAGTGTGGGTAATGTTTTATTTATTGATTTAATGTACTTTATAAGCATTATTATTAAAAAATATTAGCGTTCTGCACTTCTCCTGCACATAAACTATAAGTGTACCAAGTTTTATGCTCCTGCGTCCGCGCAATAGTCGTAAAAAGGGGTCCAAAGTTTTGGCATCACGTATTAATATATAGATTTTTTGAAATGCTTATGAATATGTTAAACTAAAAGCTTTTCTTTTATGCTTGTCATATCTGGAGATCAAAGTGCAGTCTAAACTGTTAAACTTATTTTTTTCAGTTGGAACCAAGAAAAGAATTTCCTTTCTAAGAGAGGAAAGTACGTTTTAAAAATGTAGATGGAAATATTTTCGAATTCTAATATCAATTTATTGAACATTAAAACGTTTAGTGTAGAAAAAAACGATTAAATACAAAGATAGTGCTACTCAGCTTCACGCTGTATCCCGCACATGGCAGTGTAGGCAGAGGGAACTTGGGAACCTAGTGTTAAGACACTCCGTTCCACTTCTGTTCCCCATTTTCTGCCGAATTTGAGGCATTGCGTGTTGAGTGGCGGAACTCAACGCCGCGTTTTGCCTTGTACCAGAGCGAAGAAAGGAAACATTAAATATTTAAATTGAAAATATTAAATATTTCATTTCCTCGACCGGGATCGAACCCAGAACTTGTCGGTTACAGTCACACGCTTGTGCCGCTGCGCCACGACAGGCCTCTACAAAGATAGTGAAGTTATAGATTTTTGGAGATGTGTGTTTAGCTTAATTTTTTTATCGCGACACAATACCTTTCATTCTTTTTTTATGACAATATGAAAAAGGACGGGCTGCGGGCCAGCCGTGAGCAGAAAGCTAATAAGAAATAAAACTGCGCATACGCAACTATTCGATCTACCCATATTACTTTCGATACACTTTCTAACTTTATAACAAACAGTTTCAGAAAATAATTGGCTATATTCCTATTAATTACGAGTACTTTCGCCTTCAAGGCTTATCTTCAAATAATAATTAATTTAAAATGACTTTAACAAACTTGCTAATACGTTTATAGTTTTTATACGTTTTCTATTTTATAAATATTGTCTTGAAATTATAATGTTATAAGGACAAGAAAGTAGTTGAAATTAAAAAAAAAAAAAAAAAATTTTAGTGGAAAAGCAAGTGATCTGTCCTAGACACCCATACATATAAAGGTCAAAGGAAGCCAGGAAAAAAAATATTAACAAAGTTATTATTATTTTTATACTGCAATTTATATTAAGCCTTATCTAATAGATATAGTAAAGATTAACTACTGTGTACAAGTTGCCGTACATGGAAACCGGTCTGCCCCAAATATAACCCCAACCGCTACAAATGAATGTATTTCACACTTGTTTTAATGAGATCTTCAATACATTGCGAGGTCAAGAACTCTGTCTAGTCGTATTGAGCGGCTGACTCACTTTTACTTATCACAACAACAAATACGTCTAAATGAATAAAATACCTTATTTTTAAAGTTTTAAGGTTGATTTTTAATTAATCACACGCGTAGGAAATACATATGATGCACTGTCATAATTTGCATTGTAAGTTAGTGTTATATGTATTTGCAATTATAATAAGTTCATTAATGACCCATGTAGAGCATTGGAAGAGTGCGTACTGTGGATTTGATACCCATCGGGTAGATTGACTATACGTTTTTTTTATTTTCTCACTGTTAAGATAATACACAGCGTTGAGTTTCGCCATTCTTCTGGTTTTTTGTTTTTTTTTTTCTTGCTATTATTCGAAATAAATCAAGTTGAGAGAAATGTAATACGTATTTATTGAGTTGCCAAAAGCCTCTTAATGGGTGGAAAGTGAGAAATAAAGTGATTTACGACTAGGCACTATTTGGTTTTATGGAGAGATGAATTAAGATAGAGTATATTCTCTCTTTCTTTCCTGCTAATGTTATATAAATAAGAGGAATAATTGTACATCGAGTACTATAGTGGTAGTGCCTAGAAGTTATTTTTCCGGGTATTTAATTTTTGAGTTAGTCAATTCACAGCGTGGGTATTTTACAGGCAATGGGCAGGGAAAACCGCAATAAAATAAAAATCATGATTTTTCTCTTTTTGAAATGTTATTTCATGACGTTTTTGTACTTCCATTAATTAAATATTTCAAATACTTGCTAAGTAATTTTCAAATCATAATTTTAAAGCTTAATCTTCCAAGCATAATTTTACTGTATTTAATTTTATGTTAGACCTTAGATTAGGTTTGTGTACATTATTCAAAATGGCAGTTGGTGTATTATTAACAGAACTATTCACTAAACTGATTCATTATACGAGTTTATTATGAATTAATTTAAATTAAACAAGCGTATGACTACAAACGCAACTGGTTGTGGCTTCAACCCACTAGAGTTGACTTTATCGTTTTCAATTTCTTCGAGGCAGAACGCGGAGTTGAGTTCCGTCACTGAACAAATTAGACATAAAATGGCGAAAGGAACTAAGTGTTTTAACACTAGGACCCTAAGTTCCTTCTGCCTACCCTGTCATGTGCAAGATACAACGTAGCCCGAAAAACAAACAAACATATATCTTGTTATAATTGTGGGTACTAAAAGTTAAATTGCTAAGTTCATCAACCGACACATTACTTTTTGTCTCAGTCCACAGAAAATAACGGCTCGTATTCAAGCTAAATGACGTATTTAGCATATAAATATACATCTCTATGTAGTTAGCAATGGGGCAGACGCCGCCATATGGTATTATTTACCATGCGAAACCTGGCGCCAAAACATCTAAGTCTCATAAGTCTTCTAAAACAATTATAGGAACGCTTGATATTTGTATGGCATATCTATATTTATATTATATGTACATATAAATAAAATATTGTTTAGTTTTTATAATTTTGTTTGTATTCTCCTTATTTCTATCTTTAATTTATGTGTAAAAAATAGATTTTTTCTTTTCAATTGCGTAGAAAACGGATTGTCTTAACACTAGATTATGCTTACTAAAATATTATTAATCTGTAGAAATCGCCTTGTTGACAATAATAATATCTTAGTATGTACCTACTCCCAAATAGAAGTTCAACTTTCTCTAAAAACAAAAGATGCTAGTTAAATAACGCTTATTATAAGTTTTTAATATAATTATATGTAGAAATTAAATTAAAAAAATTAAATAATACCTCCAATTAATAAATAATTGCATTTTAGAGTGTTACATTTTACTTTCATATTAATTTTTTCACTGAATCAAATTCTCATAACAGCTGCTAACACTTTGTTGTAAAATCGAGTCCCAAATTTTTATTACCGCGCGCACCTTTTATTTTATATGCATAAACGAAAGCATATGCTGTGCTGTTTTTGTTGTTTTCTTTTCTTTTTTTTTTTAATTGTTCCTTTGGTGCAAAAGCTTACAAAATTTGACGTAAACATGTACGTGTTAAAATATATGGCTGTCTCGTTAAATATTTTCTAATTAACTTATGGTTCTTTAAATGGGGGTGAATCATGAAACGTATTAATGATTAATTGATAGAAATGATCATTAGCTATTTTTACTATTCACAGTCACTTCAAATAATTTGTGATCACGTTTTAAATTTTAATTATCATTTTTACCATCTGTAAAAGTAAAATGTTATGTGGTTTGCTGGTTCCCGAGTTCCCTCTTACTACCATGCTGCCGTGCCATATGTAGGAAACAGCGTGAAGATATAAAAAAATCTATTAAGTGTATCAAAATAGACAATCTTTGAAATCAAGTTGCGATCCAAGATAATTTTATTATGCATCTTGCATCTAATTGTACCTAGAAGTGACCAAGAACATGGACTGAATGTGTAATGTACATAAATAACATTTCCTAATCTAATTATCGATTAATTATTGATTAATGCACGTGAGGACATCACGTGTCTTCTGCCTTTAGGTGAATAGCTAAGGCTGGAGCACTTCCAGTAGTAGATACTTAGAGAAACTTGTGGTTTTTTTTTATTAAGAATAACAACTTTTAACAGAATCACGTTATCAGTGTTTAGTTACGTTTTTGTTTTTAATATTGGTGTTTTATAAGTAATTTCTACAAGAGAATGAGCATATTGAACTGTAGAAATGAAGAAACAAGTGTCCGTTTCTCCGAATTGGAGAAATTTCATGTCTTTTAGCGGAACTAAACGCCGAGATATATTTCGAGAGAGAGTAAATTGAAATAATTAAATTATAACCATTTTTTTAATGCACTATAGAACCAACAACCACCGCTTTTACACACAAATCCTGCACCAGTGCGACATAACGACTATTTTAGATTTAGAGATTATTATTAGGTAACAGATCCCCACGATCTGTTAAGCAAGTGATCTGTCCTAGACACCAATACATATAAAGGTCAAAGGAAAGCCAAGAAAAAAAAATATCAACAAAGTTATTATTATTTTTATACTGCAATTTATATTAAGCCTTATCTAATAGATATGATATAGTAAAGATTAACTACTGTGTACAAGTTGCCGTACATGGAAACCGGTCTGCCCCAAATATAACCCCAACCGCTACAAATGAATGTATTTCACACTTGTTTTAATGAGATCTTCAATACATTGCGAGGTCAAGAACTCTGTCTAGTCGTATTGAGCGGCTGACTCACTTTTACTTATCACAACAACAAATATGTCTAAATGAATAAAATACCTTATTTATCAAGTTTTAAGGTTGATTTTTAATTAATCACACGCGTAGGAAATACATATGATGCACACACTGTCACAATTTGCATTGTAAGTTAGTATTATATGTATTTGCAATTATAATAAGTTCATTAATGACCCATGTAGAGCATTGGAAGAGTGCGTACTGTGGATTTGATACCCATCGGGTAGATTGACTATACGTTTTTTTTATTTTCTCACTGTTAAGATAATACACAGCGTTGAGTTCCGCCATTCTTCTGGTTTTTTGTTTTTTTTTTCTTGCTATTATTCGAAATAAATCAAGTTGAGAGAAATGTAATACGTATTTATTGAGTTGCCAAAAGCCTCTTAATGGGTGGAAAGTGAGAAATAAAGTGATTTACGACTAGGCACTATTTGGTTTTATGGAGAGATGAATTAAGATAGAGTATATTCTCTCTGTCTTTCCTGCAAATGTTATTTATATAATAAGAGGAATTGTACATCGAGTACTATAGTAATAGTGCCTAGAAGTTATTTTTCCAGGTATTTAATTTTTAAGTTGGTCAATTCACAGCGTGGGTATTTTGCAGGCAATGAGCAGGGAAAACCGCAATAAAATAAAAATCATGATTTTTCTCTTGTTGAAATGTTATTTCATGACTTTTTTGTACTTCCATTAATTAAATATTTCAAATACTTGCTAAGTAATTTTCAAATCATAATTTTAAAGCTTAATCTTCCAAGCATAATTTTACTGTATTTAATTTTATGTTAGACCTTAGATTAGGTTTGTGTACATTATTCAAAATGGCAGTTGGTGTATTATTAACAGAACTATTCACTAAACTGATTCATTATACGAGTTTATTATGAATTAATTTAAATTAAACAAGCGTATGACTACAAACGCAACTGGTTGTGGCTTCAACCCACTAGAGTTGACTTTATCGTTTTCAATTTCTTCGAGGCAGAACGCGGAGTTGAGTTCCGTCACTGAACAAATTAGACATAAAATGGCGAAAGGAACTAAGTGTTTTAACACTAGGACCCTAAGTTCCTTCTGCCTACCCTGTCATGTGCAAGATACAACGTAGCCCGAAAAACAAACAAACATATATCTTGTTATAATTGTGGGTACTAAAAGTTAAATTGCTAAGTTCATCAACCGACACATTACTTTTTGTCTCAGTCCACAGAAAATAACGGCTCGTATTCAAGCTAAATGACGTATTTAGCATATAAATATACATCTCTATGTAGTTAGCAATGGGGCAGACGCCGCCATATGGTATTATTTACCATGCGAAACCTGGCGCCAAAACATCGATAAGTCTCATAAGTCTTCTAAAACAATTATAGGAACGCTTGATATTTGTATGGCATATCTATATTTATATTATATGTACATATAAATAAAATATTGTTTAGTTTTTATAATTTTGTTTGTATTCTCCTTGTTTCTATCTTTAATTTATGTGTAAAAAATAGATTTTTTCTCGTCAATTGCGTAGAAAACGGATTGTCTTAACACTAGATTATGCTTACTAAAATATTATTAATCTGTAAAAATCGCCTTGTTGACAATACTAATATCTTAGTATGTACCTACTCCCAAATAGAAGTTCAACTTTCTCTAAAAACAAAAGATGCTAGTTAAATAACGCTTATTATAAGTTTTTTAATATAATTATATGTAGAAATTAAATTTAAAAAATTAAATAATATCTCCAATTCATTAATAATTGTATTTTAGAGTGCTACATTTTACTTTCATATAAATTTTTTCACTGCATCAAATTCTCATAACAGCTGCTAACACTTTGTTGTAAAATCGAGTCCCAAATTTTTATTACCGCGCGCGCCTTTTATTATATATGCATAAACGAAAGCATATGCTGTGCTGTTTTTGTTGTTTTCTTTTCTTTTTTTTTTTTAATTGTTCAATTGGTGCAAAAGCTTACAAAATTTGACGTAAACATGTACGTGTTAAAATATATGGCTGTCTCGTTAAATATTTTCTAATTAACTTATGGTTCTTTAAATGGGGGTGAATCATGAAACGTATTAATGATTAATTGATAGAAATGATCATTAGCTATTTTTACTATTCACAGTCACTTCAAATAATTTGTGATCACGTTTTAAATTTTAATTATCATTTTTACCATCTGTAAAAGTAAAATGTTATGTGGTTTGCTGGTTCCCGAGTTCCCTCTTACTACCATGCTGCCGTGCCATATGTAGGAAACAGCGTGAAGATATAAAAAAATCTATTAAGTGTATCAAAATAGGCAATCTTTGATATCTAGTTGCGATCCAAGATAATTTTATTATGCATCTTGCATCTAATTGTACCTAGAAGTGACCAAGAACATGTACTGAATGTGTAATGTACATAAATAACATTTCCTAATCTAATTATCGATTGATTATTGATTAATGCACGTGAGGACATCACGTGTCTTCTGCCTTTAGGTGAATAGCTAAGGCTGGAGCACTTCCAGTAGTAGATACTTAGAGAAACTTGTGGTATTTTTTATTAAGAATAACAACTTTCAACAGAATCACGTTATCAGTGTTTAGTTACGTTTTTGTTTTTAATATTGGTGTTTTTTAAGTAATTTCTACAAGAGAATGGGCATATTAAACTCAAACGAAGAAACAAGTGTCCGTTTCTCCGAATTGGAGAAATTGCATGTCTTTTAGCGGAACTAAACGCCGAGATATATTTCGAGAGAGAGTAAATTGAAATAATTAAATTATAACCATTTTTTTAATGCACTATAGAACCAACAACCACCGCTTTTACACACAAATCCTGCACCAGTGCGACATAACGACTATTTTAGATTTAGAGATTATTATTAGGTGACAGATCCCCACGATCTGCTAAGCTAAACCTATGAAACATATGTCGTGAATATGATCGTTAATACACTGTTATGGCATAGACACGCGTCTAGTAAAAATATTTTATCCTTCCAGCTTCACGCTGTATCCCGCAAGTAACAACAACTGCGTGAAAAGTTTTTAAAGTAATAATATTAACACAAAAAATATTTTTTTCAGCAGTACAAAGTAGACTCATTGTTTTTTTTTTCTTTATATAACGATATGCAAAGTAAATATAGAATATATTATTATATACAGGAAATAGTAAACAGCTTTCTACATACTATTTATAGTTGTAATTACAATATTTGCTTTAGTGTAACGCGTTTGTGAATGAATGTGATCGGTTTCGTAACAACGCCCACGGTATCCTGAGAGGCGAGCAGCTGCAGTGTGATTCATTGCGGATCTCATAGTTTGCGATGTGTGCATTTGGAATCACGATTTTCTGCTATTTTTGCTAAAATTGGACTACTTTCTAGTGTTCATATATAAGAATTGGTTAACTCGGCTTATGATAATGATCCAAGAGTTAATGAAATACGAGTACATAAATACTAAAAAAAATAATGTAAATGACCTTATCATATAGCAAAGTAAGCATTGGTAATCTAGTTTTAGAAAACATTCATGTGTTTATTCATTAATTTCCCAATTATTAATTATTCGAAAATTGAAATTTCAATTTTTGCACTGGTGAGAATAATATTCTCCATATATGGATATAATATATTATGAAATCAGACTAAGTGGAAGTCGTACCTTCAACCGTAATATTTGTAGGCAGATACTGTGCCGCACGTGGCAGGGTAGGAAACCTGGAAACCTAGTGTTAAGACACTCTGTTCGTTCTCCACTTTCCGCTGAACTTTATCATAGCATAAGAAATCAAAATACATCATTTACTTAAGCATGAATCACGTAGTACGGTAGTGCCTTTGTGAAAAAGTTAAAATATTCTTATATGTCATTCTTCTTATGTATTCTCCTTTATTTCATTTAGTTAAGTTAATTAATCGTAATAGCTGAGGCCTGTCGTGGCGCATCGGCACATGCGTGTGACTGTAACCGACAGGTTCTGGGTTCGATCCCCAGTCGAGGAAATGAAATATTTAATATTTTCAATTTAAATATTCAATGTTTCATTTCTTCGCTCTGGAAATAAGGCAAAACGCAGCGTTGAGTCCCGCCGCTTAACACGCAATGCCTCAAATTCGGCGGAAAGTGGGGAACGGAATGTCTTAACACTAGGTTCCTGGGTTCCCTCTGCCTACCCTGCCTCGCGCGAGATACAGCGTAAAGCTAAAAAAAATCGTAATAGCAAAAAGAATGCTTTAAAATATGATGTATTTTTATTTATAAACTAGTTTACGCTTTAATGCAATCTTTTATCATCTTGCTTTGTAAATTACGTTATACTTATAAGTGTTATGTGTATGAATGAACTTTATCGATTTCTTAATATGGTAGAAGTTTCGCCGGTGTTCACTTCTGACTCATTACGGAACTACCACAGCTGTTGCTGGGCAGGTGATTTTTCAAGCGAATATAACCTTTAAATATCGACTATATTAATTTTTACCTTACATTTTTTTAATATATTTAATATAAGGAACACATAATGTCTCAAAATTGGGCTTTGTTTGGCTGTATGGTGAACGAAATTTTATGTTTCCACGGAATACGTGTACGTAAAAATAGTTAAAGTAAATTTTTATGTGTATATATATATATATATATATATATATATATATATATATATATATATATATATATATAATATGTTGGATGATATGGAGTCAAAAAAACGCACAATTTGATTTTTAGATAAATCAAATTGTGCGTTTTTTGACTCCATATCATCCAACATATTATAAATCGACAATTAAAGGTTTTTACTTCCACTATATTCGTAGACAGACACTATTATTAATCTTAAACAAATTTATAAAGTTTACTTAAATCTCTTACATATATTATAAAAACAATAAGCTAAATTATTACTTTACAAGGAGGCTTGTATTCTGATCTGTCACAAGCAATCTTGAAATCTCATCCATCTTGCCACGCTATAGTTTAAGGCGGCGTTTACACCGTATAGGTATTAAGCTGCATACACACATATAGTGTATAAAGCTTACACACACATATATATATATATATATATATATATATATATATATATATATATATATATATATATATATATATACGTGTACGTAAAAATAGTTATATACATAAAGTAAAATGTTGATATGTATATATATATCATATTTATTTATTATTCATTCAGGAATACAGAATGATATGTACGAGAAACTAAGCACAATTAAACCAAATAATGGAAAGTAGTTATTCTATAGTACAGACGACAAGTTGTGGCACTGAAATTAGATCTTCAATATCTGGACTTCAATTGAGAAAAAATAATAAACTTCGCTTCAGAAAAAGTCACAAAAGTTCCGCGCAGCCATCTACAGTTATCTTCAGGGCGGCCACGACTCGTCTACCGTACTGTACTAAACTGTCGACCTAAATTGTATTTAACTGTACCAACTTTACCCGGATTTTATACTTTTTGGTGTTTCAATGCACGTCTCGTAAATGAACTGGAGCATTATTAAAGAGTCTTGGCACATGCTAAGCCTAAGATGAGAGAACATTTTTGTTTTACAATGTATTTTCCCTAACTAACATTTAGGTAACAGATAAAAATATTTTTGTTTTAAAATGAAATCTTTCCATGATTTTAATTTGCTGCTTACGTTGTTTTTATATATGTACATATATTATTTTGTTCTTCAAAGAATGAAACAAAACTTGATTTGTTTTCAAATATAAGTATAATCCGGCGCAGGCTGCTGTGGCGCAGCGGCACTGTATCTGACCGTAAACTTCACAGTCGTAGGTTCGAGAGAAAAAGAGAATGAAATATTTTTATTTTCTCGCATAGTTAACAGAACAAAACGCGGCGTTGAGTTCCATCCATCAAAAAGATAAGTCTATAATTTACTACCTACACATTTTTGATTGAAATGTGCCTTAAATAGATTCTTCTGGGCTTATACTTTAAATTATCGGTAATATTTTAAACACTAGGTACCCAGATTTCCCAGTCTACATTACAATGAGCGGGGAATAAAATAAAGTATATATGTGAAATAAGATTTATTTATATAATATGTACATGTAGGTATAAATCATGTTTAATTTCCAGTAATATTATTAAAATATGTATAGCCTTACACAAAAGAGTAGGTAATGTAACGTAAACAACAAGGTGTAATTGCTTGCATAAACAGAATGATAACACGTGAGCGAATGTGAATCATATTTTTTCCCACAGCTGTTGTATTTTTCTTAGACTTAGAGCAAATCCAATTCAAACTTTATGTAGGTGAGTTCGTTCAAACAATGTGTTCAGGTGATTCATTTGAAGATTCTCAGATAAAATATATGAGATAATGAAGTGTTAATATTATAGTTTTATGAATTGGTAATTTATTTAACATATACGGTGGTTTTGAGGCTATGTCGTAGTGCCGGGGCATAGGTGTGTGCCGTGTGATACCGGCTTAGAATAGGATCACCCTGGTACTGATGGTGTCGTAAGAGGCGACTAAAGTGCGTGTGGGAAAGTCACGTTGTCAGAAATGGCAACACGCATGGGCATACTCGACCGGACCATTACCACACCCGGCATTTAAAACCGGCGTTAAATAGTAGCTTCGGCCACTGCGTTTCGCATTGGGTAGTGCCGGGCCCCGGTGCCCATCCATCTTCAAGACGGGCAACGCTCCTGTAGCTCCTCTGGTGCTACACGGGGCCGTGGGCGGCGGTGATCACTTACCATCAGGTGACTCGTACGCTCGTTTGCCCTGTCTTATCCATAACAAAAAAAAGATTGTAGTTTTAATCCCCATTCGAAGAAATGAAATATTTTATATTTTCATTTCTTTACTTTGGAGACAAAGTAAAGCGCGGCGTTGAGTTCCGCCACTCAACACGTTTAGAAGTCATCGGAAAATTGGAAACGAAACGGAGTGTCTTAACATTAGGCATACAACATGGCAAGGTAGGAAGAGATATTCTTCCTACCCTGCCTGGGTATGTAGTGTAAAGCAGAAGACCTTGGTTTTTTATTTAAAACTGTTTTGATAGAGTTTTTTCTTGTTTGTTTTATTAGGTATGACTATGAGATGACCATAGACATATTCAAATGTAAGCTTTTATTTTTGTGTGTTGGTGTTATTTTATTATCTATATGCTTTAATGCTCATTCTAACAGTAAATGTAATGTTAATTTTATTTAAAATTTTGGATTAGATTCTAAGTTAGGATAAATAAAAAGATCGATTTCAAATACTTTCAAAAATATAATTTTTATGCACAATTTTACATTTATCTAATTAGGGTGTAACACAAAAGTGTTATAGATTGACATGTTATGTCTTTTACTGTAGGGGTCTGTGAAAATTTTATCAGACCATAAAAATGTCACGTTTTTTATCGTACTGGATTTGATCAAACTTACTTCAAGTGAGTGGTTATATATAGATAAAGGTTACATCTTTCTAAATAATAAATAAAATTTACTTCAAGGTCAAAGAATTTAGAAACTCAGATCATCGATATTAGTAATTTCTCCCTTTCTGGGAAAAGCTAAAAGCATGATCTTTAAGCTTTTCCCAGAAAGGGAGAAATTACTAGTACCTACTGATCTGAGTTCCTTTAAGAAATCTCGAGGCAATGCGTTTAATTATCAATAATTGTAATATTGTAAATTATCGCCTTCCTAATTTGTCGCAATATGAACTATACAGTAAGATAAGCTAGTGGCGAACTGGTTTTCTTTACTTCTATCTGTTAAACAATGTGTTCTACGTACTCTTTGTATGGGCCTTGTAATAATGTACAAAAAAACTGAAAACAAAGAAAGCATTTCAATTGAACGTGACTATCCTTAGCAGTTCAGCCGTAATGTCCACAACGCGTGACTTAGAAATCGAAACAATTACTTACTCGCCTTTAATTATTCATTGTTTATACATTTAGAAATATAAATAAGCGTATAACTTATATATAATAACCGAGAAATTGTCGGTAAGTTCTGTGATTATGAATATTTTGGTTAGATTTACTTCATATATATTGTTACTTGCTGTAATCGTTTAATACAGTTCTTAAATTACTTAAAGTTTTTACTGTCCTCTGAAGTTCAAGTGTCAAATAATAAAGGCATTTTTCTTTTCAAGAATTAAATTTTGCGTTGCGCTGTGTTCCGCCACTCAACACGCAATGCCTCAAATTCGGTGGAAAGTTGATAACGGAAGTGGAGTGTCTTAACGCTAGATTCCCAAGTTCCCTCTGCCTACCCTGCCATGTGCGGGATACAGCGTAAAGCTAAGTAGAGTAGAGTATTACAACATAAATAAGTTGTAACAAGCGTATAAGAATTTCGACGGAGCTTGGTGAGAACGAATGGCTTAGTTGGTCAGAGCGCTGGAACGGTATTCCAGAGGCGCGGGTTCAAATCCTGCTTCGCTCAAAATTTTTATACGCTTTTTAAATTTAAGTTTAGTATTTTCTGTCCTAAGTGTGGAATAACACTTTAAAACATAGTAAAAATAGAGTATTACTTTTTAGCATCATATTATGTATTTGGGTAACACGTTGAGGGAACATAACGCCAAGATTTACGATCTCTGCATACCTCTTTCGCCTCGTGAACTATATTTAACAACTTCATACACGCCTTTATACACTTTTTCATACATATTACGGTCTTCTTCTAAAATTATAGTAACTGTGTTCTCAAAGATCAAGTTGAAGGCGATTACTACCTTTCACTCCATTTACTCTCGCAAAAAAAGCTTTATTGCCACTGGGTTTTACCAACATGTCTAGGATATTTGTCATAATAATAAACCACAATATTAGTTTCACAAACTTTAAATTGAGGCAACATTTCAATTTAACACTTCAATAGTCATTTAAATATGCCAAGTCACAATGCGTAAAGCCCGATTAAGGCTGTGACATGCGTATTGTAGAGTTTGCAATTTGCATTTGCATTTGAGTTCGACAACGGTTCCTTTATCTTTCGTGTGAGCTGACTCTTAAGCAATGGTCCAGTTTGCAAGGAATTGGTTATGCCACACGAATCTTGTTAAATAGAGCTATCGGTACGAATGTTTTAGTTTGAGAATAGTTAATGAGCATTTCTTACAAAAATAAAGAAAAAAATATTATGAAGGACTCTCTTTCGATAATGTTATTAATTTTGTACAAGTTATGAATAAATAATATTCGGTTAAATGAAGATATTTGATTGTACAAAAGAATATATATTTAGATAAAACGCAGCAGTGGCTCATTTGCATCGTAGTTACGTACTAAAACTTTTTCTTTACCTGCTCCGAAAAGTTACAAAGGCATACATATTAGTTACAACCTGTCCCTACAGACTACTATCTTTTTATCTGATTAACTACTAATTTATTAATCTGTTATAGAATACTTAGCCTCACGCTGTATCCCTCTCGTAGTGAACCTAGTGTTAAGACACTCCGTTCCGTTTCTCATTTTCCGGTCGTTTGAATTTGAGGCATTGCATTTTGAGTGCTCAGCACCGCACGAAGAAATGCAAACATTAAATATTTAAACATAAAATATTAAATATTTCACTACCTCGAGTGCTAGATATCTCTCCTCGAGCTAGATATTTAACTTTCAAACAAAAATATTCCAATAGAATAATGACTCTTTCAGTTCTCTCCTTCATTAAGCGAACATAAGCGTCTAATCTATTCTACATGTATAGAAATAGTCCATATAAAACTCGATCACCGAGTTTTACCTTGCGTAAGCTCAATGGTCTGTACTTACTGCATAATCGTTATGAGAGAAAGCAGCTTATAACCGACTGACCTTGTAGTATGAAAAAAATATGTACGATAATTACTATTATATTTACTATGGACATGTATTTGTACACTGCTGCTTACTGACTTGACTTACTTTTGTTACGGTGCAAATGAGATGTTGCTATTTACCTTGCATACGATTCTTTGTAACAATTCAGTATTTATATAAAGACGTAGTGTTTTTTTAATATTCATAGAAAATGGAAGTATTATGTATTTTACTAGGGGTATCTCCATTTCTGTCTTTTCCGCCTAGTTTCTAACGACAATAATATTTTTTTAAATATTTTTCTATATAAAAAATCAGCTGCACGCTTTTTTCACATTCCATAATAAATAGGGCGAACTTAGTTCTTAACTCTAGCTTCCCATTTTTCTCCTTATTTACGAGATAGATCATGACAGCTCTATCTAGATTACATGGCTGATAAGAATAGACAAGAGAGAAGACTGATAAGAATATATAAAAAAAAATTGAATAAGGTACCTCTAATCGTAATTCTGCATTTTAAAATAATCATATAATTGTGAATAATTCCGGTGGTCTTCCGAAGGTACATGTGAAGTTGTTATATGGTTTCTCTTTTTTTTTTCTCTGTTATTTTCAATCATACATCATTAGAACATTTTTTTTCCATTAACGTCCAACAAAGATGCATAATGAGGGAACATTCACCGCATTTATAATACTAAGTCAAGTTTACAATTCATAATATTCTCACAATGGAAGGAAGTCACAGTGCGTCATGGCGTCGTTATAGAAAAAAAGGCGCATCTGATACGTTTTTTACCTCGATGCTTTGGGGCATGTTAAAAAATGACGTCCGTTTTACTGTGACGAAAAATTATTAGGTTTTATTTGTTTTGTGTGTTCTAAATTGTGTTGAGTATTAATTTGTTGTAGAATATTTATAGATTTTATTTTAACATATTTAAATTTATAGATTTCATTTTAATATATTTAAATGATACATCGTGGGGAACGGAAGTGGAACGGAGTGTCTTTACACTAGGTTCCCAAGTTCCCTCTGCCTACCCTGCCATGTGTGGGATACAGCGTGAAGCCGAGAGAGACAGAAGAGATATATCGTAATTAATTAATTTAGCTGAAACTGTAAATATTCGACTGGACAGTTTGTTGCAAAAAGGTATTATTAGTTATATACATTCATTTTTTACTGCATCATGTGATTCACCATAAGAAATAAAGCAGGTCGCCAAGCTTTTTACTCTTTGGTTTTCCTTTGGGCGTAATGAACTGTGCGCACGATAAAAACATATAACACTTTTGTTTGTCGTTATATACCTATAACAAATTGAAGTTAGTTGGTAAACTGAGTTTCCGTTACTTGATACGGATTTTTTATGGTTTCCACCATAAGAAAGAGCAGCTTAAAAGTTTATAAGCTTAAGAAATTTACTTACTCACTTGTTGGTTATACGTAGTAGTCTTATCATCTGTGAAGTTTTACTGCATTTCTTTTTTTTTTATTATTTTTTAGCTTCACGCTATATAAAATATTGTCACACGTACCAGGATTGGCAGAGAGAACCTGGAAACCTAGGAAACGTTAATAAACTCGTAACAGAGTGTGTTTACGTTAAATTCGTTGCTCAGATACTGTTTATAAAGAGGTGGATCTTAACGCCGAGCTTTGCCTCAGTACCAGTAATACGCTTGTTGTTGCCCTGTGCCATAAAATACTAATCGAAAATATTTGCTCTTCACTTGTAAAAAAATCTCAATTAAATTGGCGTTGGCTTAGATATTTGGAAACGGAACGGTGTGTCTTACACTAGGTTTCCAAATTTTCTCTGTCTACCCTTTGATACGTTTAAAGTTAATTTATTCTCTTAGACATGATTTTAATTGATGATTTTTTTGCCAGTATTCGTGCAAAATAGGGGCGGACGACAATAGTTTGTTTCAACAGTGACATGTGAAATCGATAGTGTAATTACTAGACCGAAAAAACATATGCCATACAAATAAAGTGTTTATAATCTGACTAGTAAGTAGCTTTATTGTTCGATTGATAAAATGCATTTGATAAGGTTGGCGGGTCGTCTAAAGTTTAGTAGGTATATTATATATGTATTTAGGGACGATAGGGGTGTAACTTTAAACTAGAATTCTTTAATATATATTTATTTAATACAATATATTTTTTTCTATCTTAGCCTCTGATTTAAAAAATTATACATTTTTTTCTCCTATCGAATGATAATTCTAAGCATTTATTTATCTTTGTGTTGTGTAAATTTGTAAAAATCTTTCTATAGAGATGCTAACAACGTTAATAAACTGTAACAAGCGTATACAAATTTCGACGTAGCTATATGAGAACGTATGTCTTAGATGGTAAGAGTGCATGGACGGTTTCCAAGAGGCGCGGGTTCAAACCCGCTATGTTCAATTTGGTATTAAAGCAAATGTAGATTTTTATTATAAAATAATGCTTCAATTTTACATTTAATTTATTATTGTAAATGATTAGAAAATGGCTAAAAGGTAAGTCCCTAATATTATTTTTTATTCCATATTATGAATATTTCGACAACCCTGTTGTCTACGGACATGGATCAGTGCATCCTCGCTTTATAATGTTAAAACTTGGCCGTTGCATGTATTATGAATGGTTTACATTTATCATAATGAAGAAGCTTGTTAATGGATTTGAACTAATGAAAATATACTGAATGAAAATATTTTAGCTATTCGTAGCTCCGTCCTCCACTTGCCGCCGTTTCGGGCATGGCCGTGTTGGGTGGCGGTCCCCAACGCCGCGTGTATATGAAGAGGTTGATGACTGTAGACGAAGCGAAAGAGGTATGCCGAGACCGTAGCGTTTGGCGCTCCGGTCTCTCTCTGTCTACCCCGCTAGTGATATAGCGTGAAGCTATAAATGAAAGAATGACTGAATGAAAATGTACGATAAACTTGGTTTAACATACGGCTATAATCCCGTTTACAGTCGAGTAGGCGTCGTCGTTCCCTCAATTTTCGAGACATTGCGTGTTCAGTCGCGGAACCCAACGCGGCGAGTCTTTCTTCCGAGTGAGAGTAGATCAACAACCATGGCGTTTTTAGTCGGACGTTGTGCCACTTGTGTTTAAATGTTGATAAATACAAAAAAACTTATCCGCTTACATAATATTGTCATTGTTACGTATGATAGTGAAAAGGTGCAAAAACTTAGTATCGATTATAATTTTTTCTACATAGGTATTAATTTTTATTTTTATTTTATTTTATTACGGCGTTAAAATCTACTACGTAACACTCGACATGCAATTTCTTGAATTCAATCGAAAAGCGGAGAACAGAGTGTCTTTACACTAACTTTTCTTTGGCTAACTTAACAAAAGCTATCTGTTATTTCTATACCTTGTAGCCCTTTTTCAATATAAAACTTAATGAGTTTTTAGAAAAACTCAACAAGATAATCAATTTAAGTTTTTAACACACTTCTTATAAATCTCTTTGTGGCACTATGACCATTAATCAAAACACATTTTCTTTGTTTTTGAACAGCATTCCGATGTTACTGCGAATCTAGCTTAGCTCGCTTTAGTTTAGTCCTTTTTCGCAGTTCGCTTTGAACAAGGAGTAGAGGTAGTGATTGGTAGTATTTTTTAGTTTTAATTTATAACGTATATTGTATGTCGAATTACGACTGTACGTGCGTAACGTACGGCACAGCGAATCTTTGTAAACACTTCAATGGTGGCTTCAATTCCCTGTTTAGGGGAATTCAAGTATTTTTATTTCGTCGCTATTGTGCTAAGCGCGGCGTTAAGTTTCACCAATCAATGTCTCAAAATTTAAAAAAAATGTAAAATTAGATTTTTCCTGCCAGCGGTTCTCTGTAATTGTTACTTTTATACATCTACGTAATTGAAGCCTGTCGTGGCGCAGAGGCACAAGCGTGTGACTGTTAACTAGATAGGTTGTGGGTTCGATCCCTTTAGTAATAAGTCAAAGCGCGGCGTTGAATTTCGCCACACAAAATGCAATGCTTCAAGTTTAGCGGAAAGAGGGGAACAGAACGGATTGTCTTTACATAAGTTTCCAAATTCTTTCTGCCTACCCTGCCATGTACGAGAAACACAGCACAGACAGATAGAACGTAAAGCCTAGTTGGTCAGAGCGGTTGGAAGGTTTACAATTTGTAACAAAATTAAAAAACACATTATACATTTTAATAGCAAGGTATTCTATTATATCGTTTTTTTATCGTGAATATATAAAGAAATCTTGTATTTGAATCTGGTTTTATTTGTTTACATTAGCCAGCAGTCAGTCACACGTGTTGCGTTATGAAACATGCGGTATTCTAACTTCACTACTAAGAATAATAATTTGAGATGAATGACAGAAATGGATGTGTCTAACACCTTAGTAAAAATTAAATATACACAAATGTACACATATGTTATATAATCTTTGTAAATTATTGTTAAAACGGAATTAATTTTCTGAAACGTGTAGATTGTCTATTTCAGATTATCACGCTGTATCACGCTCATAGCGTAGTAGCCAGAGAGAACTTGGAAATCTAGTGGTAAGACTCTCGGCTTACATTAAAATTTAAAATATTGAAAATTTTAAAATTAAACGGAAAGAAGTGTCGTAACACTAGGTTCTCAAGATCCCCTTGCCTACCCTGCCATGTGCGGGATACAGCGTGAAGCTGAATTGAATATAAATATTTCATTTCTTTGCTCTGGTGAGAAGTCTACAGCAGCGCGACCTTGAAATCCGCTACTCAACATGCGATGCCCTGATTGCGCGATAAGTGGAAAACGGAACGGAGTGTCTTAACCTAAGGTTCCTATGTTCCCTCTGTCTACTCTGTTATGTGTAAAGCTGAGCATAAATACTCTGCATTATATGAAAAACGTGTATTTAAAAAAAAAACGTAAAATTAATAAAAGTTATATGTAATTATGTACAGTATTGACTTTCTATGCTAACTATGAAATAAGAACATGTCGCGGTTCTTTATCTTTAGAAATCCCGTTAAGATAAAGCCTAAACCGCTAGTCGTAAATCATTTGGTATTAACTCAGACTGTGGAGAAACTGTTTAAGGTACTAGATTTCTTTAAAATCATTTCTTTTTTACAAATATTGGTTTAACCTGATATCTGTTAAAGGTAAGTGTAGAAAACAATAACAGACTACCTGCTGATATCGTAGAATCTTCTTATCTTGTTATTGATTACTTATATAAAAACTCTTAAGCCTATTATTTCTTTATATTAAGTGTGCAATATATTTTTTTTTCTACGGAAATGTTTATAATATTTAAAATAATATAAAAAAACCCAATTAACAATAATATTTGTTGGGTTTTGGAATTAAACGCTATTCTAAGTATTTCAATTGATATAAATATCATAATAAATATCTTGTATGACGCCAGGTCTGTTGCGGCGCATGGGCAGAAGCGTGCAATTGTACTCGACAGGTGCGGCTGGTTGTTGGTTCGATCCATACTTGAAGAAATTAAATATTTAATATTTTTATTTCATTTCTTTGCTCTGGCAACAAGGCAAGACGCGAGTTAACACGCAATGCGACGGTTATAAATCCGAGGGAAAATGGCGAACGGAACGGGGTGTCTTTACACTAGTTTCCGAAGTTCTTTCGGCCTATCCTACTATAAAGATATAGTGTGAAGTTAAAACAAATATCTTGTAATTTAAAATTATTAATTTACATCTATGCCGGTGAGTCACATTGTGCAAAATGCTAATATTCGCGTAACGTGTCACACAATAGATGTATAATTTTCATTAAAAG
Source organism: Eueides isabella (assembly GCA_019049475.1). Classification (NCBI taxonomy): domain Eukaryota; kingdom Metazoa; phylum Arthropoda; class Insecta; order Lepidoptera; family Nymphalidae; genus Eueides; species Eueides isabella. The sequence continues at coordinate 7,444,553 of CM032405.1, forward strand.
CATGAAGCGTGATAATATTTAGTTTCGCAATTTTGCAGTTGATAAATGAACATTATTAAATATTGATATTTGAGATTTGTTTCTTATCTTTCTCACATTTTGAAGCGTAATAGTTTATAAATCACAAGTAATAAAATAAGAATGGATTCATTACAGTGCAATAGGACTGACTTAATGCGGTCGTTGCAGGTTTGATCTTTCATCAAATCAGGTGTTAGAGCACAGATTTTTCCTTTTTGCTCCCGCTCTGCTTTGTTAGACAAAGCCCGACGTTGAGCTCTTCAACTCAAAATGAACTGCCTCAAATTTTAGCAAGTTACACAACACCGTTAGTTTTGACCCATTATCCTGCCCCTATGGCCCACTTGTCATATTTACTTTTATAAAAAAAATACAAATATATACAAAAATTTGATATTGTACGTACAAATGAATACAGTTGCTCGCACTTGACCGGTTTTATTGTCTGACATTATTATATCCTAAATTCTTATGTCCGTATTTTTACGTTTCACTCTACGTTAATTTATTTGCTCCCTTATTGCGCAGTTGTAGCATGTCCTTCAGTATGTTATAGGTTCGTACCTCACTCGGAGTAACGAATTATTTTCATTTCCTCGTTAGTATTAAAGTCGTATTCAGTTCAGAAAGCAGAGTATAAAGTGTTTGCGTTAGCATTATTTTCTCTACGTATAGAAACCAATATTTATGCTTTGTATCTATATAGTATTGAGGCCTGTCGTGGTGCAACGGCACAAGCGTGTGATTATAACCGACAGGTTCTGGGTTCGATCCCCAGTCGAGGAAATTAAATATTTAATATTTTCAATTTAAATATTTAATGTTTCATTTCTTCGCTCTGGTAATAAGGCAAAGTGCGGCGTTGAGTTCCACCACTCAACACGCAAATTCGGCGGAAAGTGGGGAACGGAAGTGGAACGGAGTGTCTTAACACTAGGTTCCCGAGTTCCCTCTGCCTACCTTGCCTCGTGCGGGATACAGCATGAAGCTGAGTATCTATATAATATCAAATAAGAGAAAAAAATAAGCTGTATTTTATTTATATTTTTATTTTGTTTTGATAACATTTGTAAATAATATTAAATATTACAACATATCTCACTGGCTGGTATGTATCGACATAACGTAACTATTAATAGCCCAGTATTCGGGTTAGTTTTGACACGCCGCCCTGTTTCCTGTCGGCACCATACGATGCCTTTCGCAAGTACTTTGCATACCTCTTAAGTGTTCTAGTCATGTTCTCGTTCTTTACTATAAAATAGATATTCAGAGAACTTAGTTTCATAGAATTCAATTCGTTCTATTGTGTTTTAATGAGTTACGCTAAACATATTTTGGTGAAACTTGTTAATGTTCGTTTTCTTTTTCTTAGAGCATCGAGTAATATTTTAAGTTTGGTAATAAATATAGTTGAATAAATATATTTGTGGCCTGTATTGGAGCAGCGGCACAAAGGTGTGACTGTAACCGACTGGTGGTGAGTTCGATCCCCACTCGAGGGAATGAAATATTTAATATTTTCAATTTAAATATTTAATGCTTTCATTTCTTCGCTTTGGTACAAGGCAAAACACGGCGTTGAGTTCCGCGACTCAACACGTAATGCCTCGAATTCCGCGGAAAGTGGAGAATAGAAGTGGAACGGAGTGTCTTAACACTAGGTTCCCAAGTTCCCTCTGCCTACCCTGCCATGTTCGGGATACAGCGTGAAGCTGAGTAATAAACATATAGACAAGTCACTATTTCTTTTTACATATTATGTCTTATAATATAAATTTCTGTTCATTACTTTCTTTGAAATAACATATGGAGGTAAAACAATGGTAGAATGATACGCAAAAACTCGCTATAAATAACTAAGTGGGCCACTTCATAACTGTACCACCGAAAAGCAACGCGTGTGGCAATGCACTTGTATTTATGTGTTAAACGTCCTTATTTCACATTTCAAACAACGTAACTGTTGTACTATATAAATAAAGAATCGATAGTTATTTTTCAGTTGTTTTTTCAGCTTCACGCTGTATCCCGCTCAGGGCAGGGTTGGGAATTTGGGAACCTACTGTTATGGCACTTCTTTTCGTTCTCTTCTTTCCGCCGAATTTAGGGCATTGTGTTTTGAATGGCGGAACTCAACGCCGCGATTTATCTCCTCCAGTAGGGATCGAATCCACAACCTGTCGCGTTTGCAGTCACTCGCTTGTGTCCCTGCGCCACGGCAGGCCTCAGTTCAGCTTGATTATTCATACTAAATTTAATTTTTTAAATGGTCATTACAATTTTTGTCATTTAAGAAGAAAACAAAGTGCGGCGTTAAGTTCCGCCACTTCATACACAATTTTCCCTATTCAGGCGGAAAGTATTTTTTTTGTCACATGTTATACTTAATATTATCACATATTCCTAACTAAATAATGTAATAACAAAACATATTTATATTTCACATATTGTCTAAATGAAGGAATGTCCGAAATGGTCGCCACATGCGGTTATACGCCTGAACGAGCTGATGAGACAAATTAAGCAATTGCTCGGTCATCGATCTAACTATTAACTAACGGTGGAATTGTTATAGTTATAACAGTATTGCAAAGCATCATAAATTATTTAATGATTTTTTCACGGGAGCAACTATGAACGAGCGATTATAAACTCTCACAGTCTTTTGGTACAATTTACACGATTTTTCATTGAAAACCAGGACATACGCAACAATAGAAAATGTAAAATGTAAATAAATCTACGATCATCCACGAACAATGATATTCTTGTGTCGAAATGCAAAGGCTAAGTTTCACCCTTTTATAGGAGAAAAGTGAAACACATTGTGACTTGTCACCTAATTTACCCTGTTGCATATAATAAATACGTATTCACTAAAAAGACAAATCGCGGCGTTGAGTTCCGCCACTCAACACACGTTGTGTCAAAAATTTGGGCTGGGGAATAGGTAAGAAAGTAATAATTAAAATTAGGTTCCTTACTTCACTACAGAAGAAGTGAGGCTAAGAACCATGTTAATCGAATTAATAATATGCAGCAAGGAGTGACAAGTTAGTCGCTGCCTACGCTAATGCCAGGAAGGACTATTTGCTATCCTAGTTGACAATGCGCGACACACATTCGTCCGCAGTTTAGTTGATGAGGAAATCTCTTGTTATTTTCAATAGAATTCACCTAGCGCGATAGTGTTTCAAAGGATCCTTAGTAAATATAATATTTTAATAAAATAATTATGATCAATTATATATTTTAATTAACTCTTTACTTTACGATAACAGGTGGGTGCGTGGTTCGTATCTGAAATTCTGTATGTGGCATGGTGCTGTACTTCCTAGAACGGATCAACCGATTGTGATTTAGTTTATATTGGTTGAAATGAGATTTAGTAATATTTTGTTAATAGTAACTGACTGAAACTGATTGCCATGATCCGAGAAATTAATTATTTTTTGTCTAATTCCTCTATTCAGTAGAACAAAAATATTAACATTCAAAGAAATATGAATATTTATAAAGTATTAACTGTAATATATAATATATTATTTTTTATACTGGATTTAATTAATTTATATCACAAATAAACATTCTTTCTTTAGCGAAAGTTTACCTAAAAACGACTTTCTACCAGCCAAATTCCAATCTATGGTAACTAACTAATTCAAGCTTATAGGTATATAATACATCAAACTATTGATTTTAATGTGTAAGCTTTAATATAATATTTGAAATACAAATGAAGGTATTTTTTACCGATTAATTGTCTTTATATCTTCTCCATACTAATTAAATGTTTAATTATGTATTATCAATCGATAAAAGGTAGCAAAGATTATCGCCAATCAGTTTCCTTTACATGTAGATCTACCTTTAGTGTATATTTTATGTTACACTCAGCTTCACGCTGCATCCCGCATATGGCATGGTAGGCAGAGGGAACTTGGGAACCTCGTATTAACACACTCCGTTCCCCACGTTCCGCCGAATTTTAGGCGTTGCGCGTTGAGTAGCGGAACTCAACGCCGCGCTTTGCTGTTTTTACTAGATCGAAGAAATGAAAACATTACATATTTAATATGAAAATATAAAATATTTCATTTCCTCGTTTAGAGATCGCACCCACAACCTGTCGTTCGCAATCGGTTTTGCCGCTGCGCAACGACAGGCCTCAAATAAATTTGTTTATGTTTGTTTATTATATATCATTGTGCGTTATACTTTAATTGTAATTATTTGTCACAATTAACGAAGGTCTACATATTTAATGTTTTTGCCTTTATTGTTTATATGTTTTATAGAGCATTTCCTGCACATTTTCCTGTAGTCATGATAAAATTATGCGGAATAACACGATCTATTCAAATTCTCGATATGGAGTATGGAATTTAATACTTATAATAAACAACAAAACTGAAATATTTAAAAGTGATATTTTTATTCTATCGGTTATAGTAAATTGATTGTAAACCCTTTTAGGATAACATCTGTCCTTGTAATAAATCTATAACCCATGTCTCTGTCTATACATGGATGTATAAAAAAAATCTTACAGGGACGGTTGGTAACGTAATTGGGCCCAAAATACTGATTTTGAAAATTGTTTCCTGCTATTTGTCTGTGCGTTTGTACGCGTTAAACTCAGAAACGGCTAACCAGATTTAAATGCAGTTTTCACAACCCACCCTCGACAGTTAGTGTTTTATTGAAATCGGTTGAAAAAGTAAAGAGTTACCTCAATTTAAAATATTATGTTCGGCAAAATCGCTACAAAAATGTTATTCGTTTAGCTGCAATTTTAGTTTTCAAAGTATAGATATAGTTTGAAAAGTGACAATGATATTAGAACAAGAAAATAGTTGAAAATAGTTAATATAATAGATTAATTTAAAAAAAAATAGTGGGTCGCTAGTTTTTTTTTATAATGTAAACATATTTTGTAGCCACTTCATTTTTGTAAATTATATAACAAAAATCTTCTTTTATTTTTTCTGTTCTTTCTGTAAGAATGTAGAATGATTAGGTGTATGTTGTGTGTAGTCTGTCAGTCAAAATTTAAAGAGTTTTTTATTCCAAAATATAGGTATATAAAAATGAATATGAACCCAGTATTGTGAACAAAAGTCGCTTTAGAGAATAATGGCGTATATTTAACCTTGTTAATTTAATCGTATTTTTGTCTTTTTAAACTTTTTCCTAAACTTTTATAGGCTTTTGATTGATAATTTTGTGCAACAATGAACATTTTAGTATAGCATTATATTTTTGATTTACCTTTTGCATTTTTTGTACAAAAAAGATGAATTTAAAATATTTATTATTTAATGTGAATTTATTTTTTTATTATAATAATATTTAATATCTATTGTTTTAGGAAGTCCCGCAAATGAATTCAGCCGATACAGACTCGTGCAGCCTACCGTCCATCATGCGAGAACGAAAAGGGAGATCTCTACTACAAAACATACGGTAATTAGATTTTTTTTTTGAATCTTTATCTGTCTTTGCGTTTAGCGTCTATCTGACGGTTGTTATTTCGATTCCAGCAAGCTGTTTCTGAGATTAGCGAGTACAAACGCACATACAAACAGGCAAAAAATTTAAAAACTCACTAGTTTGGGCCCTATTACATTATTATTAATACAATAGAGCCCAATGTCCTAAAAGTTTTTTTTTATATATCTTCCATGTACAGACAGCGATCAGTTACAGATTTATTATAAGTATAGATGTAAATTGAGAAACTGTTACATTTGAATTGAAATAACCATATGGAAATAAAAGCGACCAGCTCGCGCAACAACGTCATTAATAGTAAGTATTTAAATGATTTCTTTACTTCATATAATGAGCGAATTTAAATATATTAAGGTAAAATAACTGCTGCCCTAAATACAAAATATTTTAAACAGTAAAACGATATATTTATGTAAAATAATATGATATAACGGATAATATTCTAAAATATTATTTAAATATGTTTCTTTTTTAATATTTATATTACCAATGCTTATCTATTATTTTTAGTATTATTATATATATATATATATATATATATATATATATATATATATATATATATATATATATATATATATATATATATATATATATATATATATATATATATATACACAATTGTTGCATTATACAATAATTATGTATATATATATATATATATATATATATATATATATATATATATATATATATATATATACATAATTATTGTATAATGCAACAATTCTAAATTTATTATAGTTTCTGAGAGTGAAGGCGATGGTTATGAGTTCGATCCGAAGTAAGGTATAGAAATAAAAGATTTCTTCTAACTTTACGCTGTATTCCACATATAGCAACATGTAGGGTAGGTAGAGACCACTTCCGGTTTCCACTTTCAGCCGAATTCTGGAGGTATTGAGTGTTAGAGCGGAACTCAACGCCGAAAAAGCACGCAAATTTTCCCTTTTTAGGGAATTTGACTAACGTCTAGCAAAATGTGAAAAAATATATCGTAAACTAAAACAAAATAAACATTTAATACTTGAATTTATATTTTTAGTATAAAACCTTTTAACAAATTAAATGGTTGTCCCTTTCATGTAATAAATTGTAAAGCTATAAATATTAAAAAGGCCTTGTAAAGGTAAAAGGTTATTAATAGTGTCCTAGTACTATATATGTTTAACCAGAGGTTCACCCCTTTCCCAAGTATTTTGTATATTAAAAAATAAATCCACATACATCCAGATACAAATTGAATAGTTAACGAAATATGCTAATAAAAATCAGTAATAAATTGATCAAAACTCCTTTTTTCACGAAAACGCTAACTTTATGCTAACTTCAAAGAATAACAGAAACATAAAAAAATAAAACAATTAGAGTGGCCACCGGAAGTTGAGAACGACCTTAAACATTACTTAACATTAGGCCAATACTAATTTACGTATCAAACGTTGGAGAGCACTAGTCTAGCCTTTCTAAACAAGATATTGTAATCATTTGTACGATGCATGTTGCCTTTGTTATTATGGCTTAGGCTGTGGAGGTAACCTAGTATTAGGACGACTCTATTTGCTGTTGAATTGTGGCGCAACTGAACGCCGCGCTTTCTTTTCTTACGTGAGCGAAAAAATGAATATGTTAATTAATTCATTCTACGAGTGGGAATTACAGTCACATACCGAGACAGCCTGATTATTGTTATTAAAGACCTTTAGGCCTTTATATGCTAGCATAGATATGTAAAGTAAAGAGGGAACTTGGGAACCTAGTGTTAAGACACTCCGTTCAACAATGAGTTTTGTTGTTTCCTACTCGTAAAAATGGTAACTATTAAGATGGAAAGCAGTATAAATCTCAATAAGCCTTAAAGCTATATGAAGTAAAGTTAGATCACTTTTTAAAATATGGCGTTCCGGAGCGTTTCAGTTAAGCACAAAATCACTTCGCTAATGTCACGTAATATGGAGAATATGATAAGTCAATAAGGACTGTAGGCATGGCCTTCGTTTCACTCAAATCATTCGGTAATGGTCGATCTTTGTTTGATTCTAAGTAAAATCGTAGTTAAAGAACTTCGAGAGAGATTTTGTCACAGAAAGTTTATATATCATAAGAGATGTATTATGAACTCATAAGGAAATCTTACGATGTATCTCGCACATGGCAGGGTAGGCAGAGGAAACTTTGGAAACTAGTATTAACACAAATTTCCGGCATTGTGTGTTGAGTGTGCGGAACTCAGCGCCGCGCTTTGCCTACCAGAGGAAAGAAATGAGAATATTATATATCGAGTGGAGTTCGAAACCACAACCAGTCGCGCAAAAAAAGAAGTAAATCTTTGTTTATATATTTATCCGAGACATTACAGAAATTATAGTTAATATTACGCTCTCTTTGCAAATGAAACACAATTTTCTTTTATTTAATTTAATTTGTCGTTTCTATTCCACCTTTGCTGTTTATACTTGTTCTTAAACTTAAAGTATTAAGATATCTCTAGATGAGGAGCAAAGTACAAGTTAGAAGGTCTCATTGAGACCCTGCCGGATGTTGACAATCAATAGGGCTATTTCTGTAGGACATTGAAAGTATCGTGATATCTATACTCTATACTAATATTACAGTCAATTTGTTTAGTTGAATGCAATAATCTCAACAATTGCTAACCCACTAGTTATAGAATGTGTCAAAAGGTTAAGCCGAAGTAGTCTAAGTGAAGGTGCAGTGGCCCAGCGTGTGACTGTAAACAGGTTCGATTTCCACTCGGTAAATAAAATATAATCAGAAAATCTAAGACATTAAACTCTACCATTTAACACTCAATCTCACTCTTGAAAATTCCTCAGCAAGTGGCAAACGGAGTATATTAATACTAAGTTCCTTCCATTATTATACATATGTTTAAAAGAACCTACAGAAAATATTATTTTGGAAACGAAATGGAATTATTTAGCGAACAGAAGAGAAAAATAATGTATTACTAAAGAAACCTTTTAGGCAAGAAATGTATGAAAAACTATATTAAGTTATCTTAATATAATTTTTCATACATTTCTTGCCTAAAAGTTACTTTAGAACTTACGTTAAATGTTTTATGTAAGTAGTTCATATGAGTCACGTCTACCAGAAGGAAATAGTTAATTCTATTTTCTATTCAATAAGCAGAAAGATATCACCGAAGTACCTTTCACGCGTATTAAGAAATTGTACGATCGCAATTGTAACACTTCTTATCGGTATTTTACTGTTAATAGGAATGTTGTACCGTTGCGTTATCGTGTGAAAAATAGTCTATAGTGTTTTATTTCTTTATAATTTAGTGACGTGTCACTACGTATTTCGTACTTCTTTAGTTAAAATTAGTTTACACTAAATTGGGTTACTATGGTGTAGTAGAACAATATAGTACCTATTGGTTTAAAATCCCGCTAGGTGGAATGGTTTTTCAAATTATTTTAATTGTCTTGCTCTTTTAAGACATTATGCGGCACTAGGTTTAATTCAGCACATAATGTCTCGAATTCAAGCGAAATCTTTTATATATAGAAGACTATTTTAGAGGGTATCGTCGCTTATTTATTGCGCTAAGATGAACAGACAAAAAATCTTAATAAGCCAAATATGTTTTAAAGGAAATGGCGTACAGGATAAGCCAAATTTATCAACTGATTAAAATATCTCTCAAAGTAAAAAATATATTTCGAACTCAATAAAAGCATTCTCACGTACGACTTAAACCAGCTACTTTTTGTAGTAAAAACCGTAATTAAAAATAGACAACCGTTGTAATTAAAATATATTGCAATATTTTTTTTTTTAATCTTAATATATAGGTAGTACGTTCACATATTTTTGATAATATTCATTGATAAATTAGCCATTAACTTTCTGCCTATAGTTACTGATATATTGAATCGTGGGTAGCGATACAATGGCATTTAAAAATGTTTATAAAATGCTGATCTAATTTTTTTACAGATGAATAATGTAAACAAGTTGGGTTTTGAGTTCGATACTCGCTACAGTAAATGAATATAAATGTTAATTTCCATTTTCTGACATGGCAAAGCGCAGCGTTGAGTTACGCCACGTAGCACGAAATACTTCTTTTTCTAATAGACGATGGGAATGGAACGGAGTAAATTCACTCTATCAACTCTATCAACTCTACCATGTGCGGAATCCAGCATGGAGCTAAAAAATTTGGATAAAAAAAATCTTAAAAAAATATTTAGAAGTAAGAAAAGACCGCAATAATACAACAAAATGTTCCACGTGGACCAGGTTAATATATAAATATAACCTCAACAATGGATGCTGCGTCCCTTTTATAATGAATCCTTTAATGGAACAATAGCAGATTTAATTTGTTTTACAACCATCGTTGGGGAATCCGAATTAAAATATGTATTATGTATCTCGGACGATTGTCGTGGCGCCATGACTCATGGCTGTCTAATACAAGGAGCTTTATAGCTTTTTTAATAAAACTTAAATTGGTTTGATTGCATGTATGTATTTCGTATTGTCATGTGATTTATTTGGCGCAAGGGGCACAAGCACAAGCGTTTGACTATTCGAGGAAATGAATTATTTAATATTTCTTCGTTCGGCAACAACGCAAAACACTGCATTGATTTCTGCCCATAAACATGTATGTACAGAATGCCTTAAATTCGGCAGGAAGGGGAGAACAGAACGGAGTGCTTTAGTAGCATTTGTTTCTCAAGCTCCGTCAGCCTGCTTTACTAAGTGCGAGATACATCACATTTATTTTTTCGATGGGCATATATACTTACGAGTAGATAGACTTAGACAACCTGTTAGTGGTTACGGGTACCTACTATTCCAAGTTGGACTTCAAATTATTTATAATATTAAATATACATGTTTAATCCGGTTAAACAGTTTCATTTAAAATTTGTTAAAAACGCGAAAATGCTCTTATTTTTTTATAAAGTTTTACTAAAGATTTATTTTTCGTTAAGCTTTATAGAAGGTATATAAATAATGAGGATATATATGCATTATTTGAAGTATGGTGTTTAAATATTTACTAAAACAAAGGTTATATTAAGAATTATTGAATATTAAAGCTATCATAACGTTTTTAGGTAGTATCTACTAGTTACTCGTATTTAATAAAATGGGTATACTTGAGCAGCCTCTGACTGTAAATGCAACGGTTTTTGATTTGATTCCTACTTAAAGAAAATAATTATCTTTATTTCCTTCATCTGGTTACTCTTGATCCGAGGAAGTGCGTTTTGACTTTCTTCAGTCACCACAAATGTCTCAAATACGGACGGAATGTGACGAACGGTGCCTTGACATGTCTGTTTTTTCTCTGTCTATCAATATTTGCTGATTTGCTGGACGCTTTGTTCTGTTACCACAACAATGTTCGAAAATGAAATGATAAATATTTTTCATCCCCCGAGTGGGAATCGAACCCACAACATCACGTTTTCTATCGCACGCTTGTATTTATGAGATACGGTGGCCTCTACATTATAAAGTTATACTGAAGAAATATCTTACGCTTTTTTCATATAACTTTGAGTTCGCTATAAATCAGTAGTTAACAAGGTATCTCTCATTATAAATGTTACGTTATTTCCGCCATAAACACAAGCTCACCGCGTTTCCCAAAAAGGAATGATCAACAACACAAGTTACAAGTTCCCTATATCGAACGCATCCCAGCTTCATTCCATTACATATATAGTAAGTTGATGTATCAGGAATATTGCCTTTGTGTGATTGAACTGATAAAGTACTTCATATTCTTGATTTTTTTTCAACTTAATACGCTGTGTAATACATATATCTGAATAAGTAGAGGGAATCAAGTGTGTATTAGGATTTTGGTTTGAGATGTTGCATGTTGAGCGGCGTAATTCAACGCCACGCTTTGCCTTCTTACCAGAAGATAAAAAAAGGAGAATATTAAGTATTAAATACCATAATGAACATAATTCTTTCTCCAGAGTGAAAATGGAACCTACAAAAGTAACGATTATATGCTTGTGCGACTACACCGCTCCTACTATCGGCGGCCTTGACTATTTTATATTACTACTCAGCTTCACGCTATATCCCGCACATGGCAGGATAGGCAAAGGGAACTTGAGAAAATAGTGTTAAGATACTCCGTTCCACTTCTGTTCCCCACTTTCCGCCGAATTTGAGGCATTGCGTGTTGAGTGGCGGAACGCAACGCCGCGTTTTGGCTTGTACTAGAGCGAAAAAATTAAAACATTAAAAATTCAAATTGAAAATATTAAATATTTCATTTCCTCGGGTGGGGATCGAACTCACAACCTGTTGGTTACAGTCACATTCTATTTTATATAATTTATATATTAAATTGGGGGCATTATTGCAAAATATGTATTTTTTTCATTTATATAATTGTATGATATATAAAACTTAGCGATAAGTTCTCCAGTCTCCAGTAACATTGAGCTGTGTACACTGATTAAAAATAAATATATTAACAATAAATATATTTAATATTATGTTTTTTTATAAACTTTTATATCAAACAAAAAAAATATATTTAATATTATATTTTTTTATAAACTTTTACACCAAACGAAAACATTAAAAAATAATTGCGGTAAGTTTAATTTCGTTTATAAAATATATAATATTCACCCATATATATATTTGTGCAATGCGGAAGTGTTTCTGCTCATGTATGGCTATGAGACATTCCAATCGTGAGTTGTGGTTAAGTTCTCGGTTAAAAAACATTGGACGTGATTCGAAATACATATTGTATTGTTCAGTTTTACTTACAATAAATATTTATATGTATGTGTACCTAATAGTTGACACTTTTTCCTTTAACGTACTGACTAGAGACGTGACGTACTTACTCAACATATAATGTCAAGAATTCGGACGAGTAATTGGCTATCTTGCTATATTCGAAGCGAAGCTGAAAAAATAACTATCCATATATATTTTTTATTCATATAATACTGCAGAAACATTCCTTAGAGCTATTGAAATAATTATAGTTCCAGCTATATACGATCGTTATGACATGGGAAATTGTTACAGGAAACTCGACAAATACTTGGTTATTATGTGCTTTAGACTTATTACGCTTTTAACATTGATTTTATGTTTCTCTTTCTTCCGTTATGTGATTTCTTAGATAATTCGGAATTAAAGTTTGTATTATACCAAAAAAATATTCTTAGTTTTTTTTAGAAAAAGATAGTGATGATTTAAGTATCTATAATTATTATTTTAATTTTAAAGTAGATTTTTGGTATCATTTTCAGGTACGTAATATGTATTTAGTTATATTAGACGATACAGAATATACAGAGTGAGAAAATGAAGATAAATTAAAATGTATTTATTTCCCCGGGTAGAAATTGAGGCCCCAACTATCGCACTTACTAAGTCAGGCGGTGTTTCGCTGCGTTACGCCTTAAGTGAATTATCAATCTATTGTTTTAATTTTATTTTTTTTATAGATGTATGAATAATTAAAAGTTTTGACTGCTGTAGCGAAAAGGTCGTCGGTAGTTGCTAATTTCGATTTTCGCTTGGAAATATTGATTATTTTCACTTCTTTGCTTCGAAATCAACAAAAGGCTGGGGGATGTGTTCCACCGTTCACGGGCAGAAACTGAAGATGTTCTTACCTTTCGGTTACCCGGCCGTATTCGGGATACAGTATGAAGATATTATATTGTGTTTCTAATTCCAGGACGGCTTACACCATCCAGAGGTGACGATGACGATAGACATAGATGGCGACCCGCACGTGCTGGATCTGCGGCTGAACACCGACCTGGTAGCTGGAGATCATGTCGTCAGCTATCAGAAGAATGGGGAGACAATACTACATAAGCCTACTGTAGAGGTTGGTTTTATTTAACTTTTTCTCCATTTTACTAGAGATTAACAGCTAATTAAATTCATATTAATAGAAAACTTTTGTAGCCAGATTTTATAAGTATGCCGTTAGAGTCAACATTTTTTTAAATTACTGTAACATCTTGTACATTTTTCGCTTGAAAGTAGGCTTTAAATTAGCTTTTAACAAATGCATTGTAATAATTCTATGAATCACACAACTCGCAAGGTGCACTGCAATCATTATCTTGAGATAATGCACATCCTCTTTAATCTCACCGCTATGTCTAACCGCTTCTTTGCCATTATCTTTTCTATTAAATAGTTAGTAATATCTGCATTATAGTAATTTAAAAACTTAACCTCATTTTGCATATAAGTTAGATAACCTTGCAATTGTTTGTTAAGCATTTATATGGAATTGTCCAGAACGAGGACACAAGTTTAACCATGAATGTTCACACACCCGGCGTGATGCTGTTGAAACTTATTATGGAATGTACGAAACTCTTAAAATGATATCAAATACTGAAATTAAAATGAAGTTAGATTTACAATTTATTTTTTTCAATTTCTCGGTAAAAAGTTCAGCTGTCAAAAAAGCTATTTTATTTTGAAATTGGTTTCATGGGTAAACGTTGTCATTGTTTTCACTTGAAATATATTTTTTTGTCATTAATATAACGTTGTTTTTAGAAGTACTTGCGCTGTTTCCTGGTAGTAGACGTGGTCTCTAAAACGTTGTATAACAATAATATTAGAAACATGCTAAAAACATAAATATGCTGTAACACCTAACTTGATGAGAACGTGTGGCTTAGTTGATCAGAACGCCAGGGCGATTTAGATGGGGGGCGTATTCAAATTCCGCTGCGTTTTAAGTTATATACGGTTTTCAAGAAAATACTATCTTTAACTCTGAAAATAATAAATTATATAATAAATTCTATTTTGTTATTCCAGGAGCTGGACATATGCCAGTATTCTGGTAAGGTGAGAGGCAAGGAGGGCTCGTGGGTGGCGCTGTCGACGTGCGACGGCGTTAGGGGTATCATACACGATGGCAAGCAAATGAAATACATAGAGCCCGCTGAAGGTATGTCGCTGTGTACTACGTGACTAAGAAATTCTTATATGATTCTTTTTAACTATATTTTTATTAAATTAAAAAATATATATTGTTTGCTTATAATAAATGTCCGAAATGAAAAAATAAATAAATTGATTTCACAATTCTTCCACCCGTTTATTCATTGAGACTGTCGTGGCGCAGTGGTACAGTTTGTGACTGTAAACGCGATAGTAGGTTCAATTCCCGCTTCGGGAAATATTCATTTAAAATACAAGGGTAGGTGGATTACAGAGGCGGCGTAAGGCGGTGTGGGCCACCGCCCACGGCCTCGCGGTACAAAGGGCCTCGCGTCTCAAAGTCGACCATAAATTCAAAAAAGTACACACCACAAATTTTTTTTTTATAATTAAAATATTAGAAAATTCCCAACCTAAAGATATTCTACTCTTCGGCGCACGAATGAAAAATTCGAAAAAATATTTCTTTTTCTGACTTACTATACTTATTATATTAAATGTTTAATGAATTTAAAAAAAATCTCATCTTTGTCGCTGAAAGGAGCTTTTCAAAATTCGAACTAATTAAAAATTATTTAAAAAATATTATGGGTCGAGGAAGACTTTAACCTCTGGCAGTTTAATCTATTGAAGCAAATATAACGTCTAATATAAATTACGAACCAAACATTAAGAATTTTGGAAAAATTAAAAGTAGAAAAATTCTATTTCTTTAATTTTTTTGTTTGTATTTTTTTAAAATTTCTGTTTATTGTCCAAAAAATTGAATAAAAAAAAATTCAAATGCTTCTTAATTTATAAACCCTTCTTCTTGCACCATTATAGGGCCTCGCGAAACGTACCTTGCCCACATTTAATTTAGGTCTTGCATTTTCCTAAAAAAAAGTGATTGAAATATTTTTTTTACAGGTAACGGAATAGATACGAAACATTACATTTATGAGCATTCGGATTTAAGTAATGAATTGCATTGCGGTTATGTGGGAGGAGTCACCAATAACACAGCGTACGATCCTGAACTCATGAAGCAATATAAGGCTGGGAAAAACAGAGAGAATAGTAGAATTAGTCGGGTATGGCAATAAATGTTAATAAATCGTTATAGTTTAAATTATTAAACAAAGAAAATTTTCAAAATCAATTCAGGCTAAATTTTAGTTATAATTATCTTGTTAGAGTGATTATTTTATTTCTAATTCTTAATGTGCATCGATGGGCTCGACAACATATATATATTCTTTGTTTACATGCAATAAAGAATATATATATGTTGTCGAGCCCATCGTTGCCCCATGCATGTGTCGTGCGATGTAAACGGGCCAGGTTGTAAGTAAAATTCCCATTCGAGAAAGTGAAATATTTAGTATTTTCATTTTCTCACTCTGGTAAAGAAAAGCAAAGCGTGACGTTGAGTTTTCACGCAACAATCAAAATTCGACGGCAGTGGGGAATGGAGTTATTTTAATGAGAACGGCCTGTCCCTATAGAATCCCAAGTTCCATCTGCCTACCCTGCTATGTCAAGAACATTTGTGTGTTCACATACAGTGTAGGACTAATAAACTAAATCATAGCTTACAAATATATCAGCAATATAATATGAATCTATATAATTTTAGTATGTTCCTTAACTGACTTCCTTAAAATGTTGCGAAAGCACGTTTTGCCCAATTTTATAACATATACATAAATGTGAAATATTGCGAACACTAATACTAGGTTCCCAAGTTCCCTCTGACTACTCTGCCAAGTGCGGGATAAAGCGTGAAGCTGAAAACAAAAAAAAAATACATTCCGAGTATTTTCTATATTTCTTTTATTATTAATAGTATTATTCTGTTATTAGTACAAAAGAGATGCCTACGATGAAATAGATATGCGGGGACCGTTTAATGCGAACAAACTATCGCGTTACGTTGAGCTCGTGTTAGTTGCGGATAATCGGGAATATAGGGCCAATGGTGAAAGCCTTACGACAGTACACAGGCAACTTAAGGATGTGGCGAATATCATTAACTCGGTAAGTATATATGAAATATGTCACATGATATAGAGGCATGTCTTGGCGCAAGGGCACTAGCGTACGATTGTAAATAGGTTGTGGGAAATAATACTACTCGAAGAAATCTAACGAAGCGAAACGCGGCGTTGAATTACGCCACTCAATATCAAATTTCACAAATTTAGCTGAAAGTAGATACGATAGTGTTGTTCATGGAAACGGAGTGTCTTTGGTTAATTATGTTTTCAAGTTCTCTCTGCCTTCCATACTGAATACTGCGTGAAGATGAAAAAAATATATAAATAAAGTATAATTATAATCCATCGAATCGTAGTTGATATGTCTGTTGATCTGTCTGTAATTACGTTTGCTGCGGGTTGAATTTTTGTTTAGGGCAAATTATTTTAATTTCTTTATTTTGGTAGGAAGTCGCGGTATGGAGTCGTAGGGAATGAAGTAAGCCACTTCTTTCTCCACTAGCTAGTGTTAGCTTCTATCTGCTTTTGTTGCTACATGTGGGAATTAGTGTGAAGCTATAAAAATATGCTCTATCTATCATGTGCCTATGAATAAAATCGGATTATAGTATATATTATATATTATTTTTAAACTCAATTCAATACATTGGATCTAACACGTGACGAAATGAAAATATGTTTTTCCCCCAAATGGGACTCGAACCCAATACAACGCACAACGGGCTGTTTAAATCCATATTTATTTATATTATAATTTTGTTTTAGGTATATGCTCCATTAAACATTTTCATAGCGCTCGTCGGTGTTGTAGTATGGAGTGAAAGAGACGAAATACAATTGGAGGAGAACGGAGACGTAACTCTTACGCACTTCCTTCATTACAGACGGAACAGACTTGTACATGATATACCAAATGATAATGCACATTTGTTGACGTAAGTATATTTTAATTATACATAAAAGAGGAAAAAATATTTGGAGTACATATTTTTCTTCAATTAACGCTATAATTGCGACAGACTGGGTTAAATCTCTACTCAAGACAGTGAAAAGTTTCATAATTTCAAAATTAAATATTTAATATTTTCATTTCTTCGCAACTCAACACGCAGTGCCTCAAACCGGAAACGGAAAGGAATGTCTAAACACGAGCTTTCTAATTTCTTCTAACCCTGTCATGTGCGGGATATTGTGTGAAACTAAAAAAAAAACTAGTAAGTGCTATCGACCGTCCACACGCTTAATAATTTTTAGCCGATAAGTTATTCTTGTGTATAAGCTGTATGACTGTATGTCATTTAAAGCCGCTCGTAGCTTTTGCGTCAAGGAGGAAGGCCTATCTATGCATTCTCACGAATTTTCATAATATTTTTATACTAGTAACATAAGAAGATTCATGTAACATATGTTATCTATTAATTCTAATTTTAGTACAATATTTGAAATATGTGGCTGCATTTTGCAGTGTAAGCTTAAATAAACAAATGTTTTTCTTGTTACCAGAGAGGAAATAAAAAAAATATTGCCTAAAGCGGACCCACAACGTCACGCTTACGCCAAAACTGGCCTCAAATTAGTCTTTTGTCTGCCACTGTCTTTTGACAGTATGCTGATAGCTTTTTATTCTTAACACTTAAAGTTCTTAATTGACTTAAATAAAACACTAGGCTTTCATTCTTAAATGTACAATATAAGTATAACCTTTGTAAAAAAAACTTAATTTTTATTATTACTTCTGTACAGACGTCAAAAATTCACCGACGGTGTCGTAGGTAAAGCACTCAAAGGTCCAATTTGCACGTACCAATTCTCTGGAGGCGTTGCAACAAACCATTCTGAGGTTATCGGCTTAGTGGCCACAACTATAGCTCACGAAATGGGCCACAACTTCGGTATGGAACACGACACGGAAACAGACTGCCAATGTCCAGATGAAAAGTGTATAATGAGTCCGTCTAGTACGTCCGTTACTCCAACGCATTGGTCGTCCTGCAGTCTACGGTCGTTGGCTTTGTCGTTTGAAAAGGGCATGGATTATTGTTTGAGGTATGTTACTTTTTTATTCTCTGTGGTATTATGTTTTTTTTATGTTTATGCTTTTGTTTCTTTTTTTTTTGTTTAATTTGTTTATGGTTACATGTAGCTTATTTACGATTTGGAAGAAATTCAAGGAGTAAGTATTTTAGAGAAGTGTGCACGTGTTTAAATGCTGGTGTTGAAAGGTGCTGGTGTTTATGTCATTTTAATATAAATTAAATTAGATATATTTTCATAATTTCATTTAAATTGACAATATTTCGTTCAAGATAATTTTCATTTTAATAAAAATAATCACAAAACAATTAATAAAATGTTTGACAGAAACAAACCGAAACGTCTGTTCGAATCGCCGACCTGCGGCAACGGTTTCATAGAGCCGGGCGAGCAGTGCGACTGCGGCCTCTCGCCCAGCGCCGCGTGCGCCGCGTGCTGCCGCCCGCGCGCCTGCCTGCTGCGCGCCAACGCCACCTGCGCCGCCGGCGGCTGCTGCGACCCGCTGGTGCGTTCATTGACTCTTGTGTTGACTCTTTTTATGTGTTGGTTGCGATTGGTTTTGTTTTTATTTGAAAGTTATATACTTTTTAAGAATATTAATATAAAGATTTGGCTGTTTCCAAATATCAATACGTTATTTGTTTTATATATTTCTATATATATATATATATATGTATATATATATATATATATATATATATATATAATATATCTATTAAATATATATATATATATATATATATATATATATATATATATATATATATATATATATATATATATATATATATAATATATATATTTTATAAATATTTTTCTTTTCTTAATATGTATGAACACTTTTAAATAATTATGCAATTTTTTTTTTATGTCCCTTCATATAATTGTTTGTTTATGCCGTGTGATCCCGGCTTAGAATAGGATCACCCTGGTACTGATGGTGTCGTAAGAGGCGACTAAAGTGCGTGTGGTAGAGTCACGTTACCAGTACTGGCAACACGCATGGGCAGACTCGACCGGATTGTTACCACCCCCGGCATTTAAGACCGGCGTTAAGTAGTGGCTTTGGCCACTGCGTTTCGCATTAGGTAATGCCGGGCCCGAGTGCCCATCCACCTTAAAAGACGGCAACGCTCCTGTAGCTCCTCTGGAGTTACAGGGAGTCGTGGGTGACGGTGATCACTTACCATCAGGTGACCCGTGCGCTCGTTTGCCGTCTCTTCCATAAAAAAAAAAAAACTTATTATTTTTTTTACTTTGCCTGCTTAGTGACTGAAACCAAAATGATTGCCCCCGATTAGAGAGAGTAAACCATACCCTCTTGCACAACACTTAAAACCTAAATACTACATACCAGGGCTTTATAACTTACCAAGAGATCGTTGAGTACCATATATGTATGCTAAGCATTTTGAACTTTTACACATTGTTCACTCGAAAACAATGGCCGTTCACAGCTAACTTAATAAAACATTGGCTTTTTCTTCTTCTGTCCATATATATAAATGATATACATATATAATATTTTAGATCTTTTCATAATTAATTTGTTAAAATATTCTCCTTTTATATTTAATAAAAAATACTTAAGAAATTGAAATAAATTAACAATTTATTTTTGTCATCAGACGTGTCGGCCGATGTCCGCGGGTACTGTATGTCGATCAGCTGACAAGGAATGTGATTTGCCCGAATACTGCAGCGGCTATTCCGAGTTTTGTCCAAAAGATATTTTCAAAATAGACGCCACACCGTGCTCTAATAATGAGGTAATATTATAAATGGTAATAATAGTTAGTTTGACCTATGACGATATATTGAAGATATATTATATATTTTTATCATTATTAAATTAAGAAACTGGTAACACTTTGTTTATAATGAATACTTGCCATAATAACATTATTTGTATATATACTGAATTGCATTTTCAAAATGAAATAAGCTATATATATTGAATGTGACTATAAACGCGACAGGCTATGGTATCGATGTCCACTTGAGAAAATGAATATTTAATATTTTCAAATTAAATATATAAGTTTTCGTATCTGCACTCTGTTAACGAGACAAAACGTGGCTCTGAGTTCCGCCATTTAATATGCAATGTCTCAAATTCGGTGAAAAATGGAGAACGAAACGAAGTGTCTTCACACTAGGTTCTCAAGTTCTCCATGTGCTGGAGATACAGCGTGAAAGTGAGTGAGAGAGAGTGAAGTTTGTTTCTTATAAATACTTGTCAGAATACTATTATAAAATGCTAAATTAGAAAATAAGCTATAAATTTATTATATGTAATCCTGTTTTTTGTTAATTCAGCTCATATTTTAAAATATTAGTACCGTCGTCACAAAACTATCAATATTATTGATCTGTACTAGCGAACAAAGCTTTATATATATATATATATATATATATATATATATATATATATATATATATATATATATATATATATATATATTGCTTATTATTTAATTTAATTACTTATTTCTAGGCATACTGTGTAAAAGGGTCGTGCCGTACTCACGGGGATCAATGTCGATTACTATGGGGCTCTACAGGTGAAATGTCCGATATTAGATGCTACATGTCCTCAAATTTGAAGGGAGACGAGTGAGTATTTGGATATTTTTTTTTATTAACTCAAGTTGGAGTCGAACTTGAAAAAGAAAAAAGTGAAAGTGGAACGTCGGAACCCTTTTAGAATCACTTCTTTATTCAACTCTCCGTATATCATGATTGTTATGGATAATTAATCTCTTAGACTGCATGGCTGGTGGACCAGGTATATGTTTCCTTGGAATACAATCAATCAACGCTGTTAAAAGATACGAGCTTTTATCGATCGTTTTTGCTATATTTTGTATGAAATTCGCCAAGTTATCAATATGCCTACCGAAAGTCGATGTCGAAACTTATAATACAAATAAAGTGAAAAAATCTGAAAACTAAACATTTTTAGGTATTTCATTGAAAAAACTATAACAAACCTGTTTCTAGGTTTGTCTAATTTATTTGTCGCGAAATCAAAATTTATAGGATATTTCTCTATTCAATTTTTTATCAAATTCAGCAAGAAATGAAAACTTTCATTAGAAAAAAAAAGATACAGACATCACTAAGCTACAATTTTATTATATATTTTTATTATTTTTATAACAGCAACGGCAATTGTGGCTACCAAAAGGGCGATCGACCGGTGTACCACAAATGTTCCAAAGAGAACGCGCTATGCGGACTGTTGCAATGTAAGCACTTGAACGAGCGTCTAGAGTTCGGTATGGAGTCTGTAGCTGTTTTGAAAGCTGTGTTTATTAATAATAATGGTGAGTTATGTATGATTGTTGCTTGTTTTTCCTTTTTTTTTTAGCAAGATAGACGGAGGGAACGTGGTGGTTACATTAGTTCCCTATGTACTTACTAATTATCAAAATGTTGCGTATATATATATATATATATATATATATTATATATATATATATATATATATATATATATTATATATAATATTTTAGGAATCAGAAGTGTTATTTATAAAAGAAGAGATTTCAGAGACATTTCAGGATGGATTACAAGCGGTTTATTACAAAGTTTACTTTACTGACAATATTTCTCTAACTTGACTGACAATGATTCTCTATAATAAGTTAAGAATAAGGCAAATTACATAATCAAGTTTAAACTAAACAATCGTTACTGTCTTTAACCAAAGTTAAACAATATCAAAGTGAAATAAAATGGAACGAACTCACAGTATCAACGCAACCGCCCTTACGCACGATAACCAAAACAGCCCGAACCCGACTACACGCTAGCTTTTATGTATGTGTACGGTGGCGGTGGGTGTTGGTACTCTTCTAGCACTTTGCTCGCACGCAGAACATTCCGCTTATAATATATATATATATATATATATATATATTATATATATAGATATATATATATATATATATATATATATATATATATATATATATATATATATATATAATATATATATATATATATATATATATATATATATATATATATTATATATATATATATATATATATATATATATATAGATATATATATATATATATAGATATATATATATATATATATATATATATATATATATATATATATATATCTATATATATATATATAATATATATATAATATATAATATATATATATATATATATATATATATATATATATTATATATATATATACAAGTGTAAAATAATTTAAATACATATATACAAGTGTAAAATAATTTAATATATATTTGTAACTTAGCATTGAATAAATAGTTATATATATATACATACATACAAGTGTAAAATATTTAATATATATTTGACCTTAGCATTGAATAAATAGTTTTTTTATATAACATTTTGTTATTTCCAGGTACAATACTAATTGTCGTACAGCCATGGTTGACCTGGGCTTGTCCGATGTAGACCCGGAATGGTGCCGGATGGGCCAAATGTGGAGATGATAGAGTGAGTATTAATATAACGTTACTTACGTTTCGCCTTTGTACCACAACACAAAAATTATTTTTATTTCATTATAGACACAAGACAAGATGGACAGAGGGAACTTGGGAACCTAAGACACTTCGTTCCATTTCCGTTTCCCACTTTCCACTTAATTGCGTTCAGTGGTGGAACTCAACGCCGCACTTCGCCTTATTATCAGAGCGAAGAAAGGAAAATAATAAATATTTTATTGGAAATATTAAATATTTCATTTCCTCGAGTTAGGATCGAACCCACAACCGAATCGTTTACAGTCACACATACTGCCGCTTTGTCACGATATGCCTCAGAAATCAGGCCGAGGAAAGTAAATATAAATATCGCCCGGGTGGTATTCATTTCCTTATTATGTACACTTGCGCCTTTATCTTACCTATAACTGAAATAAATTAATTATAATGAATTAAACAATCAAAAATTGAATCTGCGTTACGATGGCCACAACTCGTTGGCCGTACTATAATACAATCGTACGTTTGTTTTGCTAGATGTGTCTGAGCCAAAGGTGCGTATCGGTAGCGGCGTTCAGGGAGCAGATCGCGAGGCGAGACACGCCCGTGTGCCCCTCCACTGTTCCGGGCACGGGGTTTGTAATTCTGAAGGTAACTTTTTATACTTATAATGGCTTTTTTTTTGGTTTCATTTTGTTTTTTTAAGGTTTTTTTTTTAAGTTTTATTGTTGAGCTTTTGGAAATTTGTGATTTACATTACAGCTGGGGAAAGAAAATATTTAAATCTGTACTTATAATTGAATCTGCAACTGATTACTGTCGGTACATGAAAGGCACATTTAAAAAAAAACTTGTATAGGACGTATATTAATGTAGTAGGGCCCTAAATAGTGATTATTGACATTTTTTGTTTGCATGCTAAGAAAATTCGTCAATTTAAAATATTAAATTGACTAAATGCTACATTTTTTTATTATTTTGCTAAAGTTTTAGTTTCCTATAAATAGTAGATTTTTTAGTAGTAGTAGTTTTTTTTTTGTTTTAGCTTCACGCTGTATCCCGCACGAGGCAGGGTAAATAGAGTGTTAAGACCTTCGTTCCACTTCCGTTCCCGATTTTCGCCGATTTTGAGGCATAGTGTATTGAGTGGCGGAACTCAACGCCACGTTTTGCCTTGTACCAGAGCGAAGAAATGAAACATTAATATTTAATTGAAAATATTAAATATTTCATTCCTCGACTGGGATCGAACCCAGAACCTGTCGGTTAGTCCACGCGTAAATACAATAGTGTTTAAGTGGGCAAGGCCGCGTAGATTGAAGTTAAAGTCTCATCCACTGCGTTCACTAAAAATCATAACAAATATATCGTGTGACGAAAAATTGTGAAGTAATTTCATTGCATTACATGGCTACACTTTTATTACTTTAGCTTTTCTTGTTTTCGTTAAAAATAATTTAAATTAATTAAAAAAATGTTGAGTAATTTTCATTGCATTGCATCTTAACACAGCGTTGCATATTATTACTTTAGCTTTTCTTGTTTTCGTTAAAAATCCATAAATTGAAATTTTATAAATGGTGACATGTACTGTCATAGTTTTCAAAGTAAAAACCGCTGCCCTGTTAGAACTTAATTAACAAATATGTTCAAAGTATTATATTATTTTCCATTCAGGTCATTGTCACTGTGAAGTTGGTTTTGCGCCGCCATTTTGCGCTCTGCCGGGCCCCGGCGGTTCTATAGACTCAGGACCAGCGTCTGATTCTAGTGGTAAGTTAGTTATTTGTATTATTTTAGTTTTATAAAGGTTATAGAGGCAATTGTGGCTCTTATGAGTCGGAGGACTAAAATATTTTGTATTTCATTAACTCTCTGGTAAAGAGGTAAAGCACGGTGTTGATTTACGCAACTCGACTCGCAATGCCTCGGGACACAATCTTGTGGAAAGTGCATAACAAAATGAAATTTAAATATTGACATTATAAATATTCTTTTTTTGTCTTTACAGTTCAAAGAAATTTCATGGTGGCAATGTACGTCATATTCCTCGGCATCGTCCCTTCAATACTTTTGATACTCCTCCTAATGTACTATTCTCGACACAATTTCTCGTTTGGTGGAAGAAACCGAGAAAAACGTACGTATCACTTGTTTTTTAGAAAAAATGTTACTATAAAAAGCACAAAACACTTAAATCCATCCAAAATTACTTCAATAGCAAATTCTCATCGTTTTTCAAGCTCTAGTTCTTTTATTAAGCTGTTAAGTTTTAAACGCAAGGACAAACCGACAAAAGACAGCTGTATGTAAAAATGTATTGTCGAACAGAATGAAAATGACAAATCTATGCCAACATATGCAATCATGGAAACGATTATGAAATTATTAACAGTAATAATAACTCAAATAAAACTCGTTGGCGTCCAAGAATCACATATTGCTTTAGACAAAATGAAAAAATCACAAAGTGAAGAGGTTCATAGAAATTAAATAAAGACGACATAATAGTGGCCGATAACATGAACTGATAGATGTCAACAATGTAATAAATAAAAACGATAATAATTCTGACGGCAAAAAGAAAATTAACATTGAAATAGTAAATACAGGATTGGCGTCCACTACAAACGAATTTATTAACCGTTTCCAATATAAAACCTTTACATATTGTAACTGACAATGAAATTCCAACAAAAACTAATAGTGTAGTAAAAATATACATAAATCTTTGAATACAAAAATTAAAATTGATAATAAAAATAAATTAAATATAACTAAAGCTGGTACTTCAAATATAAATGTGAAATAGTCAGAAAATATGAAAATATTGTTGTGAAAGTATTGTAAACAATGAAATCAGTCAATTGAATGTTAAAGAGTTAAGAAACAAATTTAATCGACACACAGCTCTTTCTTTATCTAATTTACCGAAACGTAGCGACTTGAGAAAAGTTCATAAATAAATTTAATGTAACGCTTAAATATAATCCCAGTCGTGTCGTCGGAGGTCTCTCGGGGAAATAAAATATGAAATATTTTCATTTCTGCGCTCTGGTAGTAATGTAACAGCGGCGTTGAACTCCACTGAACACAAGATGCCTCAAATTTGGCGGAGTGTGGGGAACGGAGGTTTCTTGGTACGATTCTTTGAGATTTGGATTATTTTTATACTAAAGTACAATATTTTTAAAAAAATCTGTATTAGTTATTAAAATATGATTTTAATGTGATGCGGATGGAAGGATAATTTATATTTAATGTTTTGTTCATGAAACTTATGTATGATAGTATATTAGTTTAAATTTTTCTAAATTAAAATAAAAACACAGTGTTTCCTAAATAATAGAATTATAAATCTTGTTTAAGCTTGTTTTAAATGGTTTGTTTGTAATGATGCTAACAGTAACTGGGAAAAAAAACTGTAAACATGGAATTATCAATAAAATATGATATGTGAGGCCAGTCGTGGCGCAGAGGCACATGCGTGCTACTGGAAACGCAAGATATCGCATTAATTTTCCAGTAAAATATTATACATATTTTTATGTCCTCGCTCTGGTATAAAACACAAAGCGCAGCGTTGAATTTCGCCACTCAACACGTAAGTCTCAAGATTTAGCGGAAATGTCTTAATAGAGACGTACTCCGTATAAAGCAGGGTATTTTTCGAGACATTCGAAAGGGAATCAAAACCACAGCCGTTCTTTTCAGCAGTCGTCCATTAATTTCATACAAGGAATTATTTAAGTTCTTTTTTTATGAGCACAAGATAAAAAAATAGTTTTTATAAGAATTTTTTTAATGTATTTCTTATTTTAATTACTTATCCTTACAATAATGATAATATTAACTTCGGATATATTGATTGGGCCTAAGGTTGTGTTGTTTGCAGTTTGGTAAGTGGTTATAAGCATGTTGGTATAAGTTTATTTGGGACTTTTAAAATAAATAGTGTAGTGAGGTAAGTTGTCAATGCTCGATTTCAATTACGTTTTTTTTTTTTGTTTTTCTACGTATAGTATGCTTTGTAGACTTCAGATTACTTTTTTTTCAGCTTCACACTGTATCGCGCATGGTAGGGTAAGCAGAGGGAACTGGGAACCTAGTGCTAAGACACTCTGTTTCGTTCCTCACTCCTTCTCCTGTCTTGTTAAAAAAAGATTAAATATTTCTTCACTACCGCGTGGAGATCGTACCCAGAACTGGTCGCGTTTACAGTCTAAAACACTTGTGCCTTTGCTTGACTTGATTCAATTTATTTATTATTTCTCTCTCATTTTCTGAACACGTCATTTTTTTATTTTATGTTGTTTTCGTTGGATATGTATGTTAATATAGTGATATTAATTGTAAGAAACACTGCCTACAATATATTTGGAAGGTATTATGTAAAGAGTTGAAAGTGTGAACTAAATCATAACATTTTTGAATTTTAGTTTTGACTGTATTTTTCAATATGTGAGATATTGAAAATGGTCTTAACTGTAAAAATATAATATTAGCTGTGGAAGAA